>JARHVA010000673.1:3800000-4135000 GCA_037957365.1 Torreya grandis | reverse complement strand
TTTTTTTTCTCTAGCAGACTGGATGACTTAATGCTTTCATTGGGAAGAAAATTTATGCATAATGGTATGAATAGAGAAGAACATAAGGGCCTGAATCTCTTGTTTGAGATTCTTAATAGCCAAGAACAAAAATAAAAATACTTAATGATAATGATCCTAGCCAAAATCATCCCCTAGACAATAAAACCTTCATAGTATAAATACATAATAGTTATTAAAACTTGCACAATGTAAGAGGATGCAAGTAAGGAAAGTGGACACTCTTTTTATGCATGTTCAATCCATCTATTTCAGTAGACAGTCTCTATATAATGTTCTATTTGGATATCCTTCGAATGGTATTTGCATTGGAATTGGCATTGTATGATTATTATTGGAGTGTGTGAAAAAATACATTTTTATCATCATTTCCAATGCTCTATGCCATACTCTTTGTAGGTCATGGGTGGCCCACTTACTACCCCAACTGTCTCTTTCTGTAATTATCCTTCTTTTCTAGTTTTGGACTTGTACCTATTTTCTAGATTCTTTGACACTTCCATCCCAGATGGACACCTACATCGATGTTAGTGTCCCTTTCTAAGCTAAGTGTTTAGTACCCCAACATCATCCAATTTACAAATGAAATGTATCCTAAAGGTCGGCCTAAGTTCTTCAGTGTGAGATATTTTCAAAAGGGATTGGAATATATACAAGATCAACAATCATTCATTATTCACCTAAAAAAGACCCAATAAATACTGGGAAATCACAAGGAAACTTACCAAGACCATTCAATCAAGCATTCAAATGAGAAAATCTACCCTATTCATTCCTATTTCTATATCAAGCATAAGAACAATATCTCCACAAGTTTGAAGTATTAAAGGAGCATCCTGTGAGCCATATTTACCAAGTTACAAGCTAGGTCATTCTATGTACATGTTTATCACACATTACATCCAATTGCACACACAAGCCAACATGTAAGGGAGAACTACATAAGTCTAAGGCCCTATTTGGAATATTGACTATGTAGGTAGAGCCCATTGATAGAGGGGCCCTTAGGGAAACTTAACACTATGTGCCCACTAACCCATTTTTCCCATAGTCACCTTAAGGGTGAGAAATCCAGGGTTTCATCATTTGACAAAGAATGATAACCTATATGTGCAATTTGTATACACCAAAATAAAGGTTATAGAAATGCAAAAGACTTTAGGTGGTTGCATCCAAATATGGTCACTATTTCATATTGAACACCTGTGTCCAAATCATACACCAACATTGAAACAACTATCCAGATCTAAAATAAGTATTTGAGGCCATATAATGTAAACTTCCATAATTTGATGACTGTTCTAAAATCCTGATCTAGTCCATTCTAGCTTATTTCAACCTATATATACACATGCACATTAAACCAGATAAGTACTTTTATTTTTAATATATTGTAATATCAATCAATAGTTGTACTTTCTATGTTTAACATATCTCAATATTATAAATTCAAATTATTGTTTATCTGAGTTTGTAAATTAGTTAGCCTGCTATAGATCTATTTATCACCCTTGTGCTTATTCATTTATATATTATTAACCCTATAGGTAACCATTAATACCTATCAATTTAGGGTTAAACATTTGGTGAACCCATCTATTTATACAAACCCTACCTTGCTCTCGGGTATTAAGCCTTTTGAGGTTTTCATTGTTGTATTTTTCTAGATTTATTCTATCATTTGTATGCAACCCAAGTATAGCCTTAGGTTAGCTGGTGTTTCTATAAAACACCTAGAGATTCCTCATTGTCCACCTAAGATGGCTCAAACAATGAAGTAACCAAACCTATACCTAATAAAGATACCAATAAGGAAATCAAACCACATATTGAAGAGGTTATCATAAAAAATGATTTTAATTATGAAAATGATAGATCTAATGAACATAATGAACATGTACAAATATATCAAGAGAAATTAAAAGCTCTTGATATGTTTTGAGAGTGTATCTATCAAAACCCTAAAGATCTTGATGATCTAAAAACTCTACTAGAAAAAAAACAAAAAAACAAAAAATGTAGGTGAACTACCAGGTCCATTTATTGATCATGCTATTACAACTATGGGCCATCCCATATACCAATAACCCTCCCCTTGAGCACATCATCACTTCATATTTTTAATGGGGGAACAAAATATGTGTTTACACAATTGTTCCCTGAAACAAATCCTATTATTGTTACATCTTCCACAGGGAACATTAATAATTTAACCCAATTAATAGTTTCAATGCTTATATCAACTCAAACTATGAGCACACCTCCTTTGGTGACTTCTCAAACTTCAAACCTTAATGATCAAGACGTGCAAGATCTTGTCCAGACTATAAAATTTTTGCAAGCTAAGGTTACAAATATTAAGCAAAATTCTATGAAATCACGTTTTGCTATTGATTCACAAGAGGTTTTGCATAACCCTCTTGCACTTGAAAAATCTTTACACGCCTTTCCAACTGGGTTTTTTATGCCTAAGTTCACATTTTATGATGAAAATGGTCATCCTAAAAAACATCTTCAATCTTTTTATGTAACATGTCTTGATTTTACCTCCAATTATAAAATTTTGAATAAATTATTTCCATGGAAGCTCAAGGACTATGCTCTAAGATGGTTCTATGACTTACCAATCCAATCAATACAAGCATTTAAACCTCTTGAAAATCAAATTTTAGCACACTTTTCTATCAACATTACAAAAAAGGTTTCCTATGCCCTAATTTAAAAATCAAATAAGGAACCAATGAACCCATCAATGAATATATCTTAAGGTATAAGACAATGTTGGCTGAAATGACCAATCTAATTGTAGATAAAGATCTTCAAGCAATCTTCAAGCAAAGTTTTCTTTCCCCATTACATGATTCCATTGTTTTCAAAAATTTCAAACCTTTTGATGAATTATGCATATCATTCGTGATTGTGAAATGAATCTTATCTCATTAAAAAAACTTAAGTATATAGCAAACACACCTTATACATCCAATACCAATTTCACTATCAAACCAAGTTATAAAGTAAAACCTACAAAACCTAAAAAGGAAACAACTACTATGATCAATGCAACATCACAATAACTTGATCAACTTGGCTTATCCAACTTCATTACTTTTGAAGCTTATGGAGTGTCACCTCATATCTCTCCCTCATCTTATAGAGTTTGATATGAGTCAACCTATGCCCAAAAGATATGATGCAAATGCTTATTGTGACTATCACGAAGGCCATGGGCATTCTATGAAAAAATATATACTGTGAAGCATAAGATCCAAGATCTTATTAATGACCAAAAAATTTAATTTGATGATCTTCCAAAGGAATCAGGTTCACAACCTGGTGATCACTAGAATCAGAAGATATTTAATAACCTTTTGTAAGACCATTCTAAGAAGGAACCAAAAGTACAAATAAAATATAATGCAAAACCTCCTCAGCCACATTATGGTCACCCATTAGACATGATTATTAATACTTATACGTGACATACACCTCCCATGATTCAAAGACCTATTACTTTTGATGATAATGAGATTATGGATGATGACTCAGATTTTCATTTATTATTCATTCGTGCATACCTTGATCACTAGCCTATACACAATGTTATGATTGATAATAGTGCCAGTGATAATGTTTGTACCATGACATTAATAACACATTTAGGATATATACATGATGATTTACACCCTTTGACCAAAGTGGTTAGAGCATTTGATGGAACTTCAAAGTAGGTCCTCTGTAAGATTGACATACATTTATAGGTTATCGCAACACATGTGGTCACTACATTCTTAGTTATATCATACACGAGAGTCTTTGATATGTTATTGGGATGACCTTAGATACATACACTACACATAATACCTTCTATAGTACATAGGTGTGTTAAATACATTCATTCTAATAGGGTAATTATAATTTTCAAAATTCCATATAAACATCCACTTGAATAAAAGAAGTTTATACACAGGTAGTTAATTATCAAACTTGCTAAGGTAAATCCTCTGCGAAAGGGTAAGCAACAAACAATCCCCTTTATTAAGTGGCCAGTACTAGAGATACCATTGCATCAGAGATACATGGTGGATTCTTTGGAATCCCTGTCTACTACTACACAAAATATTATGTTACCTAGAACAACCAAACATTTTCTTATTTATGTAACTACAAATAAACTATAAATCACTCAATGAAGGGTTTCATGAACTCCCATTTCTTATATTATTTCTTCATTATCACAAAGTCATACCATACATATGTAGAGCATCATATATCCTATAATGGAAAATATTATACCTATACATGATCCTTGGTAGTACCTCTAGTTTATTGCACTAAGTTCTGAGTGGGGCAATACCTATGACCATCCCTTGGATGGGATCTTAGGAAAACCTTATCCTTTCAAAATAATCCAAAAATATCCCCCAAAAAAACCTCACAAATACAAAAATATTCAACATGTCCATGTCTTATTAGCTCCTTGGCATATATGTTGTTCGTAGATAGCATATCATTTGTTTATATACACACATATGTTCCATGCATCTTTTGAGCATGATACAATAATACCCAAACACATGATATATGCACATATAGATGTTGGACCTTCCCTCCACTCATGTCATCAGTACATTGGGTGCATCTGATTATTTTGTCATGATACACCTAAGTTACATTATTATATGATCATTTTTATTATCATGTTTGAGTTTATGTACTTACACATGCTTTTATCCATGCTTAGATATTTCACATTGTACTTGATATGCTATGTACTTAACATTTTTTGCTAACACACATATATAAGGACTAGTATGATACGTTTATGTTGGCTTCTTATAATTCCATGATTTCCTTTTTATCACTTTCTTGAGTGTGTTATTTGCATTATATTACTTGTTCGAGCATTTAAATATGTTCCATTACTTGTGGGCCCCGTGCCTTTACTTTCCTATCTTGACATTTGAATATGTCATAACTTATTATATGTGGACATTTAAACATGCCATTATATGCTTTTTGGACATTTCACTAAGATAAATCCCTTCGATTATGCCGCATTTGAACATGCCTCTTGTATGAGGTCTCCTTGGACCATCACCTTTTATCTTGTTTTTGAGTACTCTTGTGCGTGTACTTGATTACTTGTTGAACTTGTACTGTTAATATCTAAACATTGCCATGATTCACATTATGCATCTTAGGTATTGATGTGATCACATATTATATACCTCATTTTTATATCTACCTAGATATGCTACTCCTATATCCTACATGATACATACACATATTATACAATTATCTTATCCTTTTGAGGTAAGGAAACTACCATTTTCTAATTCCCCTTCCCTCAAAATAGGGGGCATATTAATGGGGGCATATCATAGAAGCACGACTTCCTTTTTTTTCACAACTTCAAATTATAGTGGGGGTATGTTATAAAAGCATATTTTACACAATTACACTAGTTCTCAAATTCTCCAGATTCAGTGGAGGCATGCCATGGGAACATATCTTCTACACTTACAAAATTTTAAATCGGCTAATTTTCATTGTTATATGATTCATATACACATTTGTGGCAACATTATATACATTGGTACCATTATTATACTTAAGTTTCCATTTGAGACATATTTGAGGTGCATATGCCATGCAAAAAACACCTTAAATTATAAAATCAAATCAACTTTCAGATTTCAAATACTACTATAGACTATTATCATACCCAAGATGGACTTTTATGGACTTTATTGGGCTAATTTATTGTATTAGATGGTTCACCTTTTGGCAAGGTTGATATGATTAAATCTATAAATCTTACCTAGTTTATAGGATGGAGTGATTAAATCATCCACCCTCACTATATACACAGTGTGATTTGATTGGATCACTCACACTTACTATATTATAAGTATGATTTGGTTGCATAATTGAGATGAGCTCAATGGCCATGTGCTAACTCACCTTTTCACCAAGTTTGAGGGCATGGTTTCCTCCAATCTCTCTCTCTCTCTCTCTATATATATATATATATATGCACTTGTAGGTTTTCAAATTTTCTTAATCTTAGCTCCAATACTTCATAATGAAGCATCTCTTTAAACCAAATTTCTAAAAGAAAAAATGGTTAAATCGATACACAGGTGTACTCCTAACCTTGATTTCTTTATTTCAAGTATTTTAAATTCTTTCAATTTCAGATTGTATGCATTGATTATATATTTGAACATGTTCTTAGTTGTAGGTCAATCATCGATAAAGCACTCAAGTGGGACTCGTGCAAAGATATGGTGTGTTATATACACCTAAGTCCACATTTATTTCCTTTAAACTAGTAATTTCATCACTAGATTAAAGGAGGAAAATGTAGACACTAAATTTGAAGTATATAACACCTCAGTCTTATACACTTGGAAAATAGCTATCATGGTTGTACCCTTCAGTTCTAAGACCTTTTCACTACCGAAAGGCTTGCATTCACTATATCTTATGCCTAAATTACTTATCACTTAGTCCGACTGCTATTATTTTGATGACCAAGCTTTCTATACCATGTAAACTGCTCGAAACCTAGTAATTATCCTTCTCTATCAATTTTAGACCTATACCTATTTTCTAGCTTACTGAACACTTACATCTCAACTGGATGCCTATATCGATGCTAGTGTCCATTTTCAAACTAAGTGTACAAAGCTCAAAAGTAATCTAATTTACAAATGAAACACATCCTAAAAGTTTGCATAAGTGCTTTAGTGTGAGATATTTTAAAAAGACACACAAACACACACACACACACACACACATGATCAATCCTCATTCATTTCTCACCTAAAAAAGACCTAGAAAATACCATAAACCCATAAGGAAACTTACCAAGAGCATTCAATCAAGCATTCAAGTTAGTAAAATTTCTATTTCCATATCAGGCATATGAGTAATATCCCCACAAGTTTGAAGGACTACAAGAGCATCCCACGAGCCATATTTCCCAAGTTACAAGCTAGGTTAATCTATGTACCTGCTTATCACACATTGCATCCTCATACATACACAAGCCAACATGTAGGGAAGAATACATAAGTCTTAGGTCCTCTTCAAAATATTGGCTATATAGGCAATGCCCATTGACAAAGGGCTCCTTGGGGCAACTCGACACTGTGTGCCCACTAACCCATTTTTTCCATAGTCAGCCCAAGGGTGAGGAAGCTAGGATTTGATTATTTGAAAAAGAGTGGCAACCTATGCATGTGTTTTGTATACACTACAATAAATGTGACATAAAACCCATAAGGTTTCAGGTGGTCACATCCAGATCTAGTCACTTTTTTGTATTAGACACCTGCATCCAACTTAGATACTAACATTGATGAAACTGTCCAGATCTGATGCAAACATCTGAGGCCACATAATAAAAAATTATAGAATCTGATGACTATTCTAAAATCTTGATCCAGTCCACTTCCAACCTATTTTAACCTAAATTTACACATGAAAAGTAAACCAACTAAGTACTTTTATTTTTAATTTATTACAATATCAATCAATACGTATAATTTTTATTTTTAGCATATCTCAATATTATAAATTTAGAATGTTGTTTATCTGGTTTTACAAATTAATTAGCCTGCTATCGATCTATTTATCACCCTTGTGCTTATTCATTTCTATATTCTTAACCCTATAAATAACCTCCAATACCTATCAATTTAGGGTTAAATAGACACACATCGGTCATCCTAACTTGAGTGGGAGACATGCAACCATCTTTGGGACACATGAACGTCTATGGAGATTTGCATGATTCTTGATTGACATGTGGCATTGGAGGGAAGGTTATAAAATGGCATATCCAGTCAAAAAGAAGGGGAAAGAGAGTAAAGAAAGAAGAGGGGAGGGAATTTGTGTATAGAGAATTAGGAGTTTCACATAAAACCCTAATGGTTAAGGAAGTATCTTCATCTTACATTCTAAAAGACACATAATGTGAGAGAATAAGTTCATATTGACTTCATTGTAAAGCCCGTAAAACTCATGGTAGTAACATATCTTGTAGTTGATGCCATAAAGAACTATTGTAATCTATTTGTTTGCATTAATTCAAGATAAACCTTTGTGTTTGGATAAATATTTGAACATATTTTTTAGCTGTTGGGTTAAGACTTTTGTTGATCATGAACCTTGACCCTATGACTGCTATGACTACTTTAAATAATCAGAGTGCTACCCACATCTCTCACAACCTAGTGGAACACCAATGCATAAAGTAGATTAAGATTCATATGCATTATATATAGAAACTAATATAAGATAATGTTGTTGATCTTAAGTATTATTCGACATATGATCAAGTTGCATAAATATTCATAAAGCCCTTGCTTGAGGCCCAAATTGTTCAGTTTAGGAAAATTTTGAGAGTGAAAGAAGGTGTCATCAATGGGGGATAGTACAATGATTCCTCCATCCTTCCCTTTATCAAAGTACATCTTAAGGGGAGATGTTAATGTATTTAACAAGGCATACACTATTGTATAATTTAAGATGTACTTGTATTATTCATTATAACATATTTCGTGGATAAGCATTAATTTTTGCACACTTATATATTTAATATTTATTAGAGAATATTTTTTTAACTAAAAGAGGGGTAAAAATTTATTAAGAATGTCAAAACAACAGTTACAATTCACTATCCTGGTCCACTAGTTGGACCAGTTTCTAATATAAGGACATAGGAAGCATCCGTAACTCAGTAATATTCCACGTAGGCCCATTCTCCGAGGCCCACTTAGCAAGGCAATCCGCAACCTTATTCCACTCGTGGGGAATGTGTTTGAAAGAAATCGAATGAAAAGAGGTACTTAATTGCAAGATTTGTTGAATAACTACCTGAATTTGCCAATCCATCTTCCCAGGGACACGTCTATTCAGCAGATTGATCACAACCTGCGAATCCGATTCACACATAATGTTATTCCACCCCTTTAGACAGCCGTAATGGACCGCCTCCAGGATAGCCATGGCTTCCATGAGGTTGTTAGTCTGATGACCTTTGTGTATTGAAAAAATAAACTGAATTTTACCCGTCCTGTCACGACCAACTCCCCCAATACCAGCCTCTCCTGGGTTCCCACAGGAGGAGCCATCCAGATTAATCTTTATCACCCCTTCAGGAGGAGGAATCCATCAGCCAATTTTGTTCATGGGCCGCGAACTTTGTCTGTTGCCATGCGTCAAGCGGCTACTTACCTTAGCCACGCAGGTCAGGGTTGGGTCAAGCCCTAGACGCGAGTAGATTCCAGCACCCTCCGGATCCAAATTGTCTTCCCACACGCCCTTGAATTGAAAGGTCTCTAGCAACGAATTGGTAATATTTCTCCATAGAGCACTCACCTCCAGTTGGGTGCCCCTGAAGACTCTCCTATTCCTTTCAATCCATAGGTTCCAGAATATAAAGGAGGGCCCAATCTGCCAGGCAATTTGAAGCAAAGAGATTTTAGAGGGAGCCTGTCCAAGTCGACCCCAGAATTCAACCAAAGACCAAACATGCCAACAAGGTGACCTCCAGGCAATCCACCACAGATGCCAAATTTGTTTTGCATACTCACATTGGAAAAAAAGATGAGAGGTTGTCTCCTCATTGCTGTGACACAGAAGACAAACTGAAGGTCCCTGAAAACCTCTTTTGCACAAATTGTCCCAGGTCAGACATCTGTTATAAGTAAGCATCCATAAGAAGAAATTACACTTGGGCCAAGTAGCCCTGTTCCAAATATTCTTCCCCCAAAGGAACTGACCTTCATCATAGAAATGTTTAGCCAGGACCTTATATCCAGTAGCCACAGTATACTGCCCAGTGGCATCTCCCCCCAAGCAAGAACATCACGTCCTTGAAGGGAGCTGCATCCTCTAGAGCCAAGAAGCTAAGATAATTCCCTTTTCTCCTCTTCTAAGCCCCCTTGTGGCCAAATAGAGGAACTTTTCCACTTGTACCCAATAGTCGAGCCCATATTAAATTGTTCTTTATAATGTGCCACAGTATGCCATCCAGTAGAATGAAAAACAACACTAAGCTGTTGTAAATACTGATGAGAGGATAACAGGGGTGGCACTCCATCCCAAGAGTCACTCCAGAATAAGGCCTCCATCCCACTATTGCAAAGCCAAAATAAATTATTTTTCACAAGCTGAGCCCCAAGCTTAAGAGTTTTCCAAACCATCGAACCTCTCCCTTCAAGAGGGAGCCTGGGAATATCATGAGAATCGACACCAAAAAAGTATTTACCTGAGAGAATTCAGGCCTAGAGAGAAGAGGGGTTAGAACACCACCTCCAATATAGCTTGGCCGCAAGGGCTTGACTAGCTAGAGTAGCAGACTGCAATCCAAGTCCTCCTTCTTTCTTAGGCTGACAGATCGTGGCCCAGTTGATGAGGCTCCATTTTGTATTTTGTAAGTTACCGCTCCATAGAAATTGTCTAGATAAAGTGTCAAATTCCTTCAAGAAATAAACAGGGGCTGCCTGAACCATACAGCGGTATATGGGTAATGCTTGAATAACCGATTGAAGAAGGATCACTCTACCCACCGTGGAAAGCCACCTATGGGTCTAGTGGCAAACTTTTTGCCTAAGTTTGTCAAGAATATTTTACTAGAATAGCCTAGGCTGCCTTCCCACCATAATGGGGATTCCAAGATAAATCACCAGAAGGGTGTGAATCTGAAACCTTAATATGGCAACAATCCTTCTCTGAATAGGAGTAGGAGTATTGAAGAAGAAGACCGAGGACTTATGGTCATTAATTTTCTACCCAGAAGCCGCCAAGTAGCTATCAAGGGTAATCTGGAAAGACTCTGCCTCCTGTATTCACGCTCTACTCACCAGGATAGTGTCATTAACAAATTACAGATGAGTCAGGGTAGCAACCTCGTTCCCCCTCTCCACCCATGCAGGGCATTTTGAGAAACCCAAAGTTTTAGAAGCCGCCCAAGTCCCTCTGCCAGAATAATGAACAAGTATGGTGACAACGGGTCTCCTTGGCGAAGGCCTCTCATGGCACCAAAAAGCTCAGACGGTGTCCCATAGATCAGGACCGAAAAGGAAGGCATAGTAACACAACTAAGCACCCATCCAATCCACTCCTGACTGAAACCAAATGCCAGAAGGACTTTGTATAGAAATCTCCAACTAACTCTGTCATAAGCTTTGGCAAGATCAAGCTTGATAAACATAACACGTTCCTGTGAAGTACTCATGGAATGGATGGCTTTCGAGGCAATCACCACTCCATCCAAAATCTATTTGCCTACCACAAAACCCCTTTGCTCCTCAGAAATAAGCCTGGGAAGGTACCCTTTAAGTCTCTGAGCAATGAGCTTGGTAATGATTTTATAAACCACATTGCAGAGCGCAATGGGCCTAAACAAATCAAGCCTATGAGCCTGTTCTTTCTTCAGAATAAGCACCAAGAATGTGGCATTCAAAGCTCTCAGCATCTCTTTGTTAGAGAAAGATTCCTGAATCACATTTAGTAGATCCTGATTAATGATATCCCAGAAGTCCTGGAAGAATTCAGCAGGGAACCCATCCGGGCCTGGGGCTTTGCCTCTCTTCATGCTGAAAACAACCTCCTCAATCTCAATTATACTAATAGGTCTCATGAGGAACTCATTCATTTCCACAGTCACTAGAGGAGGTATGCATGATAAAACTAAATTTTCAGCCATCTCTTCAGGCGGAGGATCACTTGCAAAGAGTTCTGAAAAGAACCTGACAGCTTCCTTGGTAATATCATGGGTAGAGGTAAGGCGCACCCCCTCTTGAGTAGTCAGAGAAGAGATGAAGTTACTGTTTCACCTTCCTTGCACATAATTATGAAAAAATGTAGTGTTTTTATCTCCTTCCTGAAGCTAGTCAATGCGGGCCTTCTGCTTCCAATATATTTCCTCCCGAAGTTCCCACTCTGCTAAGTTCATTACAGCTTTAGCTTCCTCCTCATGGAGCTCTTTCGAGAAACCACAGTCTCTTATTTGCCTGGTTGTCCCATCAAGCCAATCTTGAGCCTTCTTCTTCATGCAATATAAGTTACCAAGCTATTTTGGTTTCAAATTTACAACTTTCTTTTGACATACTGAAGCTTTTTCTGGAAAGAATACATAGCTGTTCCATAAGCAGGACTCCCTTGTCTCCACCACTGCCGAATGGAGTCATGCAGAGATGAGTCACGAAGCCACATCAACTGGAATTTGAAGGGGGGTTTTTTGGGCCCATCAATATATCTGGAGGACAGCTTGATAGGCCAATGATCAGAACCTCTCCACTCCAAGATTTTTGAGATAAGAGAAACTGCATTTGACTGCCAAAAACAAGACACAAAAAATCTATCAAATCTTTCAAAAATCGCAGCATTACCTATTCTTCTGTTACTCCATGTGAACAGCCCATTTGAAGGTTTAACATCTGAAAGGCACAGCACTTCAGCATTGTGATGCAGACAATTCGAAGAGGGGCCTAACCGAGTCAACCCACCTCTTTTCTCCTCCAAGCTCAGGACCGCATTAAAGTCACCAACAACAATCCATGGGAGGTACGGATGACAATTTTGAACATAGCTGATATGTTCCCAAAGCTAAATTTGTCCATCAATATCAATTGGTGCATAAACAATTGTAACTAGTATTATCTCACCAATTTCAAGGGAGGAGGCCACCATTGAGAGAGTTGATAGGGCTGAAATCCAATGGATTGGTAAGATTTTTCTCGGGTCCCAGCACATAGCAACTCCCCTGAGTTCCCCAAAGCACCTATACATTGACATTGGCCAAATAACCAGATGTTTGACATACAAGCAAACATTGGTTCAACAACCAGTTTGGTCTCCTGGATACATAAGATATCCGGAGAGTGATCCTTCACTAATCTACACATAGCTTTTTGTCTGGGGAGGCTATTCAAACCCCTCACATTCCATGATATGAAAATCATTGAGTGGGTTGGGGGAAATGTTCATCCAGGGTTTTAACAACCCCTGATTCCACCAATAAGTCACCTGTAAGTTTGAGTCTCTCTTGGTCTTTTCTTCTCCCAGCTTTGGAAGGAATGGAAGAGGTACCCTTTTTGAAAGGTCACTGCGTTAACCCAAGTGCCGAGGAAGGTCCTTTGTCTTTCCTGGCCGCATCCACCTCCTTCACCAAATTAGCCCATCTAGTTTCCTTCTCTTGTTGATCAAAACCAGCCACCTGTGATTCCATTTCCAGCCTTAATGAGGTTCCCAAATTCATCTAGATCATCATATCCTGTATCTCATTAGGAGCTACAATTTGTTTATCTTCCTCAAGCACTTCCCCCTGGATCTCAATTGGAATGCCATCCTCAATGGCCATACTATCCAGGGCTTCAAATCTGTTGAAGCCCATTTCAACCTGCCTGTCTGCATTTTTGTGCTTTAGACCATGGCTTTTCCCCCAGCGTCTGATAGGTGTAAAGCCCTCCATTTCAGCAACACCTTGCTCAGCTGGTCCCTGCGCCAAACTAGCATAATTCATAGGATTTTTCCCTTTAGCCCCTTTGTCAGGCTGAGTTTTAGCATTCTCAATAAAGGTAGCACGCCCCATTCTTTTACCAGCAAGTACTGGATTTGGCATTGAGGATTCAGGGCCTATCTCATTGTCTTTAGCAGCCTGAGGACATTGACGGTGCAAGTGTCCATAGACATGACAAATACGACAACAAAATGGGATAGATTCATAATCTATCTGCTGTATCCAGGATGAAGAACCCATACAAATTTCCATGGAATCTGGAAGAGGATTATTCAGATCAATGTCAACACAAACACGAGCATATGAAATTACCTTTTTGTTCAGCGACTGGTGAGCAATAGCAGTTGGTTTATCCAGCATGGCAGCTATCTGCCTGAGGATGTCCTCTCTCCAGAATTCTAGGGGTAGTCTTGGAAGGCGAACCCAGACCGGTACACAAGCTAGAAGCTCCTCTGGCGAATTGAACCCCGAATGCCAGGGTTTAAGAAAGAGATCCACATGCTCATAGAAGTAGGGACCCCCTTCGAACACTCTATTTCAGTCTGAGACAGAAAAGAAATTCACCAAGAAATAACTATTACCTGCCAACATGATGTCAAAATCCCCATCTATTTGCCAGGAGCACCGAATCCAAGCATCCAGGGCCGCCAGGGAGATCCTAATTCCTAGAAATTTGCAAATCAGGGTATGTGATGCCAGATAATTAACATCTTCCTGCACCGCTTCAGGGGGAATGACTAGGATTGGTCGGTCTTGTCTATGCAATAGACAACCATTAATCTTGCTCAGCCTTGAGCGCTCGCTACAATAATACTGCTCCTGACCTGATACTCCCGCCCCAGGCAAAGACGCGTCCTTCTTGGGGCCTGTCGACGGGCCGCTCCGCTCTCCTTCGCACGCCATTCGAAAGTCCACGATCTATCTATCGTTTGCTGTCTAGTGAAAAAGGACAAAACATTTCAATATTTATTAGAGAATATTATCAATTAAGTATTTAATTAATTCAATTCTGTTAACAATATTAAAGTCATATCTTAAGAATACTTATTCTACTAGTTAACTACTCTTAAGGAGACTTGTTTTACTAATTAATTAACTCTTAATGAGACTTATTCTTCAAGATAGCCACTCTCCAAACCCTAAACATAACCTCATCTTTATTTATATAAGAACATAAAGGGCTAGTGGGTAAAGCACATAATAGATGAGAGTTATTATTTGTTATACTGGTGGTGAATTTAGGTTACAACTTTAATATAGAAAGAGGTAGTCTTGCTACATGAGATAAATCTATGTATTGTTTTTTTGAAGCTCTTCATTAGATTTCTACATTGTGGTATTTATCTTATGATAGCTACACCGATTTTAGACCTATTTTATAATTTTAGTATATCTTTGATTGTCACCTTTTGCTATATTCTAGGTCGGGCCATGTGTAGATGTGTATTTGTGAAGCCTATATATATAAATCTACCCTTATCCATTTCACCATCAATTCCTATAATCAAGATCTCTTACAAGCTAAGTCTCTTGTGCTCATTTATAGTTTCTTATAAAGATGTCTTCATATCTTAACAAGGAATTTGCATATTGATCCATTTTTAGTCCATCTATCTTGTGTCATCATCTTGTACCAAAATAAAATCACAGTGAAGCATAAAGTTGTATTTGATTACGTGGGGAGAGAAACTGAAGCCCTATCTCTCACTTGGGTTGGGTTTACACTTACAAAACACTAAAACTATAGTCTTGATACTAAGCATGCATGATATGTAATTACAATTCCTCAAGAAGAAAAAAATCACAATGTTTTCCCTGTCAAATCAAAGAAGCGAATCCATATTCTAAATTAGTATCACTCTATACAACTACTCTAAAAAATTTAAGGTCAAAGAATGAGTGTCCAATTTTGACTCGGGCATAATTGTTTCAGGGTTCATTTTATAGTTTTTAAAAAGTTCTCTAATACAAAACAATTTATGGGGTTTGTTTGTCTTATTGTCAACACATGCTTTCCACTATTTTTATCTTTAAAAAATGCACCTTAAAATAAAAAATCTAGTATTTCTCTATCAATGTTCTTCGTAAAGTTTTGAATATTTAATTGTCTATTTTAACATATATTAGATTTATATACATTACTAAATTTATAATATTTATACTATAAATAACAATAATTTTAACATATATTACATAATATAATTATCATTATATGTTAAATAATTAAAATAGTTCTTAGTTTACCAAATGTTAGTTGTAATGTAATTATTTCTTACAATTTTTCACCATGAAAGGTTTGGAGGAATATGGTACTTTTCAATTCAGAAATTAAGACTAGTGCTTTAAATTTGTACGTTCGGTAGAGGAGAGGGACTTGTAGTTGTGTACCTTAATTTTATGGGTATATAGAATCATACAGACAACCTATTCAATGTAATATATGACCTTGAAAATCAACATTTGAGTTGATTTATTACAAAAAAAGTGTTGGTGTAGGTTTTTTTCACCATGTGATTTTAACTACACCGTCTAGTTATCTTGTTTAAGTGTCACTTACACGTGTGTAATAAAGGTCATTAGGAAATATAATTCCACATTCATAAAAATGTGAGAACATGTCTATCTTCTATCTATATATTTATATTTCCTACAATTATTTAGCTAATTAATCTAGAACCACCCAAATATATTATTTAATTATCGATGTTCAAATATGATCCACTCTAATAAAAAATTGAACAAATCAAATATGATCCACTCTAATAAAAAATTGAACAAACAACTATTTATTATACATCGTATATAACATATTATAATTGAATCTTACAAATTATTATTAAATAAAAATTATACTATAATTATATAATTATTAATCTATTTTTATTTTAAAAATGATTTTTTATACAGATATTCTATTATAACTTTTAGACCTCATTCAATAATTACTCCCCGCCCTTCTTCCCTGCCCAAAAAAGACAAGAATATCCCCATTCCCATGTCATCTTAACTATATAGGATGGTCAAACTTTTTGGAAAGCCAAACTAACAGAAATACATCAGACTTTTTTTGGAAAGCCAAACTAACAGAAATACATCAGACTTTTTTTGGAAAGCCAAACTGAATTGGGAAGCATTGGCAATAATGAGATAATGTGAAGACAAACAATAATTGCTTGAAAAGCATGCGGGGCTCTGTTCCTTATTCGCTGTTTCGGTTGAAAAATCACTACAACCAATGCACTTTATCTCCCTGTGCGCAAACTAATATTTCTGTCTGAGATTCCACCTGCTTTCTTCTGCTATTTGAAGGCCCAAATGCTTCAAGTTCATTATCGATTACCATCTTAATTTATTGAATATGAAGATATTGATGGTATGGAGGCTGCTTCTTTTACTTTGCCTTTCGGCAGTGCCTTCGCATGAGCAACAGCAGCATCAAGCATTGAAAAAGTTGCTCAGGGCGAAGAAGTCTCACAGGCTGAAGCCAACCCAATGGTTATCTTCTTCCCACTTGACTGCTTCAAGTAAAGATTTATCAGACGAGGAGGGATTATTGCGGGAGAAAGATCGGATACAGGCTCTCCCAGGCCAACCATCTAATGCAAGCTTCAAACACTATTCTGGATATCTAACAGTTGATTCAAACAGAGGCAGGGCACTCTTCTACTACTTTGTGGAGGCCACTCATGACCCTTCCACCAAGCCTCTGCTTCTCTGGCTGAACGGAGGTACTTTGTAACAATACCCAATTCTATACCAAGGCCAAATCAAACTGTATAATTATTATTTGTAAGTTAATTTATAGGGGAAGAGCTTTAGGATAAGGTATGTTCTCATGGCGGGTAACCATTTGACTATCAGTCAGTAGGTACATTTGATTTTATTTGGAAATCAATTACAATTTTTTTAATATTTAATATTTTTTAATATAGATTTTGTGATTCATAGAGAGCATGGACCTCCACAATTTATGAGTACTGGTTAAGTTCAAGTGTAGGCGTTACGCGTGATAGTGACGTTGAAATATTAATAACAGTGTTTTAAATCAGGGCCAGGGTGTTCGTCTGTTGGATATGGAGCAATGCTGGAGTTAGGACCCTTTCGTGTCAATCCAGATGGCAGAACTCTTTCTTTCAATCCCCATGCTTGGAATCAAGGTCTGCTTCTGTTTTCTCATCATCCACATTTCTTGGTATATGTGATGTTTCTATTTGTTTGGTCAACTAACATTCTTTACAGTGCCAATCCCCCTGTTTTTCTACTTTTTTGGTTTAACCAATTTCATTGTTTACAGTGGGAAACGCCCTGTTTATCTATTAACAAATTTCATTGTTTACAGTGGCAAACACCCTGTTTTTAGAGTCTCCTGTGGGGGTGGGATTCTCTTATTCTAACACTAGTGCCGATTACAAAGAGAATGGAGATAAGAGGACAGGTGATCTTGTGTGTTTTTGCATTAGCTTTTGGTTGTTCTGTGAGCAATTTTTTTTTGTGCTGATTATCTTGTTACCTTGTTATAGCCGAGGACTCGTATGCTTTTCTGGTAAGTTGGTTCGAAAGGTTTCCACAGTACAAACATAGGGATTTCCACATAGCAGGAGAAAGTTATGCAGGTACATAAGTCAGCACATAATTTTTGTACACGTACCCATAAGTTTATTTGACCAGTAGAGAGATTCTTTTTCCCACAATTTTTTGACTGGATTTTTCACCTGTTTGTAACTAATTATTATTGGTGAATCCAGGATATTATATACCGGAGCTGGCAGACACAATTATTAACCACAAGAACAACTCTGCTGCTTCTGTTATAAACCTCAAAGGAATCATGGTACAGTAAAATGTGAAGCAAATTTATTTTATTTTTCCTGGCGGTGATGCTTTAAAGCAGTTTGACTCAAAATCACATGGGTTGGGGGCAGCCTCTTCCCCATCAGTCATTGGAGGCTTGATGATAAGGCCTGAATGATTTGTCAGTCTCCACCTAAATTCAATACCCTTAGGTTTCAGGCGAAGCAATGTTCTCTTTAAAACAGTGTGTACAGTGTAAGGATTCAACCTATCAGTTGAGCGGTTAAAAGAAGCTATAACACTTTGTGTTGAAATATAATTGTTTAAGGGGCAAGCCACTTAACTGTTTAGTATAACCATAGATGTCTTAACAGCAGCTCTTTCCTCTGTCTGGGTTTGTCTTTACTAGCAAGGTTGGGTTTATAAAATAGTTTTTTGAAATAACTGCCTAAAACTTTTTAGTTGACATTTTTAATTTTAACATTTTGAGTTCAACCTCAATTTCAAGATTCATTATTTTACTTTAATAAAAATCTCAATAACTTAACTTTTATATTTTATTTCCTTTTATCTCTTGCATGTTCTTATTTTAAAATCCTATTAACCTATTATGCTACCATTGAACATTAATAATACATTCATACTGAATTCATTATAGGATCTTTACTTCCCACATTACAAGTCCATTACTAGAAATGTCAGAACTGTAAACCAGATGATGGGGTTCAGCAGTGGAATCCTAATGTACAAACTAAAAACCTTACTATGATGTCCGGTAGTGGACTTAAATTATTGGAATTAAAAACTATTCTGCAGTCTGTCCGGAAACTATTCTACAATGTTACCACACTGAGTAAAATTGGGTTTACTCCTGAACTTGGTTTGTTCTCTAAAATAGCAGAGCTCTCAATATAGGGTATTCCCATTTCACAAATAGTGGGTGCTTATTTTTGTGGAGGTCTATATATGCTTATATTCGTGAGATTTGTTCAGGTTGGGAATGGTATAATGAATGCTGAGACAGACGGACGAGGAATGGATGACCATGTGTGGACACATGCATTAATTTCCGACCAAACATACGAAGCACTCAAAACACACTGCAATTATTCCACAGAAGCTCCCGTTTCCCTTTTGTGCGAAACGTTTGAAAATAAAACTAATGAAGAAATCGGATTTATCCAAGCTGTTGATATATATGCTCCAATTTGCTTGCAACGTCCATCGTTTCCAGTTCCACACAATCTAACCACATACTCTGTAAGTTTTCTAATTATTTGGATAAATTAGTCTATAATTATTTAGATAAATTAGTCTATGTTGATCAAGTCCACCTGTGACATGAAGTTCTCTCTTAGAGCTCCTAATAAGAATTTCTGATATTATATTATAAGTTACTCTAGATGCACAAGGTACCACTCAGAGACCTTGAAAGGATTTTTTCTTTCCTTGTTCTCAAATCCCTCAGTGATATTAAGTAAGTCTCCTCAACCATAGAGTTAGGTGCACAAGGTACCACTCAGAGATTTCGAAAGGAACTTTGCTTTTCTTGTTTTCAAGCCCCTCAGTGATATTAAGCAAGTCACCCCAAATAAACTTAGAAAAGGACTTAAAAGATGAACTCCAAAATAATACTCTCTTCCACTTTCTCTTATTCTGTATTTATAAATAAAACATTTAGTATTAAAAGATAAATTGTAATTTAGATGTTTAAAAATAAATTAACAAGCAATTTTTTAGTTTATATATAAAAAAATGCAAAATATTTATATTATTTCAAAAAAACTTAAGTTTCTTAAAAAAAAATAGTTTTGGTTGCGATAGAATTATTTTTGGCCACTTAGTGGCATACACTACAAACAACTACTGTTAATTATTTATGAAGACTGCTTCTTTTTGTGTAATAGGAAAGCAGTCTGGCTAGTGCTGGATATGATCCATGTAGCGAGAGCTACATATACACATATTTGAATACACCAGAAGTTCAGTCAGCACTCCATGCAAACATTACAACTATACCCTATCCCTGGGACTTCTGCAGGTATATTTACTTTCCATAATTGTTGTGTAGAGGCCTGAAAGTAAATAGCCTATTTGTTACTTGAATGGCATTAAATGTACGCTGGTTAAGAGTCACCAACAGGTCAAAATGTAGTCTGTTAAGTAAATAACCTATATGTTAATTGAATGGCATCAAACGTACATTGGTTAACAGTCACCAACATGAAAAAAAAATGTAGCCCGTTAAGCAAATAGCCCATGTGTTAGTTGAGTGGCATTAAACATATGCTGTTTAACGCTCACCAACAGGGAAAAATGTAGCCTGCTAAGTAAATAGCCCATGTATTAGTTGAATGGCATTAAACGTACGCGGGTTAACACTCACCAACATGCAAAAATGTAGCCCATTAACACAGTCAATGCAAACGGGATCTTTAGGCTTCTCCCTAGATAAGCATTTCTGCAATTTAAAAATTCAGATCTTAATGGTTGATTAGTTTAGCAGTTATTATACATTAAACATTGCCAAGCTCCATTCATGTCTTACGTGTCTGGTACAGTGATATTGTGAGTCCAGATACATGGAAAGATAGCCCTGAGAGTGTGCTTCCAATCTATCAGAAGCTCATTGCAAATGGGTTGCAAATTCTAATTTTCAGGTGTGAAATAGAATTACAAATGGACTGCAAATTCTAATTTTCAGGTGTGAAATAGACTTAATATGACTACTAGATCTTTGTGTTGGTTTTAGTCTGGTTTAATAAATTTTACTAACAATATTGATGTATAAATTGGCAGTGGAGATGTAGATATAGTGGTTCCTGTAACTTCTACGAGATATTCTGTAAATGCACTGAAACTCGCCATAGAAAGTCCATGGCATCCCTGGATGAGTGATAATGAGGTGAGAATCAGAAGAAATAATAAAGTAGTCTACTTAATTTTGTAAAATGGTATTCCTTGCAACACTAGTGTTTTAATTCTAATAATGCAGGTGGGTGGGTACACTGTTGCGTACAAAGGATTGACATTTGCAACAGTGAGAGGAGCAGGGCACCAAGTCCCCACCTTTCAGCCTGCTAGAGCTTTGACTATGGTGAAGTCACATTTAGAGGGGAAGCCATTGCCTTTGTCTAAACAATTTTAATCGATTTAAATGTATGTTTATTTAATATTGTAATTTGTTATATATTTATTTCAAAAATATGATTAGAAATGCACATTTTATATAACTCAATGATTTTTTGTAATATCTAAATATTCAATCAAAAATGAAAAAGAAAATATTACATTTTTTTTTTTTGAAAAGTTTGAGAATTCACATAAATATTAATTATTAATTTTAATACTCACTCACTCTTTAAATTAGAGCAAAGAGAGAGGAGGAATGTTGTATTGATTGATGGAAATTTTACCTCAAATTTTCAATTGACTAATAATAATGATAGTTCTAATTGTCATGTTTCTATTGAAATTATTAAAACTTAAAAAATAAAAAATATTAAAAAGGTTTGTAATTTAACTAGTAAGAATGAAGGTTGTTTATATTTATTTATCAAAATATATATATTTCTAAATATTTGACATAAAAATTAAGTAATTAAAATCAAAATCATACCTTAAATAATTTTAATAATTATTTTACTAAAATAATTTATAATGATTCCATTTGAAAAAACCAAAAATCAGTTTTCTTTAAACGAAAAACCAGGTCTCTCTAAATTATTGTTTAGAATAGTTCTCCTTTAAAATAGTTCTCCTGATAAAGATTAAATTTTATTTTTAAAGGAAAATTGAAAATCTTGTAGGGGGATGTTCACTAGATTAGATAGGAGTAAAGATAATGGAAAAACAATCCTTTTTTTTTCGAGAGAACAAAACTCACCTTTTATTTAGTAAAGATTCCTTCAATAAATTATATTGTATCTTTAAACCAGTAAGGAAATAGAGCTTTTAGAAGGTTTTTAAAGGCCCATCTAGCTATGGTCTTCAAATGTTATAAAATAATTTAAATTTAAATCAGTAAGGAAATCAAAAATTCAGAAGGTTTTTTATTGGTTTATTTTTTTCATAGTTATGGTCTTCCAATTGTGTTGTAAATATTTTTATATTTGAGAAGAAAATATGAGTTATAAAAGTAATGAATTATTAAAAAATAATAAAGTATTAATCGTTTTAAAAGTGCAAGTTATGTTACAAGGAAATAATATTTTGTTTTTATAAAGCAGGGTTTTATAAAGTGAAGAAGTGTAATTTGGTATGATCGATGATCCCATCTTAATTTTTGTATACAAAAAATTAAGCAACAATAATTTTATATTTGTGGTGGAGTTAATGGTAGAAAATTGAGTTTATAGATTTCTTCATATGGTGTAGTAATGCATTGTGCAGGGAGGAGACGTTCTATTTTACGATGAATTTAAGCAACAACAAAATAGTGGGGAAAGGAAAAGCGATACAAAAAATGCAAATGGTAAAATATTTTAAGGTGAGTTGAGTGGTGATAGAGAGGGGCAACGATTAGGTAGTTTAGGTGGTATCATACACCAAAGAGCCCATATTGTACACTAAACTCGGATTCAAGACATCCAGTGAATTTACATACCTATCACCCAATGCAGAGGGGTTTGTAGCTTACACAAGGTTGACATCTTTGATTGGTCGTATTCTATTGTCAAGGATGAACAGAGATGTCATGAGAGCTGATTTGATTGCAGGTCTCCACATCCGATATGCCACTTGATTCATCACTTTAATATTATAATGTCGCTTGTGTGGGAGCAAAACATTGAAATTATATAATCTATTATATATATATTAATTACAAATATAATGTATTATAATAATATATAATATATTTATAAATATAAATATTATTTAATATATATTTTACTGTTACTATATATATTACTTCTATATATAATAGTATATATTATCAATAATGTATGTAATAAAATATATAATATAAATATTATTGTTATTATAATATTAATATTATATATGATTATATATGTTATGTTTTTTATAATATTAAAATATAGATATTAATATTTTAATATATTATCGATGAGATGTGGGTGAGTTGGTTGCTTCAAGCACTACCAACATTCAAATCTAAGTTTAGTATCAAAGATTGGTTGCGGTCAATCGTTTGTATTTATGGGTCAATTGTGGCAATTGATAGTATTCTTGAGCAGATTATGGTCGTTCATTGGTATTCTTGGACCAATAGTGATCATTTTTGGTAATGTTGGTACTTATGATAGATGATCATTTGGGGATTTGGGCCCTTGATTGTGTCCCAAACTAGTTGAAGCTCTGATCAAAAGCGAATAGGGTAAGGATCCCACCAAAACCAATACTTATCAAAAAAATATTTTAATATATTTATAATTATAATAGAATAACATATTATATAATGATTTATAATATTATTAAATAATATATATTTTAATATATAATGTAATATAATATAATATTTTTATAATTATTTTAATATAATATTAAATATATTAATCATTTCTATAATATGCTATAATAATATTAATTATCTACTCTACTCTACTCTACTCTACTCTACTCTACTCTATATTAGGGCCACCATATACATTTAATGGGCTCCCCATATATATATATATATATATATATATATATATATTCTATTAATTTGGAGTTAGTTTAGTTTGGTTTAGTTATATATAGAGGGGGGAGGGCCAACTCTATCTTGGGCCACCCTATATCTAAGATAATATTCGCTACACTCAAGATAAGAAAGATATATAGGGAGGCCACCCCCAACCCCTAAGCCCTATATATCTATCTGGGTTAGATCTATCTAGGGGGGCTCTCTATCTAAACTAAATTTTATATGGCCTCTATATAGATATGGGAATGAGTTTCCTATCCTATATATAGAGAGACGAGAGGGCCAAAAAAACTCTAGGGGCTCTAATTTTATAGGGTTGGGCCAAGTCTATAGTTTTTTTGGCCACCCCTCTTTATATGGCCTCCCCCCAAGCCCTATCTATTTGGGTTAGATCTATCTAGGGGGGCCCCTCTATCTAAACTAAACTCTATATGGGAGTGAGTTTCCTATATATAGAGAGGGGAGAGGGGCTCTAACTTTATATGGTTGCCAAAAAAATGATATACAATACAGTTGGGGCCCCATATAGATAGGGCTTGGGCCCCAACCCTATCTATCTGGGTTAGATCTATCTAGGGGGGCTCCCTCGTAGATAGATCTGATCTGCTCTATCTTGGGAGGTATTCACTACGCTCACCCCATAGAGAAATTCTAGAGAGGGGGCGAGGCCCCTTTATATCTATCTAACTCTATATATAGGGGGGGCCCCAACCCCAACTCTAGGGATAGGGGAAGAAACTGTATAGGGGCCCCCTCCCCCTTCCCCTCTATATAGATGGGATATGGGATCTATAGGGCCCTACAGACCCTATATATATATATATATATATATATATATATATATATATATATATATATATATATATATATATATATATATATATAGAGAGAGAGAGAGAGAGAGAGAGAGAGAGAGAGAGGGAGGGGAAGGGGAAGGGGGAGGGGCCCCCTATCCATCTATATAACCCTATCAAATTAATTTAGATGGTCTCGTCTGTATAGATTTAGATGGATATCCCTATCCTATCCTATCCTATCCTATCCTATATAATAGATGGGGATGGGGATAGGGATTAATCTAATTGGGTGGGGAGTGGATAGATAGATGCCCATATCTATATATCTATAGATAGGGGACAAATAGATATAGATTTATAGGGCCCCCATTCCCCCTCCCCCCTCTATATAAACTCTAACTCCAACTCTAACTCTAACTCTAACTCTAACTCTAACTCTAATTGAGATTGAGATTCTAGATAGGGGCCGACCCCTATCTAGATATGGGGTCGAGCCTTAGTTCAATCTAGTCTTATCCTCTAGTGAGTGATGCCATAGAGACAAGATGGACTAGAGGTTGTTGTATATAGATAAGAATAAGATAGGGGAGTAGTGCAAAGTGATGCTCTAGTCCTATAGCCTCTAGTGAGCCATAGTCCAGCCCTAGTCTAGTCAAGATCTCTCTCTACCCCAGATAGATTAATCTCATCTCTATGCATCGTGATAGTCTCTCGATAGTATGGTAAGGAACATGTGTGATAGTCAAGGGGGCACCTCCCAAGGTCGATTTATTCCCCTATCTATAGACGGTGAAGCGGGCATCACCCATAAGAATATCTATCCCCTACAGAAATCAAACTCGTGTCTTTGACATGAAAAGATGATGTCCTAACCACTAGACGAAAGGGACTAGCAAGACCTGAATTATGCCCATCTAATCTATCCTTGATCAAACTGATGTGTATAGATTCTATCATACCAAACAAAATAGGATTGGGGGGATTGGGATCTATCTATCATACCAAACAACTTATCTAAACTTGGACCTAATGAGATAGTGCCGTCGACGTGTTTTGTTAGGTTGTGGAGCTAAAAGCTTCACAGGTATGCAAATGGAGGAGGTTGCTCAGTGTGATAGCAACCGATGTGTTAGGATTGTGGAGCTAAAAGCTTCACTGATGCAAACAGGAGAGGAGGTTGCTGAAGGTTGCTGAGTTGCAGAGAAGTTGGGGTCAGTCTGATCAGCCGACGTCGACAGGATAGCAAAGGGAAGCAATCGACGTCGATCATATATCGGCCGACATCGGTCACCTCCAGGCAGACAGGGACCGACGTCGGTCGCCTGTGTGGTTCGACTGCGAGCTATTTACAGGCAGTTAGCTAACGAACCAAGTGTTTGCATGAAGAGATCTATTTTTAGACTGAGAGCTGCGGATCTAATTATTGTAATTAGATGTCTAATTATTGTTTGGATGAGATCTATATAATAGACTCATGGTTGTATTGGAAAAGTGTGCTAGGGAGTAAGAGAGCATAATTATAAGCTCCTTCTGTGTGTGAGGTAGAGCAATGGTGCGTTCCTCCTAGTGCCTCAGTACCAGGTGTGTTGGTGCTGGATTGGAGAGCCAGCTGGGTTCTTCAGGAGTGTAGGATCTTGGTCACAGTTGCATGGCCTATATAGGAGATCTACATGGTAAGTAAGATCGTTGATCTGCAGGTGTATGTGTGTGCAAGGTCGAGGTTCACAGGTGAGCAGAATCGTTGTTTGATTTGCAGGTGTGCAAGGTCATATAGACAGCAACACAACAGGGAGCAGTATCAGGCAGGATCTACTTGGAGTACAGGTGTGTACTCGGATAGGGCAGAGAGGAAGGCAAGGAAGTTCCTTCCATAAGTATGGTCTGTTGAATTGCAGGTTGTTGCAGATTCATGGGAGATCTACTTGAAGTACCTTGAGTACTTGTGGAGCACGTGGAGTGCTTGTGGAGTGCGTGGAGCACTTGTGTTGTGCGTGGAGCACGGGAGGTGAACACCAACTCTGTATTTGAGTTGGGTGTTGGGACCTGTGAGAGGGAGAGCTTTGGGGAGAAGAATTACTGTTCACTTGAGGTGTGGGAAACCTCTGTAAGGTGGTGGAGAAGAAGTGGCATCTTCTTTATTGTATTCTTTTCTGTATAAAGTGTTAATACAAGTTGTGTATTGTCTCTCATATGCTGTGTTATTCTGAATTCTAGTTACTTGGTGAATCTGGTTATTTCCGCACATTAAGTTGCTTGAAGTTTGGTAATCAATTGTATGCTTCCGGTGTTTCGCATACCTGAAACGATGTTGGTCATATCCAGTTACAGAGCAACTGACATCAGTCATGGATCGACCGATGTCGGTCATGTGCAGACAGACAGCCACCGACGTCAGTCACTTGTGTGTGCATCCATTTCCAGAATTAGATTTGTTCTATTCTAGGAGGACCGAGTGTTTGCATGTGAAGACTAATTTAAGTCTTGAGTCTGTGTTTCTAATTATTGTTTGTATGAGATCTATTTAATAGACCCATGGGGCTATATTGTAATCAAGGACAAGGTAGAGATCCTTCCAATTGTAAGATCAGTTGATCTGCAGGTTGTTGCAAGATCAAGGGAGATCTACATGGTAAGCAAGATTAGTTGATTTGTAGGTGTGCAAGATCAAAGGAGATCTACTTGGAGTACTTTGAGTACTTGGTGGACTGGCAGTATTGTTACTGACTAGTGGAGGGAACAACTTGGTTATTGAGTTGTGGTTGTAATTGGTGGTGAGAGTGAACTCTTGAGGGAGAATTATTGTATGCCCTAGAGGTGTGGGAGCCCTAGAGGTGTGGGAAGAAGAGTGTGACTTCTTCATTGTTTTTCCTTCTTGTAGAGTAATAATACAAGGTTGTATTGTCTCTCATATTCTATGTTATTTCTGAATTCTAGTTACATATTACTTCTGGTTAAATTTCATGTTTAGTTGCTTATACAAGGTAATCAAATGTGCTCCTTAATCCTAACAAGTGGTATCAGAGCCTGGTTCAGAGCAGGTTAGTGTTTGTTGATTACAGGTCACTCACAGGGGTTTCTGTTTGAGTGGGAGTAAAGCAATGGTAGAAGAAGGTAAGCTAAGAATGGAGAAAGTCAATGGCAAGAATTACCAATTATGGAGTATGCAGATAGAAGATTATCTGTATTAAAAAGATCTGTACTTATCGTTGGGTGGGGTTGCATGCAAGCCCATAGATATGAAAGATCAAGAATGGAATGTTCTTGATCGGAAGGCTCTGGGATCTATAAGGTTGAGCCTGGCATTGTCTGTGATTTCTAGCTTATCACAGGCTAAGACAATGATAGAGTTAATAGAATCTTTGGCAAATTTATATGAAAAACCCTCAGCTTCGAATAAGGTATTTCTTATGAAGCAATTATTTAATTTGCAAATGTTGGAAGGTGGATCTGTACATAGTCATCTTAGTGATTTTCATGGTTTGGTAAACCAGTTAAATTCAGTCAATATTGTTTTTGATGATGAAATTAAGGCTCTCTTAATCTTATGCTCTTTACTTGAAAGTTGGGATAGCTTGGTAATGGCAGTAAGTAATACTGTGTCTGCTTCAAATATCTTAAAAGTTGATGATGTTGTTAGTGTAATCTTGAATGAAGAAATTTGCAAGAAAAGCATAGGGGAATCATCAGGTAATGCTTTAAGTGTTGAAAGCAGGGGAAAGCAAAGAGACAAGATTGAGCAAGGGAGATCAAGGTCAAAGATAGGCAGGAGATCCAGATCCAGGAATGGCAATGTAATCTACTGGAAATGTGGAAAGAAAGGGCATGTAAAGAAAGATTGTTGGTTGGTAGAAGATCAGCATGAAGAAAATAAAGAAGCAAAAGATGTAGGTATTGTTGAAGAGGATCCTCTTGTATGTTCCTTGGATAAAGTAGAATCTTGGGTTTTAGATTCTGGTGCCTCTTTCCATGCAACCCCAAATAGGGAATTTTTTCATGATTATGTCCATGGAGATTTTGGAAAAGTTTATTTAGGGGATGGTAAGCCTTGTCAAATTGTTGACAAAGGGAAAGTGCAGCTGAAATTGCAGACAAACAACATATGGGTGTTGAAGGATGTCATGCATGTCCCAGGCCTGAAGTGGAATTTGATTTCTGTAGGAAAGTTGGGTGATGAGGGATGCACAGTAACTCTCACAGTGGAATCTTGGAAAGTTTCCAAGGGTGCACTTGTTTTAGCAAGAGGTAAGAAAGTAGGTACTCTTTATCTATCTACTTGTATTACTGATTCTCCTTCTAGTTTATCTACTTCAGATATAGATGCGAAGATGTGGCTCTGTAGGCTTGGTCACATGAGTAAGAAGGGGATGCATGTTCTTGAGTCAAAAGGTAAGAGTTCAGATTCAGAAAGCATAGATCGAGATTTTTGTAAGCAACAAAGTAAGGTTTCTTGAAACTCATGCTACAAGAAAGGATCGGGTTTATTGCATAAAGAAGAAATCTGATGTTGTTGACAAGAACAGGAAAGCCTTGGTTTTCAAGGAGAAGATGACAGACAGAGATCAGCTCAAGGGGCTGAATAATTTTGAGTAGGGCAGTTTGGACAAGGTTATGATCCAAAGTAAGCTCACAGGTAAAAAGTCATCACTCACAAGAAAACACAGTTGTCGACGTTGGTCAGGTGGAACTAACATCGAACAGGCAGGTATCGACGTCGGTCATGTGCAGACCAGAGTTGATGGTGTCGGGAAGGTAGACACTGACATCAGTCAGAGAACTAACGTCAACAATCAGGTGGACACCGATGTCAGTCAGTGAATCGACATCGGCAGTCAACTCGATCACATGGAACTGACATCGATCGGGTGCAGACTGAGGGGTGACCGAGATCGGTCACTGTTAGAACAGATTTTGGGTGGATAATAAGTTGTCAACGAGTCTCAAATGCCCATGAGGAGGATTGAAAGGGTAAGTAAGCCTCAAATTCATTATTTCCTTTCTTTACACTACTTGTTGCTCACTGATGGTCAAGAACCAAGAAGTTTTGAAGAGGTAATGCAGGTAGAATCCAGGAAATAATGGGAGCATGGCATGAGAGAGGAATTTGATTCCTTGGAAGAGAACCAAACGGGAGATTTGGTAGAGTTGCCAGCCAAAAAAAATCACTGAAAGATGAATGGATTCCTAGGTTAAAGAAAGGAGAGAATGGACACATGAGACAGAAGGCCAGGTTATATGGTCTTGAGCAGGCTGCAGGACAATGGTGTTTACGATTTGACAGGTGTATGACAAAGCATGGCTTTAGTCAATGTCAATGTAACCATTGTGTTTACTTTACCAGGTTGGATAATATTAGCTACATTATCCTGTTACTATATGTAGTGTATATGCTTGTTGCAGGGTCACACATGCAGGAGATTGCTGAGCTAAAGGTAAAGTTAGTTCAGAGGATTGCCATGAAGGATTTGGAAGCAGCAAAAAAATTCTTTGGCATGAGTATTTCTAGAGACAGGGAAGATCACAGGTTGATGTTGTCTCCAGATGATTATGTGAATAAGGTAGTGGAGAGGTTCAATATGCTAGATGCAAAACCAGTTAGCACACCTATGCATGGACAGTTCACAGAATAGTGTCCCAAATCACATGATGAGGTTGAGTACATGTGTACTAGACCTGATGTTGCCCAAGCAGTGGGAGTTGTCAGCAAGTTTGTGGCCAATTTGGGAAAGAAGCACTGGAGAGCAGTTCAATGGATTCTCAGGTATCTAAGAGGGACCAGCAGTAGGTATTTATGCTATGCAGGGTCAAGCACTTCTCTACATGGGTATGTAGATTTAGATATGGTAGGTTACTTGGATGACAGGAGTAGCACCATAGGATATGTGGTGGTTGGTCTTCAAGATTAAACTTGAAGAGGGATACAAGCTAGGAAACAAAATTAGAGGATGTTGCTGTACAGGTACAGGTGTAGTTATTTATTTCCAAGTGGGAGATTGTTAGGTTGTGGAGCTAAAAGCTTCACAGGTATGCAAATGGAGGAGGTTGCTTAGTGTGACAGCAACTAACGTCAGTCTGATCAACTGACGTCAGTCATATCTAATTATAGAGCAATCGACATTGGTCATGGATTGATCGACGTCGGTCATGTGCAAACAGATAGCCACTGACATTGGTCACTTGTGTGTGCATGCGTGTTTGTATGCATTTCTAGAATTAGATTTGTTCTATTCTAGGAAGACCGAGTGTTTGCATGTGAAGACTAATTTAAGTCTTGAGTCTGTGTTTCTAATTATTATTTGTATGGGATCTATTTAATAGACCCATGGGGCTGTATTGTAATCAAGGACAAGGTAGAGATCCTTCCAATTGTAAGATCAGTTGATCTGCAGGTTGTTGCAAGATCAGGTGAGATCTACATGGTAAGTAAGATCAGTTGATTTGTAGGTGTGCAAGATCAAAAGAGATCTACTTGGAGTAATTTGAGTACTTGGTGGACTGGCAGTATTGTTACTGACTAGTGGAGGGAACAACTCGGTTATTGAGTTGTGGTTGTAATTGGTGGTGAGAGTGAACTCTTGAGGGAGAATTATTGTATGCCCTAGAGGTGTGGGAGCCCTAGAAGTGTGGGAAGAAGAGTGTGACTTCTTCATTGTATTTCCTTTTGGTAGAGTAATAATAGAAGGTTGTATTGTCTCTCATATTCTGTGTTATTTTTGAATTCTAGTTACATATTACTTCTGGTTAAATTCCGTGTTTAGTTGCTTATACAAGGTAATCAATTGTGCTCCTTAATCTTAACATGTTTCGTTAGTAGGTACTAACCCTTCGTAATGGATGGAGAGAGACAGTGAGCCCATCCCATCTATTCGGTGCCCCATTTGACATAGCCATTTGCCATAGCCATTCATCATTATCACCATGGATTCTATTATATTCTATTCTATTCTATATAGATGGAGTCGAGCCCTCCAACCATAGTTAAGGGTATATCCTATATCTATAGTCGCCCTTGCATGGATTATTTCTCTAGAATGCCTAGAGGCCCTATCTATATGGAATAGAATAGAATAGATAGAGGGGCCCCTGAGCCCTTCATAGATAGAAACTACCGGTCAAGAGATCTATATAGAAGAGGGGACATGGGTCACTCGAATGGGATTGGGCGTAGGGGACCGATGGGAAACTATATATAGTTGGGGTTATCTAGAATCTAATCTATATATAGGGTGGGGGGGTGACTCTCTAGAGTCCAGACCATTGAGATTATAGACATAGTGGACCCCCCGCCCGCTCAGATCTCTATAGAAGGGGCCAAGTTAGGCCCTATCTGGCTATATATAGATGGGGGGTGACTCTAGCTATATAGAGTCAAGCTGGATCTATATCCACTCTCTATAGAGAGAAACCCAACAGCCCCAGATAAATCTATATAACTCTATAAATTAGATGGGGGTTAGACAAATAGATATAGAACTCCACTCAATACTCTCAATAGCCGAGAGCGAGTACTCTGATATCCACTCTAGAGTATAGAGTAGTCTAGTTGGGGGATGGACAGATAGATATAGATATAGATAGAACTACTCTCTAGATAGATAGATAGTGGGGGGTGGGCCAACTAGAGTCAAATATATACAGTCGAGTGGCCTACTCTACTCTACTCTAGACTCTAGTCCTTCATGAACTCTCATTGGGACCGAATGACTACTCTCTCAATATAGATAGATGGATAGTAGGTGACTCTAGAGACTAAGGACTAGAGACTAGAGACTAGAGAGACTATGGATGGGTAGTATTCACTACTCCATCTATATATGGGGTAGAGACAATGGATTAGATGGGTAGAGACTAGAGATTAGATAGGTAGAGACTATGGATTAGATGGGTAGAGTCTAGAGATTAGATGGGTAGAGACTATGGATTAGATGGGTAGATACGGTAGAGATTATGGATTAGATGGGTAGAGACTAGACTCTAGATGGGTGGGGCGTCGACTCGACATATAGATATATGTCAGTCGAGTGCCCTACTCTACTATAGATTCTAATCTAGAGTCTAGTCCAGGCTTTGACCATGTCTCCTAAATAATCAGTACATATGGTGCAAGACAGTTTCACAGATTGAGGTCATAATGGGATCGGGTGTTTCACATCTTGCCATAGTGCCTAATCAGAGATGAATGAGGATTCAAACCTCATGGAGATCATCCACACCTATCCATCTGATGCCACCACTATCTAGGTTAAGGCCCCCCCCACAGATCCAACCGGCATGATCCTCCATGGATACACCTATCCATACCCACCTACCTATCCATCCCCACCTACCTAGCCATACCCACCTACCTATCTATCCCCACCTAGACATAGTGTGTTTTTTTGGCTATATATAGAGATAGAGTTTCTTTGGCTTTGGCTTTGGCTTTGGATTTTTGGCTATGGCTATAGATAGAGATAGAGTCTATATTTAGTTTAGATATAGGGTGGGGGAATCTCATTTAGAGTTTATATATGGGGTGGGGGTGGGGGCCCCCATCTATATATAGGGGATAGGGGAGACATGGCTATATAGAGTTAGCCCCATCCCCATATAGATGAGAGGGAGAGGCCAAAAAAGAACTCTATCTTGGGGAGCTCCTCAGTCTAGTCTAGTCTATTATGGTTTGGGGTTTGGTTTAGTACGATATCGCTGAACACCTCGTGATGCTTACATGGACATGCTTATCAAAGTGATGTTCTTTCACCTCATATGAAAACTTGTATAAAGAAGGATTTATTGCTTAGATGCTTTCAACAGTTCTTTCATATCGACTTGGCTTCCTAGCGCTGCATTCTGGATACAATTGATACACCATAGGTTGGCCCAACCCAATCCTCTCTTACTAGGGTTGGCTCCTCATAGTTCTCCTTTCAACACCAGCAGTAGATAGGAACCAAACTGTCTCACAACATTCTAAACCCAACTCACGTACCACTTTCATCGATGAACAACTGAACCCTTGGGACCTTCTTCAACCCCGAGATGTGATGAGTCGACATCGAGGTGCCAAATGACTCCATCGATAAGAGCTCTTGGGAGTCATCAACCTGTTATCCCTGGTGTACCTTTGTTTTGTTCAACAAGAGCCCGTACACATGGGACTCCCAAATCACTATGGTTGACTTTCATCTCTATTCGACTGGTCAGTCTCACAGTCAGGCAAGCTTATACCATTACGCTCACGAGCTCGTTAGCTTGAGCCTACCTAAATACAATAATATAATATAATATTTTTATAATTATTAGAAATATAATATATTAATTATTTCTATAATATGCTATAATAATATATAATATATTATTATTATATTTTAATAGTATGATATATTATTAATAATACTATATTTTATAAATGTTATATATAGACCCATGATTAGGCAACTAAGAACATTATGTATTAAGTACATTATAAGGAAAGTAAGTTTGACACTGACACTCCATGATGACAATGAATTTGACATAATTAATTTTCTTATGTGCAGAGTAAACATTGAGATGGAAATAAGTTATATTTGAATGTCGATATGCTTAATTTCATAAATGACATAAACATGTTAAAATATAAGGCATGTGGAAGCCCAGATGCTGCACAACTCTTAGTCTAACACATGGCATTCTAGATCATTCATCTTTCATGAAAGACAATTCCAGTTTAATCAACATTCCACCCGTATTTTATATGAAGTATGCAATATGTTTTTCTTGTGTGTTTTGGGTTTCTTGAAATAAGTAATGATATATAAGTGAGAATGGCACATATTTTGCCTCAATGTGGACTAAATGAACAATCCCCAGATCCATGGTGAGAATTTTAATTTTAATTTATTTTTTTAGAATGTACATAAAATTGATAATTGAACATCCATCTATAGATACCTCCTCCTAGGAGATGTTAAGGGAAAACACCAAATGCATGAGTTGTAAGGAAATTCCTAAAAGTTTTATAATAGCCTTATTAAGGGATGTGACTATTACCAAACTTCTCATGTCCCAAAATTTCCTCCTTGCGTAAAAGGGAATTTAATTGATCTCAATTATCAACCTTATCAATAAAAATGATAATTTAAAAATATTTTTGGTGACATAGGCATTTAATGCGATCTCTAAGAATCTCTATGCCTCAACTTATATTGTTATTTTTTTCTAAAGGGTCATGTGTTAGGTCCTTCAACAGTTGCTTCTGAAAACTTGGCAATCCATTTTGCTTGTATGCCTTTCTTACATCAAATAATAAATTGTAGCTGTTTAAAAATACAGTTGCTAATAATCAAACTCTTCCACCATAGTTGTTTTGCTAGACCTCATAGGTCCAACAATTTCTACAATCTCTTTTTTAAAATTTGTAATTGAGGGTTGATGGGTCCTTCACCCTTCATTGAAAGTAAATCAAAATACAAATAACCTTGGCTAAATAAGAAACACAACATGATATGCCAATAAAAGGACCAAGTCTAAGAGACCAACCATAAGTGGTAACCATACCAATGGGAAAACATCCCAAAACATGGTTACAAACTAATCACTTGAGAAACAAATCCCATAGAACAAAACCCAAAACCAATAACCCAAAATAAACCCAACAAACCAACCCCCACCAAGGGGTGGCCAAGACTAGACTCGATTGAAGGAACCCATGGCTGCAACCCTACTACCAAAGTCTCTTACCCACTGGTGCCACCTAGAGTGCTGCTACCACATGCCTCCCTAAGGAAGTCATGTCACCTTATTGCCACTTGGTTAGATCCATCCACTGCCACCAACCCTGACACCCGAAGCAAATTCATCCCCCACAACCATCAACCTCCACTGATGCCAAGACCACCCAACCCGTTCCTCCATGAAGTGAATGCCTAGACTTGGAGCATAAGCTTTATCCTCTAAATGAGCTCACATATGACAAGAGGCATCCCAACATCTCGTAGTAAGACCCACCCTTTTTCTTGAGGGGTAAACATGGGGATTTTGTTACCAAACAAGCATACCATTAACTTAGCTGACGAGGACAAGCAAAATTCCTTATGATAGTTCAGGATCACCTCCACTGATTACAAGGGAGACTTGAGCAAAGCCAAGCTTAAGGCCAGAAGCATCCTACCTGAGGGGGCCATATTCATGAGGCACTTATGGATGTGTTCAATGTGCTTCAACATGCTGTAAAACTGATTCACTAGATCCATAAAGGCACTAAAAGGGATTAAACTTTGGAATTTTGATTTGAAGAACATCAAAGTGTGAGGCTCAACCAACAAAAACTCCTCCACATCTAGCTTAAGCCCCACCCAGAAGCCTGGGCATATTATCTTCTCCCTAGTTGACAATGTGAGATCCTTGTCCTTAAGTAACAATAACACATTTCCAATAAACGACAATGCAAACTAAAAATTTTCCTTAATGGGATACAACATCTCAAGAAAAAACAACCCCACAATCTCCTTAACAACCTACAAAATTTGCCCAAATTGGATTAAAAAAACCTTCTTCACTTTCCATTAGACACACTACCTTCAAAGGCCATTTCAATCTTGGATGAAGTTACCCTAAAAAATGGTTCACTTAGGGTAATTTGGAGTAGTAGATACATGGATATAGAGGCCCCCTGTAAATCAAAAGATGAAACTCACCTTATAATAGATGCAACTTGATAAACCATATGAACACCCCTAAATAAATGCAGACACTATGATGGGCATGAAAGCAACTCCAACACGTGCAAATGGGAATGAATTATCCCCATCCAAGTGACTAATACCCCCTCACAATCCAATCATGAGGCATGCCCCACAATAAAACCAAACACTTAAGTTGATAGAGACCCAACCTTACATCCAACCAAACACACCATGAGTTGTCTACAATTAGGTCCTTGTCCTGGGTGATGCCTTTAATAGCTAATAAATCCACTATAGAATTGGCCTTGAGGAAGTAATTTTGGCATCCCACTTGCCTAGAGAGTCCAACACATCCAAAGCACATCCTAAAATGTTCATAATATTCCATGATCCATCTTTCTAGTTGTGCAAATCTTGGATTAAAACCATTGAATCCCATTCAATGACAACTTGCTCAATGCCACATTGAATAACTAAATCCAAACCTAGCACAAGACCCTGTGCTTTCACCCCATTATTTGTTCCATCAATTAGCTTCTAAAAATTCACTCTGATTGAAGATCCTACACAATATCAAATCACATAACCTATCACCAATGCCTTTGTGTTTTCCCTAGCCGTGCCATCAAAGTTCATCTTAAACATCCTAGTCGGTGGGGGTGACTAATCCAACTCACCAATTCATTGAATAACTTTAGAATAACAATAAACCCATTAAAGGGGGAAACTTTCAACAAGCTCTAAAAGGAGAAAATATGTAAATCCCATGCTAAAAGACTCCCTTTGTGCCTCTTGGCATGTGTGGAACTGATTTATAAAATAGCCACTTCTACTTTTTTAAGCACTTTTCCAACCTAACTGACCTGCCCTTCAAAGATTATTTGGTTGCATTCCTTCCATAATGTACAAATTATAATGGAAGGGTAGGCCTGCCATAAAAATGAAAAGGTGTCCTTATGGTGCCCAATTGACCAAGAGGAAAAATCCCGCATAAGTGATTCCATTTTAGCCCAATCCCAGTTGATCTTTGTTGCATATCTAGTCCCATCCAACCACCATAAAGGGACACAAAAACATAATATGATTAGCACCTTCTTTAGTCAAGAAACACAAGCTACATCTAGATGGTCCCACGATGCCCATCTTGTGAAGCTTATCTTGATTCAAAATCTTTGCTTGGGTGGAAAGCCAAGAAAATGCCCTATCCTTGGGAAGGCCTGCCTTACTCCAACAAATAAATTTTACCTATCCAAAAGATGGCTCTACCTGCTCCACCATTTTATAACCTAGGTTGATTGAGTACATGCCAATATTAAAACTAATCAATTGAATGAAATATTATTTATTACTCTTGAAGACTTTCCACTTAGCAAGAATGCCTGCAAGGAAGAATTCTTTATTAGATGGGATCAACAACTCCCCCAAGTCTTTCCATTTATAATAAAATAACTTATACAGAGCCGTGGATTCAAATAATCCAACACTTTGTTGCCCCATGTTGTAGTCAAAACATCCTTAGCTTCCTACAACTCTTGATAATTCTGCAATGACCTATGCTCATTCTGTGAGTCCCACCAAAACACCACTGAATACCCATTGCTAACCACCTAGGACACATGTTCCATGATGATGGGTCAACATTTGAGAATCAAGTTCCAAAGGTGGGAACCCTTAGGAGGGTTGGCCACATCCAAAACATTGATTGGGGAGACCTCCCAAAAATGCTTGTACTAGAGTAATTTATTCCACAAAGCTTGCAGTTCATTGATCATTTCCCACACTAGTTTGGCGCTCAAGGATAAATCATGAACCACCAATATTTTGATCCTTGCTCCACCCCTAGTCTAAGGTAAACACACTTTGTCCCATTTGAGCAGAGGGATATTTTTCTTGTCTCAAGTGCCTTACCAAAAAAAATATTTCATGATACAATTAAGCTCCTTCAACACTTTAACCAACATATGCAAAACATAATGTAAATCGGTAAAGTGCTAAAAAATGATTTGATGAGGGTTATCTTACCAGCAAGGGAGATCTAATTGCCCCTCCAATCCAAAAGAATTACTTGGAAAGACCTGATCAAATTTCCCCCCAAAGGCACCTGACCAAATCTTGCAAAGAGAGGTACACCTAGGTACTTAACTGGTAACTTGCCTATTTTAAAATCTAGAATGCCTAAAATTACCCGACGCACCTATCTAGGAGTGTTAATAAAATAAATTTTAGATTTATCCATATTAACAAGCTACCTTGAGGCATCCTCATAGTCATTCAAAAGTTGTTTATATGCATGTGATTCTCTCTCCTAAGCTATCCCAAAAAGAACTGTGTCATCAACAAATTATCGATGCGTGAGACTCTTGAGACCTTCTATGACCTTGATTCCTCTATTCAAACTTTCATCAAAGGCCTCAATATTTCTCTTCCCAAAGCCTCCACGATCAAAATGAAGAGAAATGGGGAGAGCTGGTCTCCTTGCCTTAACCCACGAGATGATTTAAAGAACCCAATAGGTTCTTCATTAACTAGGATAAAAAATTTGGGACTTGAGATGCAACTAAAGACCCAGTTGCACCTCTCTTTTGTAAACCCATAATTTTCTAAAGTCTTGATCAAGAAACATTAGCATACCTGATTGTATGATTTATTAATGTCCAATTTAATTATCATCCCCTTCTTGTGATTATCCATGAGAGAATGAATGGTTTCATGTGTGATTATGATTCCATCTTGGATCTTTCTACCAGGAATGAACCCACCTTGATCACTAGAAAGCAAAGAATCCAAAAGGGTCTTGAGCCTAAAAGAGATAGCCTTTGAGATGATCTTCTAGACTATATTACAAAGTGAAATTATCCTAAAGTCCCCAAAAGAAGATTGAATGTCACTATTACAAATTGAAGTGATGAAAGTATAATTAATATCTAGGCCAACCTTCTCCTTTAGACGAGACTCCATACTAACCACCTCATCTCCCACTATATCTCAAAAACTTTGGAAAAATGTAGCTAGAAACCCATCAAGACATAGAGTTTTCTCTTTTCCCATTGAGAAGATCACCGCCCCAAGTTATTCCTTGGTGAAATGAGCCATCAACATGCTGTTATGTTGATCCATCACAGTCTTAGGATTAAAATTGATACTTTTTGATTGGGCCTCTAGATTCGATGCCTCCAAGTTAACCATAAGGTATTGGAAACTATAAATCACTTCCTCTTTGATCTTAGAATTGGTCTCAATCACACACCCATCCCTTGGGTTCATGGAGGATATTCTATTAGGACTCATCCTTGCTCATGTGGAATTGTGGAAAACCTTTGTGTTTTTATCCCGTTCCTTGATCCACTGCTCTCTAGACTTTTATTTGAAGTATAACTTATCTCTAATGTGAAGCTCCTACAACTTAGCAAAGAGCACTTTCTATTTAAGGTAAGCAATCAAATCCATGCCCACATTGAAAACCACTTGGTTAAGAGTATCCAACTCAGTCTCCACCCTTGAAATTTCCTTGAAGACATTCTTGAAAGAACCCCTATTCCAAGATCTAAGGCAAGACTTGAGATAACCAAGTTTTTTGTCCATTCAAAATATCAATGTCCTGGCCCCCATAGGGGCCCTATTTCGCCATTCCTTGAATAAATCATGCAAGGAAGGATATCGAATCCACATCAACTCAAACTTGAAGGCACACTTAGGCAAAACCCCATCCTCAATAATTTTTAGCTTAATGGGTGAATGGTTAGAGCTAACAATCAATCACCCAATCAATCTCCAAATAATTAGGAGTTACTAAAAATGGTCCAACCTCTCCACTATGTTGTTGTTAAACCCAATATTTTGTTCATCCATGGAAACAATCCATTCTTAGGAATCATGTCTAGAAATCCCAAGGAGGTTATAAACTTAGAAAAGTATTTTTGAGATTAGGTCTCCCTCAAAATCCTTCTTCTTTTATCCACACTAGACAAAATGGCATTAAAAATCCTTGCTAATAACACACATTTGTCCAAGAAATAGAGCCAAATGATGGTGGATTTATTACCAACACGAAGCTTTCAAAATGATGGAATTTGGCCCATACACACTAAACAAGAAAAAAAATAATATCAGAAGCACAATTTGTCACCTTACAAAGCTGCGAGTTTGGAATTGCATTCTTCAACAAAGACTCTAGAAGGAGCCCATAAGATCTCCAAACCATCTAAAGCCCCAAACAACTCCACAAATGAATCCCTCCATCTATTCCACCCTTTACTCATCAACCCAACCGCTTCCTCCTTACTGAGCTTAGTCTCCCAAATTAAGAAAACATTAAAACCTGAATTTTGCAACTGATGCTTAATAAGGTGTCACTTGTTAGGGGCATTTAAGCCCCTAACATTCCATGAGAAAACCTTCATTGTGGGAAAGAGGGTTCTCCCACCCCTCACTTATCTAACTTGATAAACTTCTTCAATAGAATTTATCTCTTTGTCCTATTTATCTTCAAAGTCTTCAGCATAGGGAGATAACTACAAATGCCCCACCATTCTTGAACCTCCTCCTTTAGAGTAGGAACCCTCAATGCCCCCTCTAGATTTATTCTCATATGAATTTTGTGAGTTTGTAACCAGAATGGATGATATTTTTTGTGCTTCCTTAGAGATGAAGTTACACTCCTTAAGAATAGTGTTGGAGGAGAGCTGCTCCCCCCTTCCAACCGATCTTTAAGAAATTTAGTGGGTTCAATATTGAGTCCAAGTTCGAAAGAAGGAAAGATAAATTTTGGTTTGTGAGGGGGTAGACCACCATTACATCATAAAAATGATTCATATTGAGGATTAGGTTCATCTTTCCATACCTTATTTTGAAACCTTCTAGAAGGGGCCAATGATTTGTGTGTATTCTTTACAGATATGCCCTACTTTCCTGCACTTGTAACATCAAAAAGGCACCCTTTCTACATCAATCCTTTGATCCCAAACCCTGTCCTTTGTTTTGATGATAATACTCTATAGTATGTCTTCCTCTAGATCCAAAAAAACACACACCCAAGCATAAGACACTAGAACCCTTTCAATGGTAACTAGGTCAATCTAAATAAATTCACCAACCATCGATATGATTTGCCTCAAACACCCTTCATTCAAGTATTCTATAAGTAACACATACAATCTGATCTAGATGGGAAACCTCCCCTTTTTTGACATATCTAGTTTGAAGTTAGGGCACCAATTTTGCAACCAAAGACCTGCTCCATCTATCATCCAAGGCCCTCCTTCCAAAATCTCTGCCTTCTTACCCTGAGAAGGGAAAATGACAACAAAAAACCCCTTATGCAGGAAGCATATACCACAGTCCATACCCCAATTATTGCTCACCCAAGTCTCCATAGCTCTAATGGCCTGTCACTTACCAAGAAACTTCCCAACCAAGACTTTATCCCTTAGGCTTTGGATGTTCCCCTGAAAGCCTTCACTTTAAAAAACCATTGTTCTTAGAGAAACCTTCACCTCCTTATGGAAAACCCTAGTTTTGCCCATTTGGACTAGAGGGACCTCTACAAGAATGAGCTCATCCAAATCAAAGTTGATGGCATTCGTACCCTAGCTGGGTCCTCGGGGTATACTATTTGACCTAGTGACAAACCCTAGATTACTCAAAGAAGTGGGTAGGGCATTAAAATTTGAAAATTTACCCATGGAGGAAGAATCCTCCCAATCTCTATCAACCCATTCTCCATCTTCCCTATCCAATGGAGCATTTTGAATCCCTTGATAGATTTATCCTCTGAAGTTCTTGTTGGTCATGATCTATTTGGCAGGGAATTTACCCAAGTAGCGGTTGTGCTCGCTCTGTTGCTCCCGTGTTATAGCCATTGCCACGTATGTGTCCCTCTCAACAACAATTCCTAGAATCTTAACAACATTCTCACTTTCTTTTCTAGACTTCTAGAGAAAGTACTTGAAATCATACAGTCTGTCTTCCAGTCCAACCACCTCTATACTCACAACATTCTTCCACTGCTTGCTTACGTGCTCTATGACACGTCTGAGTATGGTGTGCACAAGCTTTCCCTCATCCCTGGTATTTACATTTGAAACAAAAGCACTTCGTTAATGTTCAAGCGTAGATATCTAATGATGAATAACCATTAAATATGTCTATAGTCTCTTACCCATCGAATCCCTCTGACAAGTCCAAATATATTGTGGAACATCTAAAGTCGAATCCTTTATGAATATTCACTATAAACATAACAATAAATGTCTTTAACGTAATAATTATATAATTAAATATAAACTAAAACTATTATAATAAAAAAGATATATCATTTATAAACAAAACAATAATTAATTATATGCATAAAACATGAACCAACAATAAAAGAGACCATAGAAACCGCAGATTTCGAACCAAAACTGAAAATATTTTACTTAAGAATCACTAGTATCAATCTTCCCAACATATGTTTTGACTCCCAATCAACAGCACATAAGATCAAATATTATCTCGATTCATTGATAAAACGGTGCAGACAAAGCTCCTGGCCAACGCTGACAATGGAAAACCTTTGCCGAATTAAAGGACGACCAAAACGCCATTTGATGCGTTCTTACTGTCAATTATTCGTAAGAAAACAATACCTGTCTATAACAGATATGCAGTGATGTGGGAACGTCAAGAGATTTAGATACGAAACAAACTGATTTCCCACCCTCATGCTGGGCCAACTTTAACCAACGTAGCCTCATCTAGTTAAGATGAACCCGTGACAAGAGTTTCGGTATATACAAAATCGACGATTAAATATTCCTCAAAAGATGATTTCGGTGATATAGTCATAAATTAATTTTACACATTTGACGTGTGCGTGTTAAGCTGAGGATGATAGTTTTAAACTGAGTCATTAAAAGTTTCTCTCATTTTGAGTTGTGTTTATTGAAGAGAGGTAGGAGTTATAGTCGCAGTTTCAGATATTCAAATTTTAAATCGACAATAGAAAATGAAGGAACGTTACTGATTTTTTGTGTAACAAAAAATAAATTAACTTTATGAGATTTAGCATTAATAACAACTAATCAATCAATGTATTCTTCATTATAACAAAGTCTCTATTTTTCTAAATCTACAACGTGAAATGAAGAATAGAGATGGAGGCATTTTGGAGAGAGCTCTCTCCCCTTGGAGAGAGCTCTCTCCCCACCCTGAAAACCTAGTTGATAGAAGGTTTGCCTTGTTTAACGTGACTCAGAGGGCACCGATCGCTAAGGGAGGAGGAGTAGATCTTCAAGGCACCTCCGACACATAGCCTATCTTTTTCTAGTTTGTTAAGGGTTCATGGAGGCAACGTCTTTCCTAATTACAATTGCTTCATGCGTCTGGTTTGTGACAGTGTTTAGTGGTGATAACAATTCGTTGGTGGCCATTCTTCAGGGTACTACAACCATGGGTGCAGTGTTTGGCAACAACGGTTCCCTGTGGCATGGTGTTTTTTTGTGGTCTCTGTTTTGGCAGATGCTCGACAATAAGGGTCGAAACAAGCCATTTCTCCTATGGTGATGTGTTTGTGGTTTTAGTGACCCTTGTTACCATTCCTTTGTCATTGTTGCCTTAGGCTTCTCTGTTTCTTCCTTACTAGTTTTGCTCAGTCAACAAGAGTTTTGTTTGAGTAATTCTTTTACTTGTCTAACTTTCCCTGGTTGACAAGCAATTTGTTAAGGGCCGATCTTTTACTTGCTTATTTTTGCCCAATCAACAAAGGAACTCTGAAACTAAATTTGCAATATTCTCTATTTTAAATCAAGTTTTTTATTCAATGAGAAGTTTAGATTGTACATACCTATTTAGTGACTACCTTACCATGTAATCTTCATTATTTTTTATTAAATAGATATACTAAAACATTCGAATAATAAATCTACAATACGATTCTCCATCTCGCATTAACTACCATCTGTATTAAACAATTCCATAATTCCATTTATAAACTAAATTTAAAAGGATATTTATTAAAAAATTATGGTTATTTATAAACTTGTGGACTACTCAACTTAAACCTTACGTACGTTAGCAGATTGAAAAAATGTCCGACCAAGGAAAAACACAAACACAAAAAGTGTTAAATATTATATTGACTAAATAATTTTTCAACATGTTAACACGTGAAGTATAAGGTCATCCCTTATATGCACCTAAAAATGGGCCCAAAATTAGTAGGGTCAAGAATAATAATGTGTCCTACTAAGTGGACACAAAACAATTAATTAAAAAAGTAATCTTTAAAAATAATTAATATTTTTTAAAATATTAAATATTTTATATGTTTTTTTTAATATATATTATATTAATATCAAAACATTTAATTAAAAAAAATATTAAAAAATAATTAATATTTTTTAAAATATTGAAAAATATGTCTTATGTTTTAGTATACACACACTACAATACATATGTTATATTAATGTCAACGTCTTAAATTTAAATTTGTTTGAAGAGATATTAGAAGTTTATGTGATGTTTTTTTAATAGAAAGTGGGAACAATTTTTAAGCTTTGATCCTTGAGTATATTTGGCCATTGAGTATACTTGACTATTTGTCGATTATTGGTCCAAAATAAGTGTTTTTGGCATATTTTTATACTTTCAATGGTCCCCACTCTTCTTCTCAACCTCTCAGCTTTTCCTCTATATTTCTCTATCCTATCTTAGGACGTGTCCAAATCGATCCCATCATTTTTGGACTCTTATTTTGGTATTTTCCAAGTCAATGTGCCCCTACCCCCTTCGTTTCATTTTTTTTCTTTTTACTTGTTGGATGTCCATTTGCATGCAAATAGAGGCCTAATTTGAATTCAATTTCTATATAAATGCACATTTGCATTTTAGTTCATTTGACATGAATAATTACACAATATCTATCAATCATTTATACATAATTTATTGAGAACTCATAATTTCTAAAAAGATCAAGCAACCATTAGAGCATTTATCATTTTATTAAGCTAGTATTTTTTGTGTAGCACATTAAGCATACCATTAGCGTGGTTTCCACCATAGGGCACTGATAATTTGACATTATAGAACCTTGTTAACCCTCAACAAAGAGATCTAAAGCTACTTTGTTTTCCTTAATTTTCAAAGATCATGACCATATTAGGGCACTTCTAGGACAAGGAGAAGAAAGTCTATTATGTAGGGTATAGGTGTTATAGTTCAAAGATCAAGGTGAGGAAGCATGAAATCAGGACCAAAAAAATACAATCATCAATTTATCATGGACCCAACTCATCATCTGCCAGAAACATCCCCAAATTTTTGTACCTTATGTCCTGATTAAATCTATTAGTTTGGGTGAGGTCATTGTCACTACTGAGTGTGCATTTCCACATTTATATTCATATGACTATCATTGAATGCTGATGTATTGAAAAAAATTACTGAAACTATACATGAATTCATTTAAAAAAAGATATTGATTATTTAGATATAATTATTATATTTTAAATGTATTTCTTAGCGTAATTATCACATTTCATTTTTACAGTAAAACTATTTATTCTAGTGTAATAAGTGGATTCATGTGTCACATGGATTTGATTTCGATCCAATATGGATATGTTGCAGATTGCATATGTAGCTATTATTTAATTTATTTAAACATTATCAAACTAATAGATGTTTAGTTAGATGGAATTCATTGTTTATTATTATATAATTAAATTTTGATTAATATCAAATGGATTTGATACTTATATTGCATATGTTTTGATGTTTTAACCTAGTTTAACCACTCGTTTGATTGTGATGAGTGACATACAAAAACAAGTTTCTCTCTTCATAGAGGAAGAGTATCACCGAGGAGAGAGATAGATGCGTTATTGATGGGATGAAAGAGAATGTTGTGTATGGAAGGTTGATAATTTCCAATGCTAGTGAACCTAGATTTAGAACCTTTGTTACCACATGGAAAGGGTAGATAACATGTTGTAGAAACTTGTCTTGCTTTGTTTCCTTATTATTTGTATGTTCTTCATGCTTGCAACAAGTGTCACTACGTGGTATTATGAGTTGAACACACCTTTTTTTGAAGTTATACATATAATCAACACTCATATTCTTTATTGGATTAGATGTGCAGATAGTATTATAATTATACTACTAATTACATAAGGTTATGATATAATATTTAACCTCATGACCTTCTATATGTAGAAGTCATAGTTAATTAATTAATCGTTTAAGATAAAAAAAGGGAATTGTATAAAAAAATAATAGAAATCTTATAATTAAACTAGGGTTCTTATTATATTCTCTAGCTAAACATGCACCCACTTAACACTTCAATACAACTAGTTAATTTATCCATGCAACAACTTTAGATGTCGGTCCTAAGACTCTTTAGCTTGCCATGCAAAATGGCCTTCACTTATTTCTATATATTAAATAGAAGGAAAATTATTATTGTATCACTAATGGAGTGGAAGCCGCTTAACATAATTTGATAATCTATAAAAAGTGGATCTAAAATTAGACGAAAAACTGCCATGGTATTCATAAAGAGAAAATGACATAGAACAAAGATATGTAATATGTGATTAAATCAGAAGGGAAAATAAGTTGAGCCTTGAAATTCTTGTATGAAGCTCCTGTGCTAAGTGGAAAGAAGATTGCATTTTGAGGATTCAAAGGCTCCTAGGGGTTGGGGAAAGGTGTAGATGGTCTAGACACATTACAGGTAAGGGATAACACTATAACATCATTAGAATGTGAACTAAACTCTAAATTTTACCCATTCTCTCCTCTTATATGATTTTATAAACTTCATTCCCATGTATATTATTCTATTAGCTTGTTTAATAAACTTTTGTGTAAACATAGATTATGTAGACAATTTCTTGTGTTTTTTTTTAACCCTGACTATACATGAAGCATGCATAAGTCCTTTCATAGTACCTAAGGGTTGTAGTCCTCATATTCATTATTTAATACTCGCCAAAAACATGTAATAATTAGTTCAAGTAGTGTTCATGAGTATTTTATGTAAACATAGATTGTGTAGATAATTTCTTGTGTTCTTTTTAAAAACTGACTGTGCATGAAGAATGTATAAGTCCTTTCATAGTACATGAGGGTTTTAGTCCTCATATTCATTATTTAATACTCACTAGAAAGTTGTAATAATCAGTTCAAGTAGTGTTCATGAGTATTTATTTGCGCCTCACTATAAATGAATGCGCATGAAAGAAGAAAATTTAATTCCCACATTAAATTTGTGGAAGGCTAGAGTTGTGTGTGTGTGTGTGTGTATAAAAGTTATTAGTGTGGTATCCTTAGAATGGGTGAGCTAGACTTGAGTTGACATCATATGTCATCAGTTGATGCAATTCTTTCATTATCACCTATGTCAATTTAGTCACCTGGTCTCGCAATAGAATAATGGTTTGGTCAATTAAGTAATATGTAGTAAAAAAGGTCCAATTAAAATTTGGTGGCCAAGTTCCTATGTTAGCTAGAGGTCATTATAAAATCACAATTGTTGTTACAATCATTATTGTAGTAGAGAGAATTTGTTTGATGATATCATTAACTCATTAAATCCAAAATGCAGTGGGTTACATATAGGAAAATATGTTTTAAGGTGATGCAAGGGCATCCCAAGTTTTGAGGAATCCTATGATTTTAAATGTGCTTTTTTATAGAAGTATGGGTATCCATTGAGAAAGTAGTGGACAAAAATGTAAAAAGGATAAAATGTAGGAAGTAAAAAATGTAGTAAGGATAAAACATCATAGGAACAAAACATAGTAAAAGATGCACTCAAACATAAGATAACACAACTTTCAACTAAAGGTCCAAACTCACGAAATCACATTTTCCTCTGTTATTTTACTTGTAAATTTGGTGCATTACTTTTCCACCATGAAATGTTAACTACTATCACAAAAATGAACTAGACACCAAATAAACAATGTGGTAATCACTAAAATGTCCCAATTATGCTTTTCATGACATTGTTGTGACATTATAAATAATACTACATTTTTTCCTTGCTATGTTTTGTCCTTGTGACATTTTTGTCATACTACATTTTTATCGCTACATTTTTTACTTCTACATTTTTTTCTACTATGTTATCACATGGAGTCGAAGTACGAGTGGAGGAATGAAAGGAAGGCTCAAGATTAGCTAGTCGCATGATTGCACTTGAGGAATAACATACATAGTGTAATTGAATGAATGTAAAAGAATGACATTGCTAAAGCATTTTGGGTTTTAAAGAATCCTATGATTGTACATACAAGTTTTTATAGAAGTATGAGCAGAGGAACAAAAGGAAGGTTCAAGGTTGGCTAGTTTCACAATTACACAAGGAAGAATATACATAATGAAGTTGCATGATTGTGAAGGGAGGATATGTGAAATGGATTTGGAATGACACAAAACAACAAGGTAAGGATATTACTTGGGATACATAAGATAAGCAGTTGAAATTTAGCACAAGAAAAAACCAATGATGTGGTAGAGCGATTGGGAGAAGTCGACTAAAGGATACGTGGTTATACAACTAACTAATTTTGACATCAATGGACACATGGGAAAACTATAAACAAATATAAATACAATTAGATAATATGCCTAAAAGGTAGTTGAGGATTCATCTGAAGACTAATCCTAAACACCATAAATTTAAATTTGAATTCAGGGGGGAACATGCCCATCTAACATTAATGTCAGAAGTTGGACTAGTAAAGTGCCAAACGAAATAATCCTTTAAACGAGACCATTGTTATAATAAGGAAAATCCATTCCTTTATCGAGGTAAAAAATAGATAAAAGGGATATTTTGTAAACACTTACATAAATGCTTTCACCCTGACAAGGAAGTTTTTCTAGTTCATAAGATAAGTATCTTCCTAAATTAGTCTACTTTGAGTTCTAAAAACTCTTTTGTAGTTATAAGAGAGTAGAAAGGGAACTCAATGCATTTAGAACCTTTAATATTTAGTGTGTTTGGGAGGTTTGAAACAACCCCATAATTGTAATTGTATCTTGTCTAAGGAATTTTACAACTACATACATTCACTGCTTCATCTTCTTCATAGAGTTTTAGTTATTGGGTTGTAGTGTATAGTGAGTATCTTTTAGCTACGTGGTCTAGGCAGTTCTTCATTGGACTCCAAGGGACCACATTTTGTGTTAGTCTGGTATCAGAGTGGGTTGAATCCTATTAGTAGTGTGTGTATAGTGTCAAATTTAGAATGTAAATAAAGAAGACAAAGACAATGCAATCCTACCTAAACTACACTAACCGTTAAATAGAACAACAACAACAAAAGAAAGTTAAATAATGAAACACTTAAAACACATGAAATGTATGTTCATTATCTTCTCCATTGTATGATCAATGGTAGATTTGCTCTTTCTTACTTTATGTGGGTGCTAAACACTTCTCCAAACAAATGGAATTGGGTAACATGTGGTTACAAATTTCTTTGATCTCAATGAATTCACAAGGATAATTCGATAGAGTTTTGATAGCTTGAAGGTGGATGATTTGAGTGAAGGATTTCATGTAGGCTTGAGGGTGATGAGATGAATGGTTGAGAATAATCTATTTTTTTGAATTATTAAAATAATAAACAATTGGATTTGAGTCCTCATCTCAATAGACGATGACTTATTCCCATGTGTTGAGAAGAAGGAGGAAAGTTAGTTGGTAGTTGAGTGACTCAACATGAATGGGTCAAGATAGTTTAAAATTCAAGGGATGACTCATAAGTTGGCTGATTTTTTTTAAGATGACTCATAAGGTAGTTGAGGAAGTTGAGGATACTGGTTGGATGAGTTAATATTTAGTTGAGACAAATGTAGAGGATGTTTGGATAAGGTGGAAAATTTAATTTTTTAATTATTTTTTAGAGGAAATAGGTGTGCATGATTTTATTAATTAATTATGAATTAATCAATTATTCAAAAAGTGGAGAGAAATGATGTTAATATGATTTCAAACTAGGGATGGTAAAAGGTTAACATGTCAAATTTAATTTTGACACTAAATGGTGAAATTTAAGTGTTTACATTTGCCCCTCTTTGAAATGGTGTTGTGAAGTAATGCCATTTTGAAGAATAAAAAACAAAGTAGAACATTGATAATTGTGGATTAAGTTTTTTCCCTAAGTAACTAGAAATGAATGTGATGATGACCCCTCAAGTGTGTGTGGGCAAATGGACAAACACTCAAAATATTTGAAGGGAAGATGATGAGATGTTTATTGTCAATAATGGAGATACTTGTCTCAATATAAATACTCACAACATTATATGGAGTTTGTGTAAAATGACTTGCACCTAGCAATCAAATGCTAAAGAATAAATATGGAAAAATAATATTTTCATTCATAGACTACACACTTAGATGGTGCTCAAGGAATTAGGGTTCACAAGAGTGGATATAAGAATGATATATCCTGATGATTTTAAGGTGTGGGCCGTAAAATTAAAATATAGATTGTCTGATGTGTGATATAATTTTACAATATTGATAGTTTCAAGCAATGATAAACATGTATAATACTTTGATTAGTTTACGAGAGGAAACTTTGAATGAAAAAGGCTTGAAATTGAAATGAGAGGGTAAGAATGGAGTAATGAGGGTAAATATATAGGGGGTTGGGGGTATTTTGAAATTCATTTGTGCAACTTCATTTGAGATCTTTTATTTCCTAGTAAATTGAAGTGGTTGAGTTTTACTTTGGATCGTGAGGAGAAGAGGGACGGGATCCCATTAGATAGGCATCATAGTGAGCAGATGCAAGTCTACCAGTGGCCAGAGGGTAGCAATGATGCAGTAAGTTATGATTTTCATTCTTGTTTTTGGCTTTTGATAACATTTAATGTTTAGGGAAAATGATGAAAATAATTTCCTTATTTCTTAAATATTGAATTCAGCATTGAGTGTGGAAAATTTGTTGAAAAATTAGGGTTAAAACATGTGTAGAAAATTCGTTAATGACCATGATGAATTTATTGAAAATCATAGTGAATTCATCGAAATCCATGGTGAATTCATCATTGGTGGTTCATCATATGCTATGGATATGTGGAAAAATCTTAGGAGTTGTGGTGAAATCTTAGGAGCTATGGTGAAATCTTAGACGCTGTGGAGAAATCATCTTAAGGGGATATAAGAGAAAGTGACATGCTTTGGAATGAAAGCATAAGTGTGATTGTGAGATGATTAATTGATCTAAATAGGATTAACATAGTACTAGTTGTGTTATTTACATGAGACATTGTTGATAATATGCACACAAGAGAGGTGATCGAGAGTGTTGGAGTTGATATATAGGTTCATAGAGTATGATTTTGGGGTGTTAGAGGCCATGGGGTTATCATACATAGTGAAGGTGATGGAGATATAGGTAGATATAGGCTTCCTAATAGCATTGGCTAAGTGTTGACAAAATGAAACCAACTTATTTCACCTGTCGATAGGTGAGATGACCATGTCACTAGAGGACGTATAGAGGATTTTGAGGATTCCCATATGAGGTACACATATGTATTGGAGTGAGGGTACAGAGGCAATGACACTATATAGAGTGTTTTGAGAGGATTTGATATTGATGGTGAGGGGAGGGATTGATATTCATTACTACATGGGATTAGAGATAAATACATTAATGGTTGTGTTGATGTCTATTACCAATGGCATTGTGATACCTGACAAGAGCAAGAATCTATTCCCAATAGGATTATTAGATGTGATTGGAGACATGTTAGAGAGTGACACATAGTTTTGATGGGGGCCATGTGTATTGATGCATTTATATAGGGATTTACACAATGTGGTAAATACATGTGGGGTGTCTATAAGATCATCCACACTATTACATGTGTGGGCATGGAAGCATGTAATGGTAGAGATACTGTTGGGTTAGCTGAGGGGTAGAGGTACTGAGGAGTCTTTTGCATACAAGTGGCATGTGATTATAAGAGTATAAAGGGTACACTTAGGAGATGTTTTTTTACAAAAGGGGTATAAATGAGGTAAAATATCAATAGGTTACATGTAAGCCATACAAAGAGGCCAATCCACACTAGAGATAAGATGTGATACACATGGATTGTGTGATGACACCTTGCTACATTATTAGGTATTATGAGTGTTTCTATGCTAAATTGCTTTCTACATTCAAAGAAGAAATAAGAAACTAAAAGAAATAGTCAAGGTTAGAAGATACCTGATAAAGTCGTGCGCACCAAAATCAGACGTTGGAAGATTCTCCTCTTTGGCTGTGGAAGAATGACACCTGCGAAGAAAAGAGACTAAAACACGGAAAAACGTTAGTCAAAGGATATGGTGGGCTGTCAGGCGAACACCTGATCCTGAAAGTATGAAGTCTTCCTAGAAGGATATCAACCCATAGATAAAAAAGCAGAATATTGGACTGAAGTAGATATAATGAAGGATAAAATGACAGAAATAAAGGACAAAAAATAAAATGCGTACCTAATAATGAAGTAAAATGTTCTGTGCAGTCGTCGATGTCGGTCTCTGTGGTGCCGGCGTCGGTTAGGGAAAGTGCCGACGTCGGTTAAAGTGCCGGCGTCGGTTGGGGTAGTGATCGGCGTCGGTCGGGGCAAGTTCTGGAGGACGAGTTGCAGAAAGTCTGGGAGAGTCGAGATAGGGTCTGGTCAAGGTCTGGACAGGGTCTGAACAAGGTCTAATCAAGGTAATGTCGAGTCTGGATAGGGTCTGGGGGTTTTGGTCGAGTCTGGACGGAGTTATAGACTGGGATAGTGGGCAGAGATGTAAGGAAGGAACTCAGGGCTCAGGTCTACGGTCTGAAGATTCGAGATGATAGAAATAGAAACAAAAAACAAATAATAACCAGAAAGAAATAAAACAAACAGAGTAAATACTTACCTGCCAGAAGACATGATAAAAGCCATGATTGAAGTTGTTGAAGCGTTGTCGTAAGTTGATCGAAGCGAATGCAGATTGGTTGAATGCTGGAGTTGATTGATCGCCAGAGCTTTGTGAATGTTTGAGTTCGAGGGTCGATTGATTGATTGATTAGTTGATTAGCCTTCGAGATTGATCAGCGGATGCTGATGAAGGCAAAGGGGTGGTTCGAGAGACGGTTCGATAACCGTTCGGGAAACTGATTGGGAACCGAATGGTAACTGATAACGGATAACGGTAAGGTGACCGACGTCGACAGGATTACCGACGTCGGCAGATAAGTGACCGACGTCGGCGACATCGACCGAGTAACAACCGTCGTCGGCAGATGCACAATGGGGATAAAGTCTAGCTTTAGCTCTGTGCTCATTTTTACATGCTGCCAGGGTCAAGGCTAATGGAAAAAGTGATCGACAAGGGTTAAATAGGTGAAGAAGAATAAGACGGGGGATGACCAGGGGAGTCGACATGATTTTGGTGTCTACATTTGCCCCTTTTTGTCTTGTTGGTTGTTCTGGACGAACTGGAAGACAAAAATAGGAGTGATTGCCCCAGGGGAGGGATAAGGTTGATTTCGTCTTGTTGGTTGTTCAAATGAACTGCAAGACAAAAATAGGTAGCGGATTGCCCCGATTATGGATATGGTATTCCCCCTCAAAGCAGGAGTTGAGGGAAGGGAACTGGGAATCGAGTGCTGATTTGACAAAGAGTGGATGGAAAAGGGGTGAGGGTGAACGCTGCAAAAGTCGTGATTGCACGCATACCACTGCACGAGATGGTTAGGTCAAAAGTGTCGCAGGTCAAGGGTCGAGGAGTGCCAAAATTGAAATAACCAGGCCCCAGCATTTAGTCGTCTACTGATCGGGTCATTCAATCTAAGCTGAAGCTCCAAATGGGTCGTCGCGTTTTAGGTATCCCGGGCTCAGGAAGTGCTCCTAGAATCACGAAAAAGTCACAAGTAGTGCGGATCAATCAGTTGGCGATCCTATACTTGTGAGGGTCCAAAAAGGTCTGCGCACAATTCTGCTAACCAGGCATGAGGAAGCATACATGCAAAAATAACCAAGGCAACAGTGTCTTGGAAGTGGTCGAGGTTGGAGGAGATAGGCATGATCTCCAATGGTGGGTGGTCGATGGATGGATGGACGAAAGGATGTGGCCGAGCTAACCCCAGAAGACAGTCGTGTCATCTGAGTGCTGCCTACATAGCCCCGGTCATAGGGCTTTAGGCCAATGTAGTTTAGACAAAAAAGGTTCGAGTAGTAGACAGGTGGTCAAAATGGTCGATAGATTGGTCTGGGTTATGACGAAATGATGAGGAGAAGAGATGTGGCAGCCGTTTCCAAATGGTGTATTCTGCAACATTGGTTGAGAGGTCTTTCATCCCGAGCAATATTCCATATTCGTGATGGATGTATGCTAAAAATGAATTGAGGTCTATTTATGCTTCAGCAAGTATTGGTTTATGCTTAACATAAATTGCAGCGGGTCAATAGTTTCCATGTGTATTGGTGTCCATAGAAACTAGGGTGAATAGGTTATGGGGGTGGTCTGAAAAGAGAGTTGAGTTGATTGACAAGTGATGAAGGTGAATGTGACCAAAGTGCAGAAGAAGTGAAAAGCATATTGCTCTTTCATTGACAAGGACCAAAAAGATAGCATAGATAGGGGTTATGAGAACCAAGAGCCCCATTCATGCGTGACGTCGTTGACCATAGTTATGTTAGAGCGGTAATCGAATCACTTCGACATTAAAGTGAGCTCGAAGTCCCTTGAGCAGGTGATAGGAGGAGGAAAGAGGGTAACCCATTTTAAGAGCAGAGATAACTATGCCCCTTTTTATAGGAGACCCTGAGACAACTATAAGTCAAGTCCATGACTCTTTTTTTTTTTTTGGGGCAGACTGATCGATGCGGGAAGCCTGCATAGAGATGTCGTTTGCTTGGTGGTCAATTGTGAAGCTGATCAATGCGAGAAGCTTTTAAAATAATGCTGTTTATTGCCAGATTAGTCATAGCCATCCTTCGAGGGAGTGGTCTAGATTTTTGTTTAATATAAGGGCTTTTGAATAGCTGTCCTTCGAGGGAGTAGTCTATTAATTACATCAATGATAGTACAGTTGTCCTTCGAGGGAGCAGTCTGCTTTTTGATTTTGATATTGATATAGTGACCATGGATATTGTGACATCTTGATTTATTTTTACAAAAATGTGAGTCATGGACAAGATTATAGAAGGTCAAGGGTTCCCTTTTATTAGGACAAAGCATCCATACAGCATAAAAGGGTTATAAGAATTGTTAAGAGGAATAGGGTTGAAAGGAAGTAGGATTAAGAGGATGGGGATTGCTCAAGGGATGAGCTCAAGTTAAGTGTCAAGTGGATGAGTACTCGACTAGCAGTAGAACAGTCGCAGATGCAACGCATAAAAGGGCTCAGGGTTTGATAAGTCCCTGGTCCATGCTTGTGCGTGTATGATAAGGTCCAAGTCAATTAGGAGCGGACTTGCCCCATTTGGCTCTTTCCAGATTGGTCAGATGTTGATGGTGGATGTGGAATTGGTTGACATGGTCGTTGATTGGTCGAGACTGGTCGAATGTTTGGATAAAAAGGTTGGTTAAATGTTTGGGTGAAGGTTGAATTCCCCCAGCGGATAGGGAGAATGTTTGACAAATTGGTTAAGGTCGATTGAGATTTAGTGGTCAGATGGATGGTATTGATGTCGAATAAGGGGGTCAAAGGTGGCAACGAGACCATAGTCTGGTATGGAGATCCAGATTTAGGCGACGAGGTTGGAGAGGCATGGGTTGGTGTTGGTGATTTGGTAAAGAGGTGGTCAAGAGGATCCTTGATGAGAAGAGAATCCTTTCTCCGTTGGTGACGAATGACAGCTTTAAGAGCGCAACAACGCTCAGTGTCATGTCCCAGAGTATGATGATAGTGACAGTATTTAGAGTTGTCGAACCAAGAGGGTCTTGATCCGAGAGTTGACGAGAGGGACGGTGTTGAAGGCTTGTTGATAATGTGGTCAAGAAGAGAGGTGTCATTCCCCAGACATTGGTGAATGGCGACCTTGAGGGCACAACAATGTTTTGTGTCGTGTTCGAGCGTGCGATGATATGCACAAATGCGAGTGTCATCAAACCAGGGTGGTTTTGGTCTGAGTGATTGATATGGTTTGAGAGGCGAAAGGTTGATGTGAGACGACTGCAACAAGTGCCGTAAGAGCAAGGTATAAGAACCTGCTAACGGGTCTGGATATTTTATTGCAGTGAGGGTTGATGACGTTGGCGTAAGAGGCGTAGGAGAAGATATATGTTTGATGGGTTGATAGAGTAATGGAGGCGACGTGCCTCTGTGAAGGATGGGAGTAGGAAGCACTCCAATTAAAGTAGACGGATATGGGCCTAAGATTGAAGGTAATGACAAAGGTGGGGGAGGAGTCCTCCGGTGTGGTCTAGTGGTCTTCATGGGTTTGAGTTGAGGGCCACTATTGTGCGAGGCGAGGTTAGATACAGGTTTGGGTTTAGATGTGGATGGAGGTGAGTGAGATATAACAATCTCAGGCAAAGGGCAAGAGGAAACTGTGACTGGGTCTTTCTCAATCGAAATGGGCAAAGAGACTGGTTCTTCTCTTGGTGGAGAAGAAATAGGAGAGTGTGGCTCCTCAAGTAGGCAGATGGCAGGGATGATCATGCCTTCTACGTGTGCTTGAGGAGTGGGCGAGGTAAGGTCCGTGGATGAAGGTAGGGCTAATGGCATAGGTGTGGTCAAGGCGTCGATGGAGGACTAATAGGAGAAGAGGGTCCTTCATCCTGTGAAGAAGGTTGGTCAGGGACAAGAGGTAAGATAGTGTTGACAGTATGTATATCATGGTCTTGAGGGTCATTTATCATGGTTTGGACGTTGTCTTGAGTAGGCAGGTGATTAGAAAAAGGTTGTTTGAAGATGTCGAGGTTTTGGTTGGGTGGTGCGTTCGGGTTATCCAAGATAAGATCGCCCTTGTCTAGCATGTCCTGGATGATATTTTTAAAAGTTTGATAGTGATCCGTATCATGGCCTTTGACACGGTGATAGTTACAAAAGTGGTTCTCCCTGTACCATGCAGGGATAGGTGTTGAGGGGTCGAATTGATGTAGTCAGATTGAAGGGAGATTGAGGACCCCCTGCTTGATGAGTTTATCCAAGACAGAGGCATATGACTCTCCAATTGGAGTGAATTGACGCTATATGGATTGACGTTGAAAATGTTTATTGATGTAGTCTAATGTTGAAGATGCTGGTCGGTTAGTTATTGTTGAAGATGATGGTCTAAAGATGACAGTGTTTACCGACCCCTTAGATTGAGAGTGGGCAGAAGAAGGTCTGGAAGAAGAATGGTCATTGGTTCTTGTGTTAGTGTTACACAATTTGACCTTATCTTCTTCAATAGCGTAGAGTTCAAGCTTTCGAGCCATGGTGAAGGCCTCGTCGAAAGTGTGGAATGTTTGAACCCGCAAGGTGGATGAGATGTGACTGACACATGCTCGGGAAAAGAGCTCGATGAGCTCGGGTTGAGGCAAGGAGAAGGAGAGCTAGTTAATCAAGCCTCTCCAACGGGCGACAAAATCAACTACTGATTCGTCATCAAAATGCCTAATGGAGTAAAGGTCTGTGATCGAGACTTGTTTAGTGATATTGATTGAGAAATGGTCAACGAATAATTGAGCGAGTTGAATGAATGAAAAGATAGAATGTCTAGCAAGGGAGCTATACCAGTCAAGGGCAGGGCTAGAAAGAGACATAGGGAACATGCGTAAAAGTAACGCATCGTCGTGGGCAATAAGATAGCAGGCATGTCTGAATGCCCGTAGATGTTGTTGTGGGTCTTCCTTGCTTTGGAAACAAGAAAACTTAGGAAGTTCCCACTGGCTGGGATATGGTCTGATAGGGACAGAAGGATGAATGGGCTCATTGTAAATTTGGTCATATGAAGAGACATTATTTGAACCGGAGATAGAAGCTTCGAGACTGGACATTTTATCCATCAGCATCTTGATGACGTCTGCTGACGGATTGGTGGACGGAGCGCCCCCTAGGTTGTAAGGCGCTTGAAAGAGGCTAGAGGAGGTATACGACGTAGTCGATTGTACCAATAAGGGCGCAACATACGGATGACTAGTCGCAGGGGCAGAAGTAGAGGCTAAGGGTGGTTGCGTCATGAAGGTCGAAGGTATAAGTTGACTAGGCACCGCCAAAGGTGGTTGAATAGCGGGACTGGTAGAAGGATAGATTGGCACTCCTACATTTGTGGGCGCAAGAGTGTAAGGGGTTGAGACAATCAAGCTCTGATACGATGTAGAACTTGGTTGAATTGCAGGTGATTGAGGGGGTAACAAAACCCCGATGGAGGTCGGTCTAAAAATAGACGAAGAGGCCAAACTTTTCGTATTGGCCATGGTTAAGTTAATGGTTGAGGCAAAAGGCTGAGTCATAAAGGGTTGGATGACGAATGATGTCGATGTCGTTGCCATGTCACCCGAAAGGTCTCGCGTTGGGTTTCTTGAGAGATAGTTATGGAGGGCTGCGGTATTGAGGTCCAAGAATCTTTCGAAATCCTGGTCCTCTTCAGGGATGATGGGAATTTGAGTCAGGGTCAGGGTCGGTCCTGTAGGAGTTCTTTCAGTCTCCGAGTGGAACTCCATGATAGGACGGGTTAGAGATGGGGTAGACGAAAGCAGTTGACGGCTAGAGTGGTCAAAAAAGGGCCTTGGTTTGACTACGTGTCAAAACCATACAAGGCAAGAGAGAACGTCCTCACACGCTCAAACAAGCAGATAAGAACTAAAAAGATGAAGACACAAGCAGATCCTAAAACCCTAGAAGTAAATTTTTTAGGATTATAGTGGCTTATGCCTTAGAATGTGTGTAGAGGAAGATTGGCTTTTAAGTCGGGTCCTAGAAGAATTCTATGAATGGTTTCGGGTTAGTTATGGTGCTCAAGAAGTCTGTGTTAGGGTCCGTACGAGGCCTGGTGCTAAGCAGCAAGCTCCCCTCACTTCACGAGTCCAGTGATAAGCTGGGCCCGCTTAGCCAAAATATACTTCACCTATAGTTTAGACTCTGCCAGAGAACAGAGTGGGCTTTCCTCTTGGTGATGAAATCCAAGTAGGATTGCCGGGACGGGTAAGGTATCCGCTGGGGGATGAAATCCCAGTCGGGCCTTGTCTCAGGTAAGTTAAGATGTTTGTTTTGTGCAAGTGGTTTGGTCGTGTAACATGAAGTGATCTAGATTAATTCAATATGCGTTCGTTAATTACTATGTGTGGTCTAAAAGATGTAGGCAAACAGAAATGAATGCAAAGTGTTTTAATGCCCAAGTCGAAATGTTTGTTCGTATGAAGACGAATGGAGAAAGAGTCGAAGAATATGAGTTTTAGCTAGTCTAGAAGTGCAAGAAAGAAAGAAATATTCTTTTTAGTCTTGCTTATGATGTCATTTAAGAAGAGACAGAAGAAGGCGAAAAGGAAGGAACCTAATGCACCTATATGAACGAAAGAAAGAAAGAACCCAAGGAAAGCCTTAGGTCCCACCGGGCGTGCCAGAATGTTTCTATGCTAAATTGCTTTCTACATTCAAAGAAGAAATAAGAAACTAAAAGAAATGGTCAAGGTTAGAAGATACCTGATAAAGTCATGCGCACCGAAATCAGACGTTGGAAGATTCTCCTCTTTGGCTGTGGAGGAATGACACCTGCGAAGAAAAGAGACTAAAACACAGAAAAACGTTAGTCAAAGGATATGGTGGGCTGTCAGGCAAACACCTGATCCCGAAAGTACAAAGTCTTCCTAGAAGGATATCAACCCACAGATAAAAAAGCAGAATATTAGACTGAAGTAGATATAATGAAGGATAAAATGACAGAAATAAAGGACAAAAAATAAAATGCGTACCTGATAATGAAGTAAAATGTTCTGTGCAGTCGCCGATGTCGGTCTCTATGGTGCCGGCGTCAGTTAGGGAAAGTGCTGACGTCGGTTAAAGTGCTGGCGTCAGTCGGGGTAGTGACCGGCGTCGGTCGGGGCAAGTTTTGGAGGACGAGTTGCAGAAGGTCTGGGAGAGTCAAGATAGGGTCTGGTCAAGGTTTGGACAGGGTCTGAACAAGGTCTAATCAAGGTAATGTCGAGTCTGGACAGGGTCTGGGAGTTTTGGTCGAGTCTGGATGGAGTTATAGACTGGGATAGTGGGCAGAGATGTAAGGAAGGAACTCAGGGCTCAGGTCTACGGTCTGAAGATCCGAGATGATAGAAATAGAAACAACAAACAAATAATAACCAGAAAGAAATAAAACAAACAGAGTAAATACTTACCTACTAGAAGACATGATAAAAGCCATGATTGAAGTTGTTGAAGCGTTGCCGTAAGTTGATCGAAGCGAATGCAGATTGGTTGAATGCTGGAGTTGATTGATCGCTAGAGCTTTGTGAATGTCCAAGTTCGGGGGTCGATTGATTGATTGATTAGTTGATTAGCCTTCAGGATTGATCGGTGGATGTTGATGAAGGCAAAGGGGCGGTTCGAGAGACGGTTCGATAACCGTTCGGGAAACCGATTGGGAACCGAATGGTAACTGATAATGGATAACGGTAAGGTGACCGACGTCAGCAGGATTGCCGACGTCGGCCGATAAGTGACCGACGTCGGCGACATCGGCCGGGTAACGACCGTCGTCGGCAGATGCACAATGGGGATAGAATCTAGCTTTAGCTCTGTGCTCATTTTTACATGCTGCCAGGGTCAAGGCTAATGGAAAAAGTGATCGACAAGGGTTAAATAGGCGAAGAAGAATAAGACGGGGGATGACCAGGGGAGTCGACATGATTTTGGTGTCTACATTGAGTATATCATTGAGTGATATAGGATTGATAAAGTGATAAGGTAGTTTGGTATCAGTTAGGGCATTTTAGTAGGTCCTCATGTGTTTGCTTGAGCAATATGAGAGACATCATAGTGGGGTGTAGGAATTTATCATAGGATTGTAGAGCAGAGGTCATCAAAATTATAGATATTGACTTTCTAGCCCAGGAGGGATGTAGTAGATACATGGATTAAAAATAATTATGCTACATGGTGGGATCAATATAGACCACTGAGGTTGACTCATTCATATGGAGTTAACAAACTTTGGCATGAGTAGTTTATCCACCTCAACTACTGCTAACTAGAAGAACTCCATAAGATTGATATGGTCATTGACTTATCTCATGTCCTTTTATTTAGGGGTATTTATGAGGGTTACACCCTTGGGAATCATATCAAAGATAAATTTGACAAAGGCAAATATTGGAGGACTTCACAGACATTAGAGTTAGTACACATTGATGTATCTAGGCATTTTCATAGTCTATCTTTCACAAAGGCTAAGTATATCCTTACTTTCATTGATGATTTATAAAGATGCACATGTGTCATCTTCCTCAGGTATAAATCTAAAGTTTTTGATGAGTTTTGAGACTTCAAGGTTATTGCAAAAAAATAATCTTAGAAATGCATTAAGGTTCTTTGAATTGATAATGAGGGTGAGTATGTCAGCAATAGGTTTGAGCAGTTTTGCATAGTAGATGGGATTGATTTGCAATGAACATTTCCTTATACTTCTAAACATAACAGAGTTTCAAAATGCAAAAACATTTCCTTGAAAGAGATGACAAACTATATGATTCACTATAAGTCATTGGTACCTCAATATTGTGCTGAAGTCATTAATTGTGACTATTAAATTCAAAATAGGGTCCTTCACAAATATTTAAAAGGTATAACTCCCTTTAAATCTTGGCACAAGAGGAAACTTGTAGTTATGGACTTTAGGGTTTTCAAATATACTACTATGGCACACATATCAAAGAATAAATGTAAGGTTATGGAACCTCAGAGCACACCTTTTATCTTCATAGGTTATCCAGATCATTTCAAGAGTTACCACATTCTTCATCTAATCACGCATGAGCTATTTGTTGGATAATTTTGGCCCATATATGAAGATTTTGCATGGATTGATGAAGAAGTAGATCCAAGACTCAGAAAGGGGTCCAAGATTACAAAGTATAAGAGACCATGCAGGTTCTCATGTGTTTTTTGACATTTAGAATATGGTCTAGAGTTGTAGAGCCCCTTCAAGGTGTCAAAAGTGCACAGAATTCATCTGGTCCTTCATTGTATTCATCCTAATATTTTGGGTCCATTGCTAAAAAGTGTAAATAGGCAATTTGCAGGGTGCCTTATCTCACACATGTGGATGAATCAGAAGAGATTGGTCATAGGGGTTTCTCCCCTATTGTGCCAAGATCATATGTGCCAAGTTCTAGGTCCTTCACCAAAGTGCATCAAAGCTACAAAGGTCCAAAGTTGGCTCCTTAGTCACTTCTTGCTTGTTTTCCCATACTTAACCATTTTCAAAAAAGTTCTAACAGATCTAAGTGAGCATCTTCAAGAATCTATATCTCACAAGTATAATAGATGAAGAGGAAGGTGACCACATGGGTTTGTTCACCTTGGTCCCAAGTTACCATGCGCTAAGTCCAATGTCCTCTATCAAAGCACAAATAGAGTTATACATGTGAAAAGTTGGGCTCCCAAACATTTCTACTAGGTTTCTCATACTTAGTCATTTGAGCTCGACCATCACCATGATGTCACGTAGAAGTAATTATGGACCAGTCAACTTGAGCACTTAATATCTCCACCTGAGAGGCTTATGGGACCATCACATAAAATGGGTTTTCTCCTTCTAGCTTCATGAGCATCTCCTAAATTTTTGGTGCCTCCATGATTCTCATAATTTAAGATTTAAGCTTTAAAAGTTGGTCAAAAAGCATAAGGCATTCACGTAAATGTCAAAATAAGGGTTGAGAAAAAATATACCTGTGTTTAAATTTGATAATCTGTGAGACGTCAATCATGTTCTATGGAATGATGAATGACGGTCGTATGAACATCAAATATAAAGATAGAGCAAGACAATCTTATTGAGCTTAAATTTGATGGTCATGCGACTGTCAATGATGGTTACGTGAACATCAAATTATGAGAGTGAGGATGTCAATTTTAAGACCATGGACTAGATGTTGGCTTTCAAATAATGGGTACAAACAAGATTAACAGTCCTTGCTTGATCGTACATCTCAATCCAATGGTGTGAGATGAGTCAAAAAATTAGAGAACTTAAGGGGTTAACACATGGCACAAGCATGTGAAGCTACAAATTGACAACAAGATTCTATGGATTAATACACATTTTCCAAGTGGCACTAATAGGGACAAGGTTGACAATTCAAAGGTGGATCTGAGGGCTCATGTTTGTTCATATCTGGAAGATCCAATAGAGTGAATGAGAGTTAATGTCTCAACAAGCCAAGTCAAATTTTGATAGCCAATTAGAGTGAAGGTGAGCCAAAGGATTTTGACGGGGGTCAAGAATCCATTTTTAACTAGGGAAAGTAGGGCATTTTAGGGTTTTCTTGATGCCATTAAAGCTCATTCAAATGCCATAGAGAAGTCTAGCTAATATAGTCAAGCATGGGGAACATAAAAGAGTGCTATTGGAGCTTATATTGATCTCTAGTTTGATAAGTTAGATCTTACAAGGTTCTTTCTTGTGACTGGTTCACTAGGTTAAAGAAGGATTTGTGTATAATAAATTCTTGGTCCCCACATAGATATAATAGGTTTATTTAAACCTATTATAATATAAAAGGTGCTAAAGAATCCATGGGTCTATTTTACTATAAAGACTATAGGAAAACCAATGTCCTTGGATTGGTTTTTTGACTATAGGTAAGACATATGATCCAAATATAAAAAAGGAACAAATATGAAATTAATGCAAGAGTGCCCATCATCAACAAAGCAGGTACTCCACTACCCAAGACATGGCATGATTGTTAGTATCAGGACTCAAGGAATTGATGCTCATAAGCACGACAAGTGGACTTAGGGTCTCAAGGTGATGAGCTAGTATTTGCAGGTAGAAGTGTAAAGAAGATGAGCTACTATCAAAGAGTGTCAAACATAGATATATATATATATATATATATAGACACAAAGACATAGTAATAGGGGTTAATGATGAAGGCAATTTTTTGAGCCAGCAATAAAAATTTCATGCCACATTTCAAGAGTTTCATGCCTTGGATTGATACTTGTGCTCCCTAAATTTGCATGATCAGTTTCACATTATCTTCTCATGCACATGTAACTCATTTTCTCATCTTGACAAGTGTCCTTGTGACCTTTGAAACTCTCTCTTCTCCTCTCTCTCTCAAGTTCTATAAGAACTAGCCATTTTGGCCTTTGTAACATATGCTCCACCTGATTATGGTGAAGCCCTACTCATTTTCATACCATAGATCAATAAAGACAATTGATTTTACCTCATATATGACTGTTTATAGTGTGTTCACTTGGATGATTAATCTTGCTTAGTGATGACTATTGTTTCCTTTGCATTTTTATCTAATTCTCTCACCTATTTGTAGTTGGAAAGCTTCTTCTTGTATGTCATGTGAATTGTTTTATTGATGTGTCAAGGTTGAGTGAGTTAGTATATCAAAATAGTGCCATTCTATGTCTCTTTTTTAGTCTTCCTATCCTAAACATTCATCACAACCTCATAATGAAATACTAATGTGAAAAGTTTCAGATTAGATAAGTGTATGTTTAGTTAGTCTCTTGGTCTCATGTGTCACATGAAGCTGGTTGGTAGTCATCAACTAATTTGATGTATCACCTCCTTTAGGATAGTTTACTTTTACTTTTCCCTCACAAGCATAGGTGTATTAGTGATCTACAAGTGGCATATCAAGGGAACTAGCCTTATTTAGAGATTCACCTCATCCTTAGGCTACCCACAACTTAGAGGTGTTTCAATTGTGCCACTTGGATGAGGAGAGTTGAGACATATCCTCAAAAGGTGAAAATATAAGTGACAATAGTTTTCGCATGCTTAATGGGACCAAGGTCCAAAAAATTTGAAAGATCTTGGTGTTTCTTTCCTATATCAGCTTTTGGAAGCAAGCACATTAGTACCAATGGCAATTCTAAATCAAGCTTCTAGTTATGAGTAGACCAGGTATGTTCTAATGAAGTTTTAAATCCATTTTTGCATTTCATTTGATATATGAGGTCAATATGAATAGCTGTGGTGGTTACTCCTATTATCCACCACCTTATCAACAACCCCAATATGATCCTCATGATCCATATGAGTCTTATTATCCCTATCATGAGCCCTGTAAAACCTATGAGGAACCTTGTCAAGTTTCTCATGATCTTTATCATCAAGGATATTGCCCAGATCCTTCCTATGAACAACAAACCCATCAAAATACAACTCCTCATCAACCCTATCATGAGCCATCTATATCAACACTTAAATGGAATTTGATAAGCCTTGATAAACATGCACTAGATTTGAGCTCACAAAGATGTTATGGCCAAGATGTCCCTACTCACTTGATTCATTATGTGAGAAAGTCATTACAGTGAATAAAAGAAGAATGTACACCTATTTAGAGAGAAAATTAGAATAATCTCATAGGTGACATGATGAGTATATGCAATTACATTTAGAGTATTGAGGATAAGCTAAAAGTCCTTGAGGGACATTAGGTCCAACCTTTCCAACCTTTTGCGTCTTCATATACCCCACCTCAACCTTCTTATATTCCATCCATTCCTCCTCAAGAGACCATTCCAAGTGATCCTTTTAATATTATAAGTTCTTGAAATGTTCCTCATACCTTTCCATCTTGGAAATCTATCCAAGGGAGATGTCAAAGAAATAAAGAGTTTGTTGTGGAACAACTTGTTGTTTGGGTCCAAGACTCCATGCTTCCTCAAGAACCCCTAATGAAGTACTTCAAGGTTTTAAGATGGAATCAAGGGGTGAAGTCATGGGATAGGAAAAGTAAGGTAGATATGGAATTAAGAGCCCAAGATAAATAAGGATATGAACCTCTGCAAACCTCCCTCATTCTTCCTCAAGAGCCTTCTTGTGTTCCTGACCACCTTAAAGAGGAGCTATTTCAAGATAATATAATAAATCAAATCAAAGAGCTGGAGTTGAAGACAAGGAGGGAGGATGAGAACCAAGATCAAAAGGCTAAATAGAGACATTGTCTTTCCCATATTAGAACCAAGTCATGTAGTCAAGAAAATCCAAGGTCATTTAACCCCCATCTCTCCCTCTTAAAAAACCTAGGTCATTTCCATCTTGTAAATCTATTCAATGCAATGGGTAGAAGGAGAAGGTGGTGATTATTGAAGTCAAACAAGAGACCTTACAGCCTCCACTCCTTTCCCCTCAAAATACCAGATCCTTTCCTTCATGGAGAGCCATTCAAGAGGCAAAGAATCAGGAAGAGGAGGTGAAGGTGATCTAAAAAGAACAAATTTAGGAACAAAATTAGTACCTATGGTAGCTTCTTTGGACCTTTCTCACCATGTTGAGTATTTTCAAGGATCTACTATGCCACTCTTCTAGAAAGAGCCTCTCCTTTGTGAGGTAAATCAAGAAGATGTAACTAAAGAAGTAGGAAATGAAGATGACTTGGGTGACCAAGAAGAAGAAATCATGATTGGGACACCTCTTAGCAAGGACAAAAATGCTTTGGTTTTCCATGATGATGCAAAGATGGAATAAGTGCAAAAGAAAGTTGAAGTAGAGGCTAAAATACAAGTGCATGAGGAAGAAGTTACTGATGTGCAGGAGAAAGATGTCCCAATTTCACAAGTTGATGATGTTCTCCATGAGGTCCGTGATAACACAAAAACTGCCATTTATCATGAAGAATAAGAGCTTGTAGGAGAAGAACAAGCTAACATTGAGAACATGCTCAACCATCATCTTAATATTGAAAATGAAGCAGTTCATGTTTTTGGTCAAGAAACTGATATGCTTACTTTTGAATTTTAGTTTGAAAAGGACCCTATTGAATTACAACTTCATGAGAATAAATCTTTTGATTTGTTTGATATCTTATTTTCAGGTTTTTGTTTACTTGAATAGGGTTTATTACAGAATAATAAGAGTAATATCATCAAGCAAGACATAGTTGTTCTCTCAGAAGATGACATGTTTGAACTTTTCAAACATGGTCATCAACTTTTCTCTCCAACTTCAGACACCTCTCTGCTATTGGAAGTTGAGAAGGAGCTCAAATGGCCTTAAGAAGTCACAAGATCAGGTCCATCTCCTTTAGAGGTCAACCTCATAGATATGTCAAAGGAAACACATCAAGCTAGTTTATATGTTCATGATCAGTAGTTCAGGAATGAGGAAGAACTAAAGCTATTTTTTCAAAGTCCACAAATTTGAAAAGAGTATAATTAGGTCTTGGACCCATGCCTACAGTTCATGCACCTAAAATTGGCAGTAGAGGAACCAGTTGCTTCCCCAAGAAGACATGAGCATCCAATTACTCATAGTTGTAGAAGAGAGATTTCAAAGAAAAATCAAGTATGCTTCAAAGTTCCAAGGTGCAAAAAATAGTTTCCCATTTGACCCGAGTGGATAATACTTGTAGATTACATCCATGTACATGTTAGAGTAATTTTCATGCATTCCTATAAGTGTTGTTTCTAGCACATTTAGTTTTTGTACCTCTTTTAGGTTAGTTTCCTTTTCAATAAGTGCCTTGGGCACTCTTTTCTATTTTGTTCTATTTTGGTCCTTGTATTTGTTTCAAGAGAGGTCAGATCAGGATTGGCACCAGGTCAATATATTGGATCCAAGTAAAGCCTCCATGCACAATGGACTAAACTAGGCACATGGTCTGGGTTATTTTTGCATAGACAAGCATGCAACCCTTGTGAGCTACCAAAGATGTTGGCCAATTTTGGCTCACATATGATGCTTTTTCATGGCTTGATGAAGAAGTAGATTCAAGACTCAGAAAGGGGGATAAGATTGCAAAGTAGAAGAAACCATGCAGGTTTTCATGTGTTTTTTGACATTTGGAACATGGTATAGAGTTTTAAATCCCCTATAATGTGTCAAAAGTGCTTGGAATAGATATGGATGTGCATGGATTTCATCTGGTCCTTCATTATATTCATCCTAACATTTTGGATCTAGTGGTAAAAAGTGCAAATAGGCAATTTACAGGGGCCATATCTTGTACATGTGGTTAAATCAAAGGAGATTGGTCATATGGGTTTCTCCCCTTTTATGCCATGATCATATGCACCAATTTATAGGTCCTCTACTAAAGTGCATAAAATTTTACAAAGGTTCAAAGTTGGCTCCTCAATCACTTCCTGCTTGTTTTCCCATACTTAGCCATTTTCAAAGAAGTTCTAGCAGAGATGAGTAAGCATCTTCACGAAGCTCTATATCGCACATGCAATAGTTGCAGAGGAAGGTGACCACATGGGTTTATTCACCTTGGTCCCAAGTTGCTATGTGCCAAGTCTAAGGTCCTTTACCAAAGCACAAATGGAGTTATAGATGTGCAAAGTTGGGCTCCCAGGTATTTTTGCTAGGTTTCCCATACTTAGCCATTCAAGCTCGATCGTCACCAAGATGTCATGCAAAAATAATTATGGACCAATTGACTTGAATACTAAATATCTCCACTTGATAGGCTTTTGGGACCATCACATCAAATGGGTTTTCTCCTTTTGGCTTCATGAGCATCTCCTAAATTTTTGGTGCCTCCATGATTCTCGTGCTTTAGGATCCAAGCTTTCAAAGTTGGTCAAAAATCATAAGACATTCACGAGAATGTCAAAATAAGACTAAAAAAAATATACTTGTGTTTAAATTTGATGGTCTTAGGGACATTAATCATGTTCTATAGAATAATGAATGACGGTCATGTGAACATCAAATTTAAAGATAGAGCAAGACAATCCTATTGAGATTAAATTTGATGGTCGCATGACCGTCAAAAATAGTCATGCGAACATCAAATGACAGGAGTGAGGACATAATTTTTAAGACCATAGACTAGTCATTGGATTTCAAATAATGGGTCCCAACAAGATTAATGGTCCTCCCTTGATCGTACATCTCAATCTAATAGTACGAGATGAGTCAAATAGTTAGAGAGCTCAAGGGGTTGACACATGGCACAATCACGTGAAACTACATACTAACAACAAGATCCTATGGATTAAAGTGCATTTACCAAGGGGTATTAGTAGGGACAAGGTTGAAAATTCAAAGGTGGATCTGAGGGCTCAAATTTGTTCATATATGGAAGATATGATAGAGCAAATGAGATTCAATGTGTCAATGAGCCAAGTCAAATTTCAACAACCAATTAGAGTGAAGGTGAGCTTAGGGTTCTCGATGGGGGTCAAGAATCCATTTTTGACCATGGAAAGTAAGGTCTTGTAGGGTTTTATCGATGCCATTAAAGATCAATTGAATTCCATGGAGAAGTTTAGATGATACAGTCAAACATGGGGAACATAAAGGAGTGCCATTAGAGCTTATATTGATCTCTAGGTCAAAAAGTTAGAGCTTACAATGTTCTTTATTGTGATTGGTTCACTAGGTTAAATAAGGATTTGTGTATAATGAATTCTCAATCCTTGTAGGGATATAATAGATTTATTTGAACCTATTATAATATAGAGATATAATGATCCATGGGTCTATTTTAAAATAAATAATATAGGAAAACTAAGGTACTTAGACTGGTTTTCTGACTATAGGTGGGACCTATGATCTAAATATAGAAAATGAACAAATATGAAATTAATGCAAGGGTGCCCATCATCAACAAAGTAGGTACTCTACTGCCCAAGATATGGCATGGTTGTTAGTATCATGACTCGAGGATTTGATCCTCATAAGCATGGAAAGTGAACTTAGGGTCTTGAGGTAGTGAGCTAGTATTTGCTGTGGTAGAAGTGCATAGAAGATGAGCTGCTATCGAAGAGTGTCAAACATATATATATATATATATATATATATATATATATATATATATATATATAGAGAGAGAGAGAGAGAGAGAGAGAGATAAAGTAACAGGGGTGAATGATGAAGGCATTTTTTTGAGCCAACAAGAAGAATTTCATGCCACATTTCAAGAGTTCTATGCCTTGGATTAACACTTGTGATTCTTTAATTTTCAAGATTAGTTTCACATTCCCTTCTCATGCACATGTAACTCATTTTCTTGGCTTGACAAGTGTCTTTGTGACCTTTGGACTTCTCTCTTCTCCTTTCTCTCTCAATTTCTATAAGAAGTAGCCACTTTGGCCTTTGTAACTTATGCTCCACTTGATTATGGTGAAGCCCTACTCATTTGCATACCATGGATCAATAAAGACAACTGATTTTACCTTTTATATGACTATTAATAGTGTGTTCACTTCGATGATTAGTCTTGCTTAGTGGTGACTATTATTTCCTTAGAATTTTTATCTCATTCTCTCACCTATTTATAGCTAGAAAGCTTCTTCTTACAGGTCATGTGAAGTTTTCTATTGATGTGTCAAGGTTGAGTGAGTTAGTCTATTCAAACAGTGCAATTCTAGGATTATTTAATTAGTCCTCTTAGCCTAAACATTCATCACAACCTCATAATAAAATATTGATATGAGAAGATTCAGATTAGATAATTGTATGTTTAGTTAGTCTCTTGGTCTCATGTGTCACATGCAGCTAGTTGGTAGTCATGAACTAATTTGGTGTATCACCTCCTTTAGGATAGTTTAATTTCAATTTTCTCTCCCTTTTCCATCACAAGCATAGGTGTAGTAGTGATCTACAAGTGGTACATCAAGAAAGCTATCCCTATCTAGAGATTCACCTCATCCTAATGCTACCCACAGCCTAGAGGTGTTTCAATTGTGCCACTTGGATGAGGAGAGACAAGACATCTCCTCAAAGGGTGAAAATCCAAGTGAAAATAGTTATGGCATGCTCGGTGGGACTAGGGTCTAAAAAAGTGGAAATATTTTGGTGTGTTTCCTTTATCAGCTTTTGGAAGAAAGCACATTAGCACCAATGGTGACTCCAAATCAAGCTTCTGGTTATGAGCAGACTAGGTATGTCTCAATGAAGTTTCTAATCAGTTTTTGCATTTCATTTGATATATGAGGTCAATATGAACATCTATGGTGGTTAATCCTATTATCCACCCCCTTATAAATAACCCCAATATGATATTCATGATCCACATGAGTCTTATCAGCCCTACTGTGAGCCCTATTAAACCTATGAGGAGCCTTGTCAGGTTTCTCATGATCTTTATCATCAAGGATTTGCCTTAATCCTTCTTATGGTTATCAAGCCCATCATAATAATGCTCCTTATTGAACCTATCATGAGCCATCTATATTAACACTTAAGTAGACTTTGATAAGCCTTGACAAGCATGCACTAGAGTTGAGTTCATAGAGATGTTATGTCCAAGATGTCCATACTCAGTGAATTCATCATGTGAGAGAGTCATTACAATGAGTAAAAAAAGAATGGACACCTATTGAGAGAGAAAATTGGAACAATCTCATAGGTGACATGATGAATATAGGTGGTTACATTCAGAGCTTTGAGGATAAGCTAAATGGATTTGAGGGACATCAGGTCCAACCTCACCAACCTTTTGTGCCTACATATACCCCACCTCAACCTTCTTATATGCCATCTATTCCTCCTTAAGAGACCATTCCAAGTGCTCCTTTGAATGTTCCAAGTTCTTCATATGTTCCTTAGACCTTTCCTTCTTGGAAATCTATCCAAGGGAGATGTCAAATAAACGAAGAGCTTGTTATGGAATAACCTACTGTTTGGGTCCAAGACTCCATTCTTCCTCAAGAACCCCTTATGAAGTCCTTCAAGGTTATAAGATGGAATCAAGTGGTGAAGTCATGGGGTGGGAAAAGTAAGGCAAATCTAGAATTGAGAGCCCAAGATAAAGAAGGATATGAACCTCTATAAACCTCCCTCATTCCTCTTCAAGAGCCTTCTTGTGTTCTTAACCACGTTAAAGAGGAGTTATTTCAAGAGAATATAACAAAGCAAATCAAAGAGTTAGAGTTGAAGATGGGGAGGGAAGAGGAGAACCATGATCAAAAGGCTAAAGAGAGACTATGTATTTCCCATCTTGGAACCAATTCATGCATTCAAGAAAATTTGAGGTCATTCAACCGCCATCCCTCCCTCCTAAAAAACCTAGGTCATGTCCATCTTAGAAATCCAATCAAAGAAGTGAGCAGAAGGAGGAGGTGGTAGTTGTTGAAGTCAAAAAAGAGACCTTGCAGCCTCCACTCCATTCACCTCAAAATCCTAGAGCCTTTCCTTCATAGAGAGTCATTAAAGAGGCAAAGAATTAGGAAGAGGAGGTGGAGGTGATCCAAGAAGATCAAATTTAGGAGCAAATTTAGGTACCTATGGTAGCTCCTTTGGACCTTTCTCACCTTGTTGAGTATTTTCAAGGATCTGCTATGTCACTCTTTGAGAAAGAGCCTCTCCTCTATGAGGTAAATCAAGAAGATGCAACTAAAGAAGTAGGAAATGAAGGTGACTTGGGCGACTAGGAAGAATAAATCATGACTAGGACACTTCTTGGCAAGGACAAACATGATTCAATTTTCCATGATGATGTAAAGATGGAACAAGTGTAAAAGAAAGCTAAAGTAGAGGCTGAAATACAAGTACATGAGGAAGAAGTTGCTGATGTGTAGGAGAAACATGTCCCAGTTTCACAAGTTGATAATGTTCTCTATGAGTCCCTTGATAACACAAAAACTTCCATTTATCATGAATAATAAGAGATTGCAAGAGAAGAACAAGCTGAAATTGAGAGCATACTCAGTCATCATCTTGATATTGAAAATGAAGCACTTCATGTTTTTGGTCAAGAAACTGATATTCTTGCTTCTGACTTTTAGTTTGAAAAGGTTCCTATTGAATTACAACTTCATGAATCTTTTCATTTGTTTGATATCTTGCTTCAAGTTTTTCTTTAATTGAATGGGGTCCATTATAGAATAAGAAGATTAATATCATCAAGCAAGAAGCAATTGTTCTCTCAGGAGATGACATGTGTAAACTTTTCAAACATGGTTATCAACTTTTCTCTCCAACTTTAGACATCTCTCTGCTATTGAAAGTTGAGAAGGAGCTCAAATGGCCTCAAGAAGTCACAAGATCATTTCCATCTCCCTTAGAGGTCAAACTCATAGATATGTCAAAGGAGACACATCAAGCTGGTCTATATGTTCATGATCAACAGTTTAGGAATGAGGAAGAACTAAAGTTGTTCTTACAAAGTCGACAAATTTAGAAAGAGTATGATTGGGTCTTGGACTCATTAATATAATTCATGCACCTAAAATTAGTAGTAGAGGAACCCGTTGCTTCTCTGAGAAGACATGAACATCTAATTGCTCATAGCTATAGAAGAGAGATATCAAGAAAAAGAAAGTAAGCTTCAAAGATCTAAGGTGCACAAAATAGTTTCCCATTTGACCCGGGTGGATAATACTTTTAGATTGCAGCCATGTACATGTTAGAGTAATTTTCATGCATTCCTCTAAGTGTTGTTTCTAGCACATTTATTTATTGTCCCTATTTTAGGTTAGTTTAATTTTCAATAAGTGCCTTGGGCACTCTGTTTTGTATTGTTATTTTTTGGTCCTTGTATTTATTTCAAGAGAGGTCAAATCAGGATTGGCACCAGGTCAATATGTTGGATCCAAGTAAATACTCCATGCCCAATGGACTAAATTAGGCACATGGTCTGGGTTCTTTTTGCATAGACAAGTATGTAAACCTTGTGAGTCACCAAAGATGTTGGCCAATTTTAGCCCACATATGAAGCTTTTACATGGCTTGATGAAGAAGTAGATCTAAGACTCATAAAAAGGTCCAAGATTGCAAAGTAGAAGAGACCATGCAAGTTCTAATGTGTTTTTTGACATTTGGAACATGGGCAAAAGTTGAAAAGCAACTACAAGGTATCAAAGGTGCCATGAATAGAAATGGAAGTGCATGGAGTTCATCCAGCCCTTCATTGTATTCATCTTGACATTTTGGGTATAGTGGTAAAAAGTACAAGTAGGCAATTTTTAGGAGGCCATATCTCACACATTTGGATGAATCAGAGGAGAATGGTCATATGGGGTTTTCCCCTTTTCTGCCAAGACCATATGTACCAAATTCTAGGTCATTCACCAAAGCGCATCAAAAGTTATAAAGGTCCAAAGTTGGCTCCTCGGTCACTTTCTTCCTGTTTTCCCATACTTAAAGTTCTAGCAGAGCCAAGAGAGCTTCTTACCGAAACTATATCTTGCACATGCAATAGTTTCAAAGGAAGGTGACCACATGGGTTAGTTCACCTTGGTCCAAATTTTCTATGTGCCTAGTTTGAGGTCCTTGACTAAAGCACAAATGGAGCTATACATGTGCAAAGTTGGGCTCCTAAGCATTTCTGCTAGGTTTCCCATACTTAGTCGTTTGAGCTCAACCATCACTAGGATGTCATGCAGAAGCAATTATGGACCAGCCAACTTAAGCACTTAATATCTCCAACTAGGAGGCTTTTAGTACCATCCCATCCAATGGGTTTGCTCCTTCTATCTTCATGAACATCTCCTAAATTTTTGGTGCCTCCGCAATTCTCACACTTCATGATCCAAACTTTCAAAGTTGGTCAAAAAGTATAAGATGTTCACGAGAATGTCAAAATAAGGATCGAGAAAAAATATACTTGTGTTTAATTTTGATGATCTACGGGATGCCAATCACATTTTGTGGAATGATGAATGATGGTCACATGAACGTTAAATTGAAACATAGAGCAAGACAATCTTATTGAGCTTAATTTTGATGGTCGTATGCCGAGCAATGATGGTCGTATGAACATCAAATGATGGGAGTGAGGACATCAATTTTAAAACCATGTACTAGCTATTTGATTTAAAATAATGGGTCCTAATAAGATTAACGGTCCTCACTTGATCGTACATCTCAATCCAATGGTGTGAGATGAGTCAAACAATCAAATATCTTGAGGGGTCAACACATGGGACATGCACGTGAAGTTGTAGACTGATAGAAAGATCCTATGGATTAATAAACATTTTCTAAGTGGCACTAGTAGGGACAAGGTTGATAATTCAAAGGCAGATTTGAGGGCTCATGTTTGTTTGTATCTAAGAGATTTGATGGAGTGAACAAGAGTTGATGTGTCAATGAGCCAAGTCAAATTTTGATAGCCAATTAGAGTGAAGGTGAGCCCAGGGTTTTCAATGGGGCTCAAGAATCCATTTTTGACCATAGAAAGTAGGGTCTTATATGGTTTTCTCGATGTCATTAAAGCTCATTCAAATTCCATGAAGTCTAGTTGATACAATCAAGCATGGGAAACAAAAGGGAGTGCCATTGGAGCCTATACTAATCTTTAGTTCGATAAATTAGAGCTTGCAGGCTTCTTTCTTATGACTAGTTTGCTAGGTTAAATAAGGATCCATGTATAATGAATTCTTGGTCCCCATAGAGATATAATAGGTTTATTTGAACCTATTATAATATAAAAGGTGCAAAATGATCCATATGTCTATTTTTGATGTCCTTATATTGGTTTTTTGACTATAGATTGGACCTATGATCCAAATATACAAAAGGAACAAATATGAAATTAATGCAAGGTTACCCATCATCAATAAAGTATGTACTCCACTACCCAAGACATTGCATGATTGTCAGTATCAAGACTTAAGGATTTGATCCTCATAAGCATGGTTAGTGGACTTAGGGTCTTGAGGTGGTGAGCTGGTATTTTCAAAGGTAAAAGTGCAGAGAAAATGAATTGTTGTCGAAGAGTGTCAAACATAGATATATATATAGACACAGAGATAGGGTAACATGGGTGAATGATGAAGGTAGTTTTTCTAGCCAATAAGAGGAATTTAATGCCACATTTAAAGAGTTTCATGCCTTGGATTGACACTTGTTCTTCCTAATTTTGCATGATTAGTTTCACATTCCTTTCTCATGCACATGTAACTCATTTGCTCAGCTTGATAGGTGTCCTTATGACCTTTGGACTTCTCTCTTCTCCTCTCTCTCTCAAGTTCTATAAGAACTAGCCATTTTAGCCTTTGTAAATTATGCTCGACCTGAGTATGGTGAAGCCTTGCTTATTTGCATACCATGAATCAATAAAAACAATTAATTTTACCACTTCTATGACTATTCATAGTGTGTTCACTTGGATGATTAATCTTACTTAGTGATGACTATTGTTTCCTTAGCATTGTTATCTCATTCTCTCACCTATTTGTAGTTGGAAAGCTTCTTCTTACAGGTCATGTGAAGTGTTCTATTGATGTGTCAAAGTTGAGTGAATTAGTCTATTCAAATACTGACATTCTAGGCCTCTTCTTTAGTCTTCCTAGATTAAACATTCATCACAACCTCATAATGAAATAATGATGTGAGAAGATTCATATTAGAGAAGTGTATGTTTAGTTAGTCTCTTGGTCTCATGTGTCACCTGCAATTGGTTGGTAGTCATCAACTAATTTGGTGTATCAACTCCTTTAGGATAGTTTAATTTCATTTTTCTCTCCCTTTTCCATCACAAACATAGGTATAGTAGTGATCTACAAGTGGTACATCAAGGGAGTTAGCCCTATCTAGAGATTTAGCTTATCCTTAGGCTACCCATAATCTATAAGTGTTTCAATTGTGCCACTTGGATGAGGAGAGCTGATACATCTCTTCAAAGGGTGTAAATCCAAGTGACAACTCTATTTATAGAGAGAAGTATTCACTTTTAGGAGAGTCCCACAGACTCAACACTTGACACTTCTCCCACTTCATTGGACTCACTTGGTTTGGATTCAAATGATTTAGATCATCCTAAGCACATCCCATAGGTTTTGAAAACTTTTTAAAATTTTGATAGCGAGAGTAGTGATGGGGATCAATTAATCTTCATCCAAATTTGGCCACACTTTAGAGGATGATGTTTCTATACCTAACTCATCCATGGCTGGTCCTCTCTGGGCTAGACAAACACTGTAGAGTGTAGGTACATGTGTTTGGGATCATTTAGATGGAATGCACACATGTTTAAAGTTTTAGAGTATTTAGGAGGCATCAGGTATTCTTGAGGGGATTATCCATACATGAGGAGTACAACTCCTTAATCAAGAATCACACTTTGTATGACACTTATTTCTAAGGTAAGAAAGATGGTTTGATATAGATGGATATATCAGACCATATATGTAACAGATGGGTCCATTAACAATTTCAAGGTATGGTTGGTCATGAAGGGTTTCTCATAGGTACTTGGCATATATTACACAAAGACATTTGAACTAGTTATAAAAATGAACTTCATCAAACTCACACTTGTTATTACCACAACCAATCATTGGGATGTTTATTAGATGGACGTAAAGAGTTCATTTCTTCATGGTGATCTTAAAGAGGAAATTTACATGGAACAAACTTCAAGCTTTCTTGATGATTATTACCTTATATACAGACTCTAGAATTCCATTTATGGTTTTAAATAGGCCCTTCAGACTTGGTATGCTAAGATTGATTCCTTTTTTCTTTCAGTAGGATTCACTAGATGCCATTTAGATCCAAATGTCTATCTCTTCTAGCATGATGATTCATTCTTGATCTTGGTACTTTATGTTGATGATCTTTTGATCATTGGGAGTTATCCTTCATCTATTTTAGTGGTGAAATCAACTCTTTAGGATGGGTTTTTCATGATAGACTTGAGTTTGCTACATGAATTCCTTGGGATTCAAATTTCTCATTCAAATTCAGGGATCACTCTTGCACAACCTCAATATGTTCTCGATCTTCTTGATTTATTTTACATGGATGATTATAATCTAACTCTGACTCCTTATCTATTTGGATTCAAACTTAAGGAAGATTTTAATTCACCTTTGGCTAATGCTACCTTGTGTCAACAACTTGTGGGAAGCCTTATCTACTTGATACATACCAGACCTGATATATCATATGCAATGGGCCTAGTCTCTATATTCAAGTAAGAACCCCATGAGATACAATGGAAAATAACTAAGATGATATTATACTACATTTAGGGCACATATATATTCGATATTAACTATAAATTTGACACTAACATTGAACTTGATTGGCTATACCAACTCAAATTGGGTTGCTGATATTCAAAATCATAAGCCCACTTCAGGTTATAGTTTCTCCATTGGTTTAGGTATAATTAGTTAGTCAAGAAAGCAATAAAATGTTATTGCTTTATCATCTACTAAGGCAGAGTATGGGGGGTTGTCATTTCTTCCACAAAGACCATCTAACTTCTAGGGATTCTCATAAAGTTTGTTATCTAGTTCTTACAATCTACCATCATCTACTATGATAACTAGAGTACTATTCAAATTTGTAGGAATCTAGTTCAACATCAATAAACAAATAAACATAGATATTCACATGCACTTCATCATAGAGCTCATTCATGGGGACATCATTGATATGATCTAATACCAAATGATAAATTAGATTGTAGACATCTTTACCAAACCTTTCACGGAGAGTAAGTATCATCACTTACAGTTATTATTGAGGTTTAAAACATTACAACATCATCTCATAAGGGGTACTTTTATCCTCTTATTTATGTATCTCTTTTAGGGAGGATTTTTTCCTATGGGTTTTCTCCCTTTCTCTACTTTATGAGAGATTGATTTGTATATGGGCACCTCATCAAGCCTAGTTATCGATACCCATTTTTTTACATTTCCCACCTAAGCTATGCTTATGGGGAGATATTAGAGTAGGGGTTTATTATTTTCTCATATTTATTTATTATGGGATTACCCCCCTCAATTGGAATTTTCCTACTTTCATGGAGAAGCTTGCTTAGGTGTATAGGTTGATCATATGACAATGAAGTAACTCCCTCGATCAACTATTATAGGTATGGGAGTTACTCACCTATTCTTGGCTTTATTAACCACATTTTATGGAGGAGCTACTATTATATTATGGGGGTATATTGACCACCTTTTGTAAATGATTTATTCAATAGTCTCTTATTTATACTTCTCACATTTGTGAGCTTTTTAAAATCAAATTTGGTTTTGTCTCCAATCTCTTTATGCAATATTCTCGCATTGTGTATTTCATTTGCTTTTAGCTACTTCATGTTATGCACTTACTTAGCTCATGTGTTCACTTTACTCATGAATTTAACTTATTCATATCTTGGACTCAACCCCCATAGAATGAAAGATAATGTTCAAAACACAAGAAGCATTATATGAGTGGTTAGTTCTACCATTTTTAAAAACTAATGCACCGAGTCCATTCAAGACATTGATGAATGAAGTTCATAAATCATTTTTGGGTAAGTTTTTCATTGTGTATCTTTATGACATTTTCAATTTTATTAGAATAGAGGGAAAAAATTTGTAATGTTTGCACAAACTGATAGAAAAGTTGAGAAATGAAAAGATACAAGTGAATTTAAAGAAATGCAGTTTAATATATAAAAATATGGTGTATTTGGGATTTGTGATTTCTAAAGAAGGTTTAATTATGGATCTATAAAAGGTGCAAGATATATTATATTTTATATCACTATAAAGTATTTTAAGGCACAAAATTTTCATGGACTAACAAGTTTTAAAGGTATTTCAGTGGGACATGTGTAACGATCACTAATGTGATGCGTAAGGATAAAATAGAGTTTTTATGGATAACAAAAGCAAAACATAGGTTCCAAAAGTTGAAGAGCAGATAACAAAATAATTGATATTGGGTTTTCTAAATTTTAATAAATTATTTCAGGTAGATTGTGATGTAAGTAACACAATAATAGGAGCAACATTGAGTCAAGAAGAAAGACCTATTGCCTATATTAGTGAGAAGTTGTATGATACAAAACACAAGTACATAGTATATGATCAGGAGTTATATGAAATTATGCAAGCACTAAATAAATGGAGACATTATTTTTTGCCAAATGAATTTGTATTGTATACATACCATCAAGCAATAAAATTCATTAATAGTTAGAGAAAGTTTAATCAGAGACATATGAAATTGGTTAAATTTCTAAAAAGCTATTCAATTTTGTTGAAACAAAGAAGTGGAAAGTCTAATAGAGTTACTAATGAATTAACTGGAAGAATTATTTTTTTGAATGAGATAAGAGTGGAAGTCATAGGATTTTATCTTATGAAATAATAGTACAAATAACATGAATATTTTCAACAAGCATGGAAGTCATGTATCTAACCAATGAGTAAAAATAAAATGCCATGGTTAGAATATGTTATTTAGGAAATTTTGATTTTCAAAGGAAGACAATTATGTATACCAAGAGGTTTAATGCAATAAAATTTGATCAAGGAAAATCATAGTGGAGATTTAATAGCTCATTTTAGCTATGATAAAACATTGGCACAAGTTATAAAAAATCATTTTTGGTTGCGAATGAGTGTAAACATGCACACATTTGCTTAAGAGTGTAGAGTTTTCCAACTAGCAAAAGGGAGAAGTCAAAATAAAATATTGTATCAACCATTACCTATTCCAAACAAAACCATGGAAAGATATCTATATGGATTTTATTTTATATTTACCTAAACCATAGAAAGGAAATAATTTTGTACTTGTGATAGTTAATAAATTTTCAAAAATGACACACTTAAAAAGACTAGTGATGAAAAAAATATTACTATTTTTTTTTAGGGAAATTTTAAGGATGCATGGTTTACCGTATAATATAATATGAGGTAGAGATGTTAAATTTGTTAGACATTTTTGAATGGTATTTTGGAAATTTTTGAATACTAACCTATAATTAAATTCAACATTCCATCCTCAGATAGATTAACAAATACAGGTATTCAACATGAGTTTGAGTAATCATTTTAGATGTTTAATTGAAGTAAAGTCAAGAACATGGGATGGTATCTTGACACAAGATGAGTTTACACACAACCAATTCGTGAATAGAATAATATAGAAGAAAGAATTTAAAACTTTTTATGGGTCATATGCAAAATGATTTGTGGAATTATTCTACATAAAAGATGAGTGAAATAGAAGTACTAAAGCAAAATATTTTGTAGAACATATGTGAGAAGTGCATAAGCAAGTGTGAGAATAATTGGAAAGAACTACAAAGTAGAATAAAAAACATGTAGATTTGAGGAGAAGAGAATTTTAATATTATGTGGGAGATCTAATCTTAGGACACTTAGAAAATAGATATTTCATAAGGAAATTATGATAAATTAAAGGGGAAAAAGATTGGTCCATGCAAAATTTTGTGAAAGTATGGGAAAAATGCATACGAGATAGTTTTACCTATAGGGATAGATATATCACCTATTTTCAGTGTGGTTGATTTATATCCATATTATGAAGGACATAGTAGTAAAGATGTAAATGTATATTCTGAATAACTGGATTGGAAATATTATATGCTTAGGACAGAGTGCAAAGAAATAGATACAATGATTGATACGTGAGTTGGAAAAACTACACTACAAAAAAGAATACAAATAATATTTGGCAAAATAGAAAGGCCCATACATATAATATGCACCATGGATTAGTGCATTAGAAGCTACAAGACAAATAATATCATTAACAGTGCTCTTAGAAGTCGCATGAGTAAGAGTACATGTTTCTTTTCTTACCCACCGTGTATGATGTAGGAGCATTTAGGTTCATGTGTAATCTTGCATCAACCCAAAAAAAATTGTGTTAGTCTAAGTGTTGTGTTTTATAGGTCTCTTATTTTAGCATATTTTTTGTTGTATGTTTGTGTTAGTTTTTGGTGTGCGCATGTGTTTAATGAAGATCTATGTTGCTTACCAACACACATGTATTTTAATGTTTTGCGTATTATTTTTTATGTGAAGTTATATCCGTTTCTTGTCTAAATAAGCTTGTAAATTTTTACACAATAAGTTGTGTTATCATGTATATTAATTTTAGTTGTACAATTATTTGTGGTATCTTTCCATTATTTGTGAAAAATAGGGCATTAAGTAGAGTGAACTCTTCACCGCAAAAATAGTTGAGTAGAGGTTTCTTGGAAGAGTTGGACCTTAATTACATAGTTCGTGTATTGAATTGTAGGTCATATAAAACTATAGTGATAAAATGAAGTATCATTATTGATCAATCATGGGGATCATGGCAACATATTTTTCATGATAATTTTTAGTTATAAAGTCCTACGAGTTTGTGTGACTTTCTTCATGTGCACTTAGTTGGGCACATGTATTTGTGATATGTTATAGAAGGAAAAATTAAATATGGTTATAACTTTTAATCTCTAAAGTCATAAAATATGATAAGGATTCATTTAATAATGTTCATGATATTTTAGTGATGCATTATGTTATAACATGTTACTATACCTTGGAACTGTTAGAGACGTTTAATGTTGGTGATGCACTGAGATGTCTTAATGTTGTTAGTGGGGTAAAATCACTTAATGTGAGTAGGAGAGTCTTGTAAATTTATAATCATGCCCCTTAATATATTATAAATTAGGATAGGATATGGGAATAAAATAGTATATTTGTGAGTTTATTCTAAGATTGACATACTTACAAATACCATGAGTTAGCAAAGCTAAGGTGTAATGCATCTCATTGTGAGATTGTGGTGTCATTAATATAATTGTACATTTGTTATTTCCTTACTAATAAAATATAATAGAGATATGAATTTATTTTGTATCATTTTATATTGCATATTCCACTATGTATTCTAAGGGTTATGAGGTTGGAAACATCTCTTAATTGAAAACCCTAACTGTGACTACATCACAAACTCCTAAGAATTCCTTAATTCATAAATGACTATTTTATACTAATTTAAATGATAAAACATAGTGTAAAAAGTGTTAGAAATTTAATGTGTGACATAATGAAAATAATACGGAAGCATAAGAGAAGAGAAAGCTTAATATGAACACACTATATGACCCGTAGAAACCTAATGCAGGAAAAACTCTAGTGGGTGAGGTAATTTCTCTCCCCTTCCATTATGAAATTCAATAATTATATAAGTTGTTGCCTTCTCAATGCCTTCATGAACATACTTTATATCATAATATGTCTAAACACTTGTACATGATTTAAAACTTACTCACTCACTCTTTTATTTTCACACTCCAACTTGGAAAACCACATACAATCAATAAGGATATCTATTAGGAACATTCCCTTACTTACAAGGACCCATCCCACACATATAGCTTACTTAAACACTAAAAAGACCTCGAATCAAAATCTAAAAAGATAAGGAAGATGAACATAAACCTTTTTTCAGTCGTTACTCAAAATATTCTTTATCTCCTTTTGACATTGTAGCTTTATGTGGGGCAACATTGCCACTCAATTATAAAAAACCACCACTTTAGCTTATAAATCTTATATGGAAATTACATAATTGCCACTTGACCTTACTAAAACATAAGGGAAATTTTTCAACCAACCCAAATGCACTAACCTCTGGAGGCCATACGTTTGCATATGAACTTGGATTGACATGTATTTTTTAAAAATTGCATAAATTTTTGAGATGAACATAACAATTCAATAAAATTTTAAATTAATGAAATATTAATATTTTTTTATCCTTTGCACAAAAACATATCTCTTTGAGGTCTTAGGGTGGACCACAACTTCTTGAACCCCATTAATAGTTACATCACCTAAGCAACTGGAAAACAGAAGTAGAAGAAGTGTTTTAAGTCATTTCAAACTATATTATTATATAATGAGATTAGAGGATTAGTTAGCTCATATGGTTAACATTACTGATTTGAAACTCATACCATGCTTCCCCTATTTTGAGGATCTTGGTCCCTAAAAGCTTAGAAAGTCATATCGTTCCCCACTTCTTGAACCTATGTTGTAATTGGAGGTGTATATGATTGAAATTATCAATGTTCTAAATTTATGACTCTACCTTTTTATGCCATTTGTGTGGCTCATTTATTTCCTTTAATGCTTGCAAATAAAGACCCATGTTGGAAGAGGAAAACCTAGTAGTAATTGCATCTTATGCTCTTTGTTAGTAAACATGCTATGAGTATCGTTTCATTTTGCAAATCCATTATCTTTCTTATCTTTCAAAATGAGACAAGAAAAATTCCCACTAGCATTAAGCAATAAATTACCTTGAGTTGTGCTTACCAACGAGAGCTTAGATCTACCTTCAAAGGATTTGATGGTGTACCTTTTCCAATCCTTAACCAAATGACATGAATTATATCTCCTCATGAAAATAAAATTTGTAACATACATATACGGGCTGCCAAAGACTATACCACAAATATCAATAGGTGAGACATATACCAAAACTTCATCAAAGAAATGTTCATTTGTTGCACACTTGACTCTACATTTTTTGGAAACCCTTATCTCTACTCCTTGCTTCACCCATCCTAGAGCATAAGGATTAGGATGATCATATAGTTCTAATGTAAGTATATCTACCAATTCTTTTATAATCAAATTTGCTTGAGAGTAAGAATACAAAATAACATTAACTTTTACCATCTTAGTTTGAAGTTTGATATGGAAATTTTGATAAGGTTCACTTTTGTCTAAAGCATCAAAACATTCCACCTTCTAAAGGGAAGTAAAGCAAAACTTCTCATCCACATATAAGAAGCAATCAACCAATTTTCCTTGAAGTGATGTCATGGCCTTTTTCTTCTTCTTATAAAATGGATGCAATTCTAGATACAACTTCCAACTAGGCATTGTTATGACCATGAACATCACAATACCCACAATGCCTTGTAAAATCCTTATTAACAAGAGAAGAAGTAAAATTTACCCCACCTTTCTTATTTGAAACATGGGAAGGATTTGAAGAGGAAAATAGTGGGCTTGAGAACAAGCCTCCTTAAGTAACTATGTAGCCCTCCAAAAAAATTCATGAGGATGTCATGATCAAATGCATATTTTCCCATTTCAACCTTCTCCTTTTGAAAATCACTTGTATAGATCTACACACTTTATCCTTCTTAATGCCTCAAAAATTTATAATTAGTAGACCTTTTATATTCATAAAAAATATGATAAAATTTCTTCTTAATCAAAGTCTTAAATTCATCCCATTTACTAATTGGTGGTAGATTCTTAATATCCAAGGAATTAAAAAAAAAACTCACTACCAAATTAGAGCATGACTAGCTAGCTTTAATGTTGATTTTTTTTTGTTTTTATTCATTAATTACATAAAATTGAAATATACCTCCAATTTGGCTAAATAATGATAAATATCATCTAAATTTGCCTCACCTTCATTATTGAACTCCATTGTTTCCATTGATTTGAATGGAGATGGGTCTTGGCTAGAGTAGGGATTCTCTTTCTCATGGTCAAAAGTCTTAAACTCCTCAATTCCTTCAAAAGTATCATATAAAATCCTAGTTTTGTTGTTATAACCTTCATAATATTCCCAAGATCCATCATGGATTGAGAGATGTTTGCAAAATCCTCTTCCAATTTGCAAAATCTTTCTTCACCATCTTTGGGTATCCTCTCATGTTTATAAGCCATACTACTCACTTCTCTCTAACACTTACCTATGGACATCTCTTTTTTCAATGAAAACAAATCATCTTTTCCACTAGAACTTGTTGCTCTTGTAATGAATATATATCCGCCCAATGGTTACCAAACAAACCATACACTATGGAACACTAACATGTTATGATACCAATTTTATCCATAAACTAGGATTATATTCCACACTAAGCTTCACCAACATGAATCTTATAAACTCCTAATAATTACTTGAATGATAAATGAATTTTATTAAATAATTTTAATGTTAAAACAAAGTTAAAAAAGTGTTGTAAATGAAATGTACAACCTACTAAACAAAATAAGGAAGCGTAGAAGAAGACAAAGCATAATATGAACACACTATATGATCTGGAGGAAGCCAAGGTGGGAAAAATCTAGTGGGTGAGGCAATGTCTCTCACCTTTATCTATGTAACTTAAAAAAATTACAAGTTATTGCCTTCTCAATGCCTTCATAAAAATAGTTTACATTTAAAAGATGTCCAAACACTCATACATGTGATACAACTTTCTCATTCACTCTTTCCTTTTCACACTCCAACTTAGAAAACTACATAAAATTAAGAAGAATACATGTTAAGAACATTCCATTGCTTACAAATACCCTCTTCATACATACACATATACACTAAATAGAGCTCAAATCATATTCCAAAAAGAATCATAATAGGAAGAGATACCATCTACAGTTGTTACTCAAAATTTCCTTTGAATCCATCTGAAATCACTAATTTATGTGGGGACTACCACTTGATTGAAAAACATTGATAAGTTATAAAATTGCCAATTGAGCTTGAAAAACCATTGGGGTAGTTACATAACCACCACTTAACTTTGTAAAATAGTCAAGGCAATTTTGTAACCAAGACAAATGCAATAACTTCTAGTGTCCATAAATTTTGTGTATGAACTCAGATTGACCTGCCATTATTTTAAAATTTCATAACCTTTAGAGAGGAATATAGATATGAAATATGTCATTCCTCATGTTGCCATGGTGAGCACTAAATCAAATATTCCCAAGTAGTAGGAGTTATGAATAGTTCATAGCATAATCTTGATTAGAGGATTGGTCTAGGTTTGGAGAAGTGATTTGTCACTTCAATAGTGCAATCTACTATGGAAGAGTAGATGTTGACAAAGCTGGTCAGGGCAAAGAATTTTTTTGTAGCTTAAGAAAAATTATATTAGATTTGTGTCAGGATAGCAGAGGGCATGGATGAGTAGCTAGTTACAAAATACTCAGGTGTGGTAAAAGCCTATGTATGTTAACTTCAAGTGGGAGAATGTTAGGATGTGAAGTCACTATTTATGAAAAACTATCATGGTGATGTGGCCTAGTGGTGATGTGGATGGTTAGTGATGTGGCTAAGTGATGGCTTGGCATGACCCATATTGGGTGGTATGGCCCACAGAGCACCTTTGAAGGTGAAAAGAGGAGGAGTGAGAAATGGGACACATTTTTCCACTAAGTCACATGGGTTGGCTTATGAAAATCATGTGAGGACATAATGATAGTGGATCACATGTTTCTAATTAGGCATGTGCTTGTGGGGCAAAGTTATTTGTGGGCTCCTATTTGGTGAGGTCAAAAGTGGGAATATTTTGACTCACACATGTTTGATTAAGGTCATATTTAGAGTGGGGCATATCACATGGGAGAACACATGGGTGTGCACATGGAGTGGTCAAGTGGGAATGATGAAATGTCATTCAAAGGCTTGAACTTGTACATGGCAGGACATGATTCCCTATTCATGATTAGTGCTACCACATGGAGTATGGCACAATTTTATCCTATCTCTCTATTTTATCTCTATGTTTTAAATGCTATTTAATAGCATAAGCTCTTCTTTATAAATTCATCCTGTTAGAGGATCCATGAAATCCTTGGGCTTGCATGCTTGGAGGTTGGATCATGTAGGCTAGTTTAGCTTGGTTCACAACTTGAATGCTTCAGGTGGAAGCATTGAGTGCTTATATATTAGCATTGATGGAGTTGCTATGGAGGATCTTTTGTAAAAGAGAGTTGATTCTGTTAATAATGAAGTCTGGAAGCTATTATTTTACCCATGGTTTTTACTTGCACATTGCAAGGTTTCCACATAATCTTTGTATAATGTGTTCCTCTTTTTCGTCTTTGTTTTTTGTAGATTTTTTTTCATATTTATTTACTTGCACTATAAGATATAGCTCATTGATATAACATTTAGTATTATGGCTTTATTCCTAATAATTTATACTTTGCACCACAACCTATCACTTTAAGATCTTAAGGTGTCACAATTTCTTCTTAAACCATGTTAATAATTACATCACTTAAGCAACTGTAAAAGATAAATAGAAAGAGTGTTTCAAGTGACTTCAAGTTAAAATATTATACAATGAGAATAGTGGATTAGTTAGCTCATATGGCTAACATTATTGATATGAAATTTAGATCATCTATAAAGACAAATCAAGCCTAAGGTCTTATTCACGTGGCAATTACATTGAGAAACACTAGAAACTTTGAGAAATTCATTAGCACTCCATTGAGTCATTATCAAAAAAACATACGCATATAAAAAACCCTTAAAGGAGAAGTCTTAGATCCAATTATAAACACTCACATAAGTCAAAGTTTCATGTTATAAAGTGTTGAAATCCAAAGCATTGCATTACATTCTAGTGGATCATGATTGAGTGCGCACACACCTAGGTGGGAGAACTATATGCAGTATGAACCCTCTTAAGATCATTGAAACATAGGTAAAAATTAATCACTAATAAGGTAGTGGTTGGGACTATCAAACCTATCTTTTTAATCCATTTTTCCAAGTCAATATAGTGTTGAAAGTGAAGCTGGGGTTTTAAGGTAAGGAGAAGTAAAATCAAAATATATGCACAACACTGAGGATAAGAAAACACATAATAATCATCTACAAAGGTAGGCACATCGATCTATGGAAAAATAGACTTACAAAACCAACTTAGATAGTGTTGGTACATAGAGGATAGTATCAATTGTTGCATGTGTTTATGTTTTACTATCAACATCCACACAAGCCCGATTTGATAAGTTATAGAGCTAAATCATAAAATTTTAGAAGACTATGACATAGGCAGTGAATATTACAGATCAAAAAATCATATAAATTTATTTTGTCCCCTCTTTTCTTGGTCATTTCTATATTTAGTAAGTGTAATCAATCTCTTTTTAGCATTCATATTTGTATGGTTTACACCCTATCTTGTATAATCTAAATGTCAATAGTTTTATCTTATTTAGATCACCTTAATCTAAAAATAAGTAAAACACCATCAAGTGAACTTCATAGATACACACTAAAATATAGAAATTACCCAAATACCTACTCAATGTTTTGTTCCTCACAACATTTCTTATAAAAATACATCATCCCCTAATAATCAAAACTAGATAGGAGAACAACAAGAATCTCTATGTCATTGAATAAATGAACATCTCCCTTGGACTCCATTTCCAGGCCCCAAAGGAATTTAATTAAAATTTAGTTTGGATTTAATTTAATCCAATAATACTTCCATCCATGATTCAATCCCCCCTAATTCATTTTCTTGGAAACTAAATGACCACAATTATCCTCTCAATGTACATTTATATAATTCAACACCATAACAAACTCACATGAGAAGTTCAAATGTCAGAAAATGAAGACAAAATATCTCTTTTTCCCTTTAACTTCTTGTAACTAAAAAGTGTAGTGACACTAGCCTTTTTTTAATATTTTTTAGAAACATTGCGTGTTTTTATGAAAAATCTATGTCGCCACTATGGGCTCTCAATTTGAAATGTCCTAAAACTTTTGAAGGCCATAATTTTTTCATACAAAATCAAATTAGCATGTAATTCCATTTGAAATTGCATAAATTTTAATGAGGAATAAAAATATGTATTGAAAAATTACCTTTGATGACTTTGTATACATACAATATTTTTAAATTTATCAATTACTGATGCTTTCTCTCTTGCAAGAACCCATCAAACCTCAACCTCTCTAACTGCATGCCTTAAAGGGTGCATCGGGAAAGGGGTGAGAAGAATTTTGGTGCTTTGCAATATTGTTGTTCCTTATACATCCACCTAAAACTAATACAAACCCCTACTACACATTTCCCTAAGTTTTGACACATCTTGTACACTCTTCTCCAAATAATTCACCGCTTCAAATAGCCCCTATCTAAGCCAAAACCCATTTGTACTAGTTACCAAATGTAGTTGATTGGGTCAGCTTAGTTTTGGGAATTAAGCACATTATGGGACTAAGTCGGCCCTAACGACTCTATTTCTTAACTGACTAGGTTGACTACATCAACAAAAATTATGGAAGGGCTTAGGGTCAAATCAGGATATATATACACATGTTTCACCCCATTTCCAATAGAGAGAATAATTAATTTGTGATTCCTTACTATCTGCATTTTTACCATTCTAATTGAGGAGTCATTTCTTAGGGCTTTATACTTGGAGAAGAATCTTGTCTTGTGGAAATGTATTAGATGCATAAGAGAAGTCTTGTAGCCTAGAGCCAACCTATCCTTGTGATCCTTATGAACCACAACAACCTCTTGAAAATCACCATTGGTCAAGGGAGATATTGAGGCTTGACGGGTTCATCTTCAAGGTAAATATTCCTAATTCTTACTCGTCTATTTTGGTAGATAGATTTGCATAAGTAATGAATTATCTCTCCATGCTTAGGATTACCTCTACATTTACTTGAGTAGAGTTTTAATTTACATGTTTATTATTTATCTTTATTATCGCCCATTTGTGTCACAAGCGCACTAGATTAGATTTGTTTTATTTTTACATATTAGGCCTAGCTAGGGTTATTATGTGGTGTTACTTGACTAGAGGCTTTGAAACCCTCTTTAGTGATATTATGTGATAAGATATCCTTTAGGTAGGTTTAGTGGATCCATAGTGGTCATGACCCCGATTAACAAAGTATTGGAAGAGGTATATTTAGTTTGATTTATCTTCTCTAAGCTAGGATTTATTTATAGATCAACTTCAATTTTGCTTGCATACAAACTTCTTCATACATATTTAGCCTTTGCACCATAACCTATCGATTTTGAGGTCATCAGGTGTTGCAATATTTTATTGAACCCTATCAATGGTTAATCAATGTAACTAGCTAAGAAAAGAATTATAGAGAGTTAATTTTAAATTCTAAAAGTTAAATTATTATACAATGAGAATAGTGGATTGAGTTAGCTAACATATCAGATTCAAAATTAAATTGGTTTCTTATAAAAATTATAGCCAAATCCTTCACGATACATATTTACCATCTACTACCTTTAATTGTTAGTCCTAAAATAACTACCTTCATTAGAAGTAGAAATATCCTCGACACCATCATTACATTTTACGAAGGCATGGAGTGAGCCCAAAGATGTAATCAATGAGAAATCTCATCAAGATTGACTTTAAGAAAGCCTATGACTACATTGAGTGGCCTTTCATTTTGGCTATGTTAAAATCACCAAGGTTTAGTCCTAAATTCCTTCAGTTAGTTCACATGTTGTTTACAAATGTTTTGGCTCATCTCTCAGTCAATGGTGTCAACTCATATCATTTTGGATTATTTCATTCAATTAGACAATATTACTTGTTAGCTTCAGGGTTATATGTGCTCACTGTGGAAGGCTTTGGCTATCTTTTGAGCAATGCTAAAGTGTAGGGTTTGGTTAAATCTATTTCCCTACTCTCTGGTGAGCCCTCTTAATTATTCAATGGGAATTTTTAGATGATTCCCTTCTCACCCTTATCGAGAATGAGGACAATATCAAGAGTACTAGGTAATGTCTTGATAATTTTAATGTCACTTCAGGATTGAGTATTCAAGAGAAGAAGAATGAATGCTACAAATAATCCTTCATACCCTAATGTCCTTGGTTGAACAAGTATGAATGGAAATGGATTCAACAAGTCTAATCTTTTGATTTTGGGTATATCCTTCGCATTCGAAGCTACCCCCTCACATTTGTGATAATACATTATTGATTGAGTAGATAAAAAAATCTCTTATTGAAACACTAATCCCCTCTCCTTAGCTTGGAAATTTCAAATATGTTATAAATTTCTTAATGCAACTCATGTTTATTAATCCTCTTGTTGGGTTCCTTCTAAAGCATCCTAAATTGCGTATAGATTTTCTTTGGGAAAGCTATATACATGTGAAGGGTTTCCATCAGGTATATTGGAATTTTTGTTGTCTTTTGAAAGAGGCTTGTGGGATGGATCTGTTAGACATTAGTCACCGAGGTACTGTTTTGTGTACCAAGTAGATTATTTGGGATATTGAAGGGAAAGAAGTATGGAAAGTCTTACTTTGAAATTGTAGTACTAAAGTATCTCTTTACAAAAGAATGACCTTGAATGGTTTAAGATATCAAAACATTGGCATCCTTTGGGATCTTGTAAAAGTGGTTGGATCCTTTGTTGTTTAAAGTATCTAAAATGCATGGGAAAAAAATCAAACATTGGCTTCTCTAGAATGGAGATGGATTTAGAGTCATGTTTTCTATTAATCAACATTCCTTATGGTGGTTTCTTATCAATAATTTTCATGAGATTCCTCTTGTGGAAGTTCTATGGGTGCATGTAATCAAAAAAGGAATGCACATAGTGCAATACATTTCTGCAAACTGATTAGAACTTGGATTTCTTGGCCAAAAGTTAAGGCCAAGTTGTATTTAAATAAATATGATGAAGAGTCCTATTAGGAGATTATTGAGGTTGTCCCTATAGAAATGCTTTGCAATTAAACCTGCTAGACCATGGTGGAGAGATTGGAAGTGGTATGTTGAAACTCCCTTTCAACACTATACTTCCAACTAGGGATTTGAATGGACATCACCTCAATTTCCCATGCTTGACAAGCTTAATGCTCCTTTGTAGCTTCAATTTGTTGCCCAGACTTGGAGTGGATATTTTCAAATAGTTTGGAATGTTATTCTTGAGCCTAAGCTCACATACTTTGCATGGTGCTTGATTTATTAGGGGATTCACCTTGGTCATTGCCTTGATTAATTAGGGGTTACTCAACCTATGTGTTCACTTTGAGGTTCTTAAGCACTTGTTTGGCTTTTCTAAAAGGCACAGACAGTCTGAACATGGATTCATTACTTATTTAAACCCTTTTCGCTAGAGCCATTCATCTAACATAATGTTATCCAAGGGGACTAGCCCACATTTCCTAAAAATTACACATAATTTTTGTATACTTTTAGAGGGGGATGATTTTTCTTTATCTAGAAAGAAAGAAATGTAACTTTATTTGCTAACTCTACCATCAATGGTCAATTTTATCCTTATAAAAAAGTCATGGTTATTTCCAATGTGTTTATGCAGATTTAAGCACAAACAAATAAGGTGGTTTTGGAGGTAACCCATCTACAGACCCTTTTGGATCACCGAGGTAATGCATTTTACACCATTACTCATGTCCCACCCTCTTCGTCCTCAAAGGAGGGCAATTTGAGGGGAGATCACTAACAAAGCTACTCCCACCGTTGTTCTCACAATTGAGCTAAGGGGTCTCCTCTGTGTAACCGCCAGTCTCTGCCTACACACACGACAATTAGGCTTCTCCTCATATGCACTGTGACGGTGGGGTATGTCCATCTCATCTAGACAATTTTACACGTTTGGTCTTGGGAATTTCGCTTACTAAAGAAGATCTATAAAGTATCTAATAAAACACTGAAAAAGTTGAGAAGACAATAAACAATGCAAACAATGATTAGAACCTATGCTTGAAGGAGAAGACCTACCAAATGTTGACTCCAGGGTAATGTGAAATCTTTGTTACGGCTATTTATTTATTTATTATTATTTTCATTTTGGTATTTTGTTTTCCAAGTTCCTTTATAGTCTAGTGTCACTCTAACGTGACAATGTTACATACCACCAAACTTTTTTATACTTCTACGTTGTGTATACGTCTATAATGTTTTGAGTGATCATTTCATCGGCAAGTTTGTTAGATGTCTCAATCTCCTGAGATTAATGACGCCAATTGAAATCTTGTTTACTTTATTTCTAAATCTCTGACGCAAATAAGAATCTTATTTACTTCATTTCTAAATCTCCTCTAAATCTCCTCACGTTAATAGATCTTAATTGTGTTCCAGATAAATTCTGTGTTATTCGAATAATTCCACGAATACAACGATGTCAAAAAGTTTGAAACGTAGAAATCCGTTTCAGAAATCGGATTATTCCGCTCGCTGGCCAAAATTTACATTGGCATCACCGAAGTAATTGGATTTATTGCGTCAACAAATTCGTTTTAATCCAATTCTCCCTACGTATCACCGGATCACGTTTTATTATTTCAGATTTGGACTCAGACACAGATCAAAATATTGACGATGGGAATGGCAACAAGGAAACGGTTGGAATTGAGGCTTCCAATTCCAATTCATTTAAAACAACACATTCCAATGCCTCTTCCTCTTCCTCTTCCTCTTCCTCTTCCTCCGCAGGAATTTCTGAAACACAGCATGAAAGAGCTCTGTGATTTGGAAAGGGTGGGAATGCTGGGACATGGCAGCGAAGGCACTGTCTACAAGGTCTTCCACCGTAGATCCTCCTCTTTCTACGCCCTCAAAGTCATCCGCGTCGACCATGACCGGCCCTCCCTCACAAAACAAATCGCAAGGGAGATGGACATACTCAAAAAGATCAATTCCCCCTGGATTGTGAAATGTGTGGGTATTTTTGACGATGGCGGAAACGTAAATCTGGTGCTGGAATACATGGATGGAGGCTCCCTCGCCAATTTATTAAAGCGCAAGAGAAGGATGAGTGAGTCCTTCGTTGCTAAGGCTGCTAGACAGGTTTTGGAAGGTTTGAAATACCTTCACAGTGAGAGAATTGCGCACAGAGACATCAAGCCCTCCAACCTGTTGATTAACAGAAATTCACAGGTAGTTAAAATTGCAGACTTTGGAGTGAGCAGGATTGTGTCCCGGAGTATGGATGCGAGCTGCAATTCATATGTAGGAACATGTGCTTACATGAGCCCTGAGAGATTCGATCCAGACAGCTATGGAGGAAGTTATAATGGTTACGCGGGAGATATCTGGAGCTTGGGATTGAGTATGTTGGAATGTTATGTGGGGCATTTGCCCTTTCTAGAACCTCGGCAGCAGGCAGACTGGGCTACCCTCATGTGTGCCATTTGTTTCGGGGATCCGCCCTCTGCACCTCCGGGTGCATCTGCAGAATTCCAGAGTTTTATAGGATGCTGCCTTCAAAAAGACCCAAGCAAGAGATGGACGGCCTCTCAGCTTCTCAACCACCCTTTTTGCATTAAAATTTATGCAAATCGACCAAACAAGCATACCATCAAGACTGAAACGAACATTGTCTAATATAGTATGTCTTGTGTGCAGGTTAGGCGCTATTAAGATTTTGGAGAAAAATTATAAATATTTGTTTTGGATTAATTTAAACGGCTCATGGACAATATGTATCAATGTTTTAATTTTGGCATTAATTTGAAAATAAGTTTGTTTTTTCAAAAAAATTGTTGCTGACGAAATATACATATATTACTTAATCCACCCTCTTTAAACAAAAAAGAAAGTGTGGAGTAAGAAGCACTTAAACTATCAAACATGATCATATAAGAAAAAAAAGGAAGTGTGGAATAAGGAGAACTTAAGCTAACAAACACAATCGTATAAGAGAGGGTCTTAAGACTCTGGATTGATAGTTAAATTAGACAAATAATATAAAACATAAAATTAAATCGCAATAACAATGAGACCAATGGTAGGTGGATCTTGGTTATTTAATAGGTTATCTACTTAGTGTTTGCATTGTTCATTATCTTGATGTTTTCTTTAGTGTCAGTGTGAGGGTCATTAGGAGCATTTCTAAGGGAAAATTTATAGAGTCAAGGCCAAAAACTTTTTCTAGCGACAAGGAGAAGCCTAGTAACAATTAATCCATGCGTGCCCTATGTGCAACTAAGCTTATTATTAGCCAAAATTGGCCACCATTGGTTAGTAGCATATCTAAATTTGCCCGCCATGCTCTTAACTTTATTGATAACCATTTGAAGTATCTTGTTTTGGTCATGATTGGTCTTATAGTGGCAAGCATTGTGTTGTTCCTAATAGCTTTTAAAGTACCTTAGGGTGGTCTAGTTAGAGGTGGAGTCAAAACATCTAGTCTTGTCATCAAAGTCACTCAATGTGGTCATATCCAGAGTGTTTAACATAGATTAAGGTAACTTTGGAGATGTTAAGGTTGTTGTGAAAGTCAAGATAAAGCGTGAACCATGGTGAAGACAAGGATATGGTCACCCTCCAATAAGATAATGTATTCCAAGTTGAGCAAGAAGACCAAGAAACAGAGTTAGTGAGTTGACAAAATTACACTTTCAAGGAATTTGGAGAAGTTAAGGCATTTCATTTGCTTTAGTCTTATGGTACACTCCAATGTTGTAATGAGACTTACTAGGAAAGATTAAACATGAAGGTTTATATCATCGTATAACAGTCTTTTATGTCATTTAACACTTGTAAAATGTCATAATACATGCACTTTGTCATACATCTTGTCCAAGATGTCTTAGGACTAATTTTCCAATGTTGGAACTCTTTTGCAACTGACTATTCATCATTTTTAATGTTCAAATAAGGCATAATGAAGAAGTTACAGGGGAAGAAAAGGTGGGAAATGCTTTGGCACATTACTCCACCTATGGACAGGTCAAGGAAGGTTCCATAATCATTTGGTTCATTAGTTCCAACAGGTTAAGAAGGTAGGACAAGAAGTTTCTTAAGGAGAAAAGCCTTGTGGAAGTCTTTTTGCAAAGCTTTTTTATTGAGGATCAAATTTTGAGCCTCTCCAAGGCTCTTCCTAGTCCCCTTAAACCCAAATCCATGCAAATGAAGGAGTTACAGATCTAAAAAAGGAAAAAACCTATGCCATTTCTCCATCGGGTTTCATAGGTCTGGTTGGTAAGCTCAAAAGGGTCAACGGTTTGAGGTTGGTTCATAGAGGAGAGAGAAGATTAGGGCCAATGCTCTCAAGGGAAGGAGGGGACCCCTATGCCCTTCCAATTCATAGCAGGAGTTAGGAGATTCAGGGCCCAAGCTTTATGAATAATCCTTAACAAAATTAGGTGTCTTAAACCCTCTCAAAATCATTGAAGCTTAATTTTGGACAGTGTTAGATCATTTTAAAGCTTGTTAGTGCAAATAGAGGTTTGTATGAGATCATGAAATATCCTATTAGTGCTTTCACTCCATCTCATCTCATTCATTTGGCACATGCCAACAATAGAGGAATAAAACCTTCACTTTGAACGAGTTGTAGACCTATATGAGAGGATATAAGAAGGGTTTTGGTTATTTTTTTATATGTTTCCTTATTTAAAGTGGATCTCAATAAATACACAATAAAATCCCACTCCTCCTATCAATATCCTCAAGTGGAAGATAACAAATCATGAAGGTCAATGGTTTGAGGGTTCTCCAACACAGTTTCCAAGTGTAAAAGAGTGAACACAGGGTTGTGGCTAATGAACAAGTTCCTAATACATTATTGGAGGATTTATATTGATGATCCAGCCTTAATCCATCTTGGGGTGTTCATGTTTATGAGCAGTTTCAACTAGAACATCAAGCTTTCTCTAAGCTTGTGAAAAATAGAGATGACAAAAGACTAATGTCATCACATACATACTCTGACTATAGGTTTGCAAATTTGATGTGATGATTTTTTTATAAGATATTACACGCTTTTTCATTATGAAATATTCCCAAATAATATATCTATCTTCACTTTCCTCTCATTAATACCTTCCAACCAAAGAAGAACAATCACATGTTGAGTGAAGAAAGTATTAAGCCTAAAATAGGTACCTACAACCTGCAAACTAGATTAAATGAAGTAAGTTTTGTGAAGGATAGAGAGATTGAGAAGTTACACAAAGTGTGTGAGGTCTCAGGGGAAGATTTTAAAATGTCAAGGTTTTGTTTAAATAAAATAAAACATCAAAATGGTCAAAGACACCTAAGATAAACTTTAGCAGGCTTATAGGATAGAGAAGGAGGTTTACTATGAATTTGAAGTTGTAATCTCAAGAAACTAATGAGATATTGGTTTCTCATGATGATAGATAGTCCATCCATCTTTAAGAATTTCCCAAATAATTTTTTGAAGGCTTTCATAAGCACTCCTAAAAGAACAAAGGTACACTCAGTTGTACACAACTAGTTAGTAATGAACAAGTCTCAAGTCACTTTGGTCTACAGTTTGGGATTAAAGAGGATAAGATGATTATGGAGATATAAATGAAACATATTCAAGGACTTCATCTCATTCTATCTAATAAGGATATATCTCTATAACTCCTAGATCAAACCACCAACAGACCAAAATGGTAAAGTCATTCAAGGAATAGACACCCAAATAGATTGTGTGTATCATTGTGAAGCCCAGATGAGTTGATTAGACCAATTTTCATGACTCAAAACATGTGGAGAGAGTCATGGAACATTATGGAGCATTATCTATAATTCCACCATTGGTTAAATAGATTCAAGGAGGGAAAAACATAATAAATAGAAGTGTTAAGCCTAAAAGTATACCTACAGGCCTATCATAGGTAGAATGAGAGAAAAAGCATACTAGTGATGTGCGATGAAGTGCTAAGAGGTTTGTAAAGGTTAGAGATATAATTATTAAAGATTCCATCCTTATTATAATCACTATAAAGGCCAAAACTAGATAAGAAGGATCCATTATTAGGGTCTAATAGTCAAGAAGCCTATAAATGTGTTTACAGGCTATACCTAAAACATGAGGAAAAGTTGCAAGTCTTGAAGTGTGTTTGGGAATGAATGCTCTTAAGAGGTGATAATAACCTTTAAAAATATCCCTACATGGTTTTAGCTCATTTAAATGAAGAGAAATTGTCAAACAATGGTCATTAGGGTCATCTCCATGACATTGCTCATAAACCCTAACCATGGGCTATTTCAAGTTCTAATGATTTGAAAAGGTAAATTTATTCATGGGATTACCTGCCCAAATCATAGGATATAAAATAAACCAAAAATAGGTGTCTCTAACCAAGATCAAACACTTTCATACCTTTTTTTCTAAATTAGACCTTCTTAAGTTTACTAATAGGCTTGTTTTGCCTGAGAAGCTCAATTTCATCACGTGGGAACTTGAAGGAGGAGTTTCATGGGTCAAAATGGATATTTTAGATGTTAGTAAGGTCTCCCTAATATAATATTGTGGCATTATTTTGGGTATCAAGGATATTTTCTTTATGACCAATCCTTAACAAAGTTAACACCTAAAACCCTGATAAAACCTCTCAAGAAGCCCAATGGAGTAGAGTGGTTATATAAGTGACTATAATAGATTAGAATGACTTTGAAAATATTTGGATGGTCTCTACACATATCCTAGGCACATGGTGGAGTAGGACATTGGCACATGTGAGATGAAAAGTATGAAAAATGTCTTAATAAGTTCCTCTTTTGAGTCCATTTGTAGGGTTTTGGGTGAGAAAATAGTTCCTAACCATTTATAGAGGATCCTTGAGCCAAAATAGAGGTATCATGGTCCTTTAAAATCCATCTAAGAACTATTCATAATGATAGTACAAGTTTCAAGTCATTAACTAGGCCTAAATGAAGAGTGTATTCAATCATGTATTAAGAAGGTGGAGTGCATACCTACTTCAAGGCTTCAAGACACAAAGGGCCTTCAGAACATCTTGGTGGGTCCTAATACCATATATGGAATGTTTTTAGATGATAAAACACAGGCAAGAATCCCTTCTTGGCCTTCAAGATCACTTGAAGCTTTCAGAGTATGAAGGCCTCCTTATATCTTCTTGCCAAATAAGTGTAAAGACTTAGTTGCATGGTGATCTCCAATGTTCATATAAGGACTCCACACATTAAAATAATACTTCCATGAGGTAAAATTTTGATAGTCTTAAAATCACCATATTAGATCTTGCTTGAGAGTCAGGCTAGTCTATGTCACCTTCTTTGGATAAACAAACTTTGGCAATGAATGACAAGAGTCTAGGGATAAAGACAAGTTAGAAAAATATGTTTGAGGTTCAAGTTAAATCTTCACATGGTGGAAAATAATTGTAAGATGAAGGTTGGCATATAAGGTTCCCAAGTAGGCCAAGTGTCAACATATCAACTTACAACTGCCCCTCAAAGTAGTGAAGGTGTAAATCCAAAAGAAGGGAGTTATCTTCAAGAAGCATAAGACTTGCCAAGGTGATCTTCCACACCACTCTTCATGAAGAGCTCCATCAACACTTGGCCTAAAGTATTGAGAACAAGAAGACAACTCATCCCTTTTAGTCTTGGTGGCACGATACCTCTGTTTTGTAAATGTTTTGATGATGGAAGACAGTTGATGAACTTTTTCATAATCCTATCTCCCTCTATTCTCTTCTTTATGCTATAAATGAAGCCATGAAAGGAATTGTATGCATCCACAAAGGTGGATGGTGAAGCATAAAAAATTTAAAACTTGTTATTACCTTTGAAATAAATTCAAGCTGAGTTCTACTTTCTTTATCTTGCATCTAGTGATTTTGAGATGGATTATTGATGGATGTTAGTGATAGTTGTCTTACTTCCTTGCATTTATCCTTTTCATTCATGCCTCTATGTGAGTTATTCATCTTTCCACATGTCATATGATGTGTAAAAAATAGTTTTCCTGAGTTCAAGTGTAGAAGTGTCATTAGTGTCCTTTTTAAGACCACTTGATCATTCAACCTGGCCGTTGTATTAGCCATAACCTTCATATAGAAACACTTGTGTACGAGGAACTATTTTGGAGTTGTAAAAATTAGGTTGTAATCTTGTCATTTCATAGTTCAATCATAGGCAAGTAGAGGAAACTGCACTTGGTACATCACCTCCATGTTTTCTAATTTTAGTCTTCTTTCCTCCCTTTCCTTTACAATCTAAGTAGGTTAGCGAGTAGTTTTGGGTGAAGCATCAAGGGATCTATCCCAATCTAGAGATTCACTTCATCAATTAGGCCACCCACAACCTAGAAGTGATTCCATGCTATCATCTAAATAATAAGGCTTGAACAACCTTCTTAGGGGTGTAATTTAGATTTATAACACTTACTTCTTGTTTTATCTACTATGTAGAGTGCACACCTATCACCCAAACTTATGCACTCATTACTTAAAGCTTGCTCTAATATAAACATGCAAGTCTTGTGCTAGTTTTTTAAATTTTGTACACTAACCATTACGTATTCTTCACTATGCACTACATATTCCATAGTTTTGCATAACATCTCTCAATCTTGTGTGCCTAGATTGAATCCAATCATGGACCGCTAACTTCTTGGGCACCAAAACACATCCACATGTTGACATGTCTTAGCCATGAACTATAAATAGTCCACCTACCATTACTGCCAAAAGGAGATCTCAAATTTGAATTCAATTGGTTGACAGCCTAGACATTAACTATTATAATTGTTGTTAACTACCATGCCTAATAGGATCAGAGCACTATAGATACCTTCCTTGGTAATTGAATAACAATTATGTCTACATTTGTATTTAACATTTTATATATGTAACATACATTCCTAGTTCAAGGATGCTTGATCAATGTTTGAATCCAGACCTATGCCATTACACATAGTCATAACATCATTAGCTTGCTCTACACATAAAGACTTGATATATATGCATTGTTGACATTGTATTCTATATTATTTTACCTATTATTTTCCAATGAATAGAAGTTGCATTTCCTATAAGTAAATACTTATGCTCCATTGAATGTGTTTTGTTTATTTTGTCTGAATATTACACTACACCTTCACTCTACATAGCCATTGCTTGGTTGTCCCTTACATACCTCAGTCCTGGACCTGTGGAGTGAATCAACTTGTATTAGAGCTCTAATTTATTTGATTTTTTCTATGACTATAACATAAGAGCATAATGAGAGAGAGAAGGGTTATTAGTCAATTTTGTTTCATAGACTCCATCAAAATGTCATAGCAAAGGCAAGATAGATTATGCTTAGAATCAACTTGTGGTATCCCCTGAGATTCAAAGGCTCATCGCTGACACTCTAGAGGCATAGTGCACCAAAAAATTTAGTCAGTTTCATGAGTTAATGATACAACTCAACCCATCATCCTCCTCTTTATCTTAATATCACATTCCACAATGGTTCTAGCAATAAACCCCCTTCAAAGTACAAGTCAATCTCAACATACCTTTGTTATAAGGAAAAATTGATTCAAAAGCATTAGATGCCTAGATTTGAAAACTCAAAGTGTAATTATCTATCAATTCCTTCATTAATGATGAGAATATCACATTTGCAGTGTTGAAGCTATCCATTCTAGTCATTTACTAGTGGGAAAGCTTTAGTGCATAATACACGTGAGAGTGTGTTCCAATAGAATCTTAGAAAACTTTTATCAATGTGTTGAAGGAAGATTACTACCCTCTCTGACACTTTGAATATGAATACATCAAGTTTTAATAATTGTTCCAATATAAGGATAAGTCTATGGAAGACTACACCAAAATTTTCCATGACTTCTCTATGTGCCTACAAGAGAAATTGATTAAATAACATAGGGTGTTAAATTACATCAGTGGAACATCACCTTATCTTCTCACAAATATGGAGTTATTGACTTCTAACACATTGGGACAATCATATTGCAATAACAAAAAATTCAAATCCAAGGTAAATATGAAGTAATGTGTCACCTCTTCATCCAACATAGTGCGCAAGACCCCGCCACTACATAAATCCACATTACAACCTCCTGTATTGAAGTAAAAACATTTTTCATGTAAGAGTGTGAATATTTAGAAGACTATGCAACACTTAAATGATCTAAAACCTTCTATTTTATACAAAGGCAAGAATAAGTAAAGTGACAAGTAGTTCCATCACTATCACTCAACCACCCATGATGAATCTAAATGTTGCATGTAGCAGTCTCTACTAACGTAATTGAGATAACATTGATGTAGATGCCCATTTCATAAGTAATAGCTCTATTGCAATCAACATCTCTGAAGAGTGTGAATGTCTCTTTCACATCAAATTATGGGTGAAGGGTCAACCTCTACATGTCATCATCAATAGTGTCATTTAGAAGAACATCATTACACAATCCACCATGCAACACTTTGGTATTACCTCAACTATGCACCCTAAGCCTTATTCTCTTGGATGGTTGTAGTAAGGGAAAGATATGTAAGTTTGGTGATAATGCACTTTTCAATACAAATTCAAGCATATGGAGGATAACTTTACTTGTGACATCACACGTTGGGAGGCCTGTGACATTTTACTAGGAAGATTAAATCTATTTGACCATGAAGATACATATCAGGCCAAGCCACACCAATGGGTTATTTATAGATAAGATCAATTTTACAAACTCTTTGAGTTAACACCTTTGACAAAGTCACCTTGGTCTCTGCCAAGCAATGTCACAAGCTCATATCACATGTGTAAAAGTTCATGTTACTCATGGTTCTCCTTGATACACCTGCACAGTCAAAAATGATGAAGCACACTCTAGTAGTACACAGCGCTTGTACACCATCATAATAACAACTCGACAAGTTACTAAAGCAAAAAAGTGAAATCTGCATAGAGCCTAAAGGTCTTCCAACACACTACACAATAAATTAAAGCATTTATTTGGTCCTTATATACCCTTTTTTTAATAGCACCCTGGATCACAAATTAGTTTGGGATAATGATGAAGTATGGCATTAGATATAAGAGTTCTTCAATCAAGGAAAGATCAGGCCAAGATCTTCACCTTATGTAATGTTGATAGTCCTCAAACCCTAGAAGGTACGTCTTGGTGACTCTGTATAGACTATCACATGCTCCAAAAAATCATAGTGAGGAACTAGTACCCACTATCATGCATTGATGACCTTCTAGACCAGTTCTAAGGTGTATAATACTTCACCAAGATTGATTGAATTCAAGGTACAATTAGGTCCCAGTTCAACTTGACATTTAGAAGACAACTTTCAAGACATAAGAAGGATTGTATGAATGGTTAGTCATGCCTTTTGGCCTCACCAATGCACCAACCACATTCATGCACTTGATGGATGATCTACTCAGACCCTTCTTGAACTCCTTCATCATCATCTACTTTGATGACATCTTCATCTTTATCAAGACTTGGGAAGAGTATATGGATCACATCTTGCACATCTTAGGCAATTTATACCAACACAAGTTGTAAGCCAGCTTAGTGAAGTGTACCTTTGGCACATCAAAATCCTAATACTTGGGATACATCATTGACCATACTAACATCAAAGAAGATCCAGAGAAGATCAAAGTGATCCAATATTGGCCTACTCTACACTATATTAAATAATTGAGGAGTTTTCTTAGAATTACTAACTTCTATCACATGTTCATCTTTGGTTTCACACACATCTCTTAGGCTCTCACCTAGATAATCTATGAAAACTCTAAGTTTGATTGGAATCATACACAATAGTGTGCCTTTAAAGCACTCAATCAATGCCTCGATGTAGGCTTATTCTCATAATGCCTAACATTACATAGACCTTTGAAATTCACACTGATGCATATGATTATGAACTCCTAGTAGTACTCATGTAGCATGGACATTTAGTCACTTGCCAATCAAAAAAATTAGTGACATGGTGCAAAGGTACTCCACCTATGAGAAAGAACTATATCTTATTGATCAATCAATCAATCAATGGCAACACTACATTCTTGAGAAGGAGATAATTATTCATTCAAACCATAAAACACTTCAGTTCCTGTAGTTGTCAAACAAGCTAGATAATACATGTCATATAAAATGGATGATTTACCTATAGTAGTTCCATCTCATGATCAAGCACAAGAAAGGGAAGGAAAACAAGGCCACATATTTCCTTAGTCTATCACCAGTTCATGCACTCATCACAGTGCTAGATATGTGTGACAATAACTTCACAGACTGAGCACCCCTCTACTCATCTAATCAAGACTTCACAGTAACTTACGCATCCTTAAACAAGTTGAACGAGTGACAAAACTTTACTTGTCTGAATAGCTTCTCTACAAACTCAGGCATCTCTATGTTCCCTTTGACGCATCTCACCAATGACTTATTTGAGAGGCACACTATGCCAAGACCTTAGGACACATTAGCATGATAGAGACTCTAGCTACATTACAGTCCCATTTATATTTGTTACACATACATATAGACATGGAGTGCCACATCAAGTCTTACATTCCTTGTTGCATCTCCAAGTCCATTAATAGTAAGCTAAGACTCTACATACCTCTACCAGTTTTATCCAGGCCATGGGAATCTATCAACATGGATTTCAAGATTGGGTTACCCATGATGAGATGATAACATGATGATGTGTTCATTAAAGTGGATCGGTTATCTAAGATGGATATCATGGTCACATGCAAGAAAGACATTAGCATAATTAACACTATGTAAGCATTCTTTAACCATGTTTGGGTTCATTTTAGGCTACCAACATCTACCGTCTTTGACTGTGATCCAAAATTTATAAGTCAATTTTAGAAATCATTATGGGATTTTATGGGTATGAAACTAGATCGGTAGATAAATTTTCATCCTTAGACATATGGGCAAACTAAAGTGGTCAATGACACACTTATTCATCTTCTGTGAGTGTATAACTATATGCATACTCGCACTTGGGATGATAATCTTTTTTACATTCATCATGCCTATAACATGACACTCCACATGATCCAAAACTTAGAAGTTTTGATTGTCAGATATTTCAAGAACACAAAAATAACATAGTAACAATGAATTCTCTAAGAAGAGATGTTTTATTACTCAAGATTGTAATACAACTATATGCTTATCTTTGGGAAGAGATGTTTGATTCCATTTTCAAGTTACATCTTCATTTATACACATTTTGAAAGCATGAGGAGGATGTGGAAGGTAACCAATATTGAGGGAGATTAAGTGGTTTAACTTCCATGATTTAAAATAATATAAAACTCAAGGAATTACTATTTTTAGAAACTATTTTTAGACTACACTACTAAAATTAAAATTTAGGGGAATTCCATTAGGTTTTCAGGGGAAAAATCCCATTGAGAATATATCCATTCCATCTCACCACATTATCCTCATTATTATCTTTCCAATGGTTCAAACGGAGAGTCAATTGGAGCTACGGTGCAAAAGTTATGGCTCCCAAAAATTATGTCATCAATTGGGGTAGAACCGTCACCCAAATTATCACCTGAACTTTTGCCCAGATCATTCCTCCCTATTTGAGAATAAATGGTCTCCATTGCATTAATATTCCTCATTAGGTGTGGTAGTTGTGTCTTAATTTGATTCTCTGTGAGCCACTCACCTTGGTGGCTACGCTGGCCTCTTTTGACCACCCAATAAAGTAGAATAGAGCATCCTCTTGTGGTCTTCATCCAGGTGTCCATAATTTGATCCTCTTTTACTCGAGCAGAACTCTATGGATCAATCTCATTAATGTCTAGTTGTTATTATATGAATAAAGTGTCCAACAGAGGTGGATGATATGGTTTGAGGATCTCCACGTTGAATATTGGATGCAGACCAAGGTAGGCTGGTAGGTTCAACTCAAAAGCATTTTCTCCAACTTTTTTGGTGATGGTGTAGGGACCATATCACAGAGGCCAAATTTTTTTGTGTGGGCTTGTAAGTCATTCCTTTTGATGCTATAACCAAACCTTTTCATCCATATCAAAATGGTGTGCAATCCTATGTTTGTCATGGCGTTACTTATACTTCTGATTCATCTTCTCCAAGATGTCATGAACTTGTTGCTAGATGTGTTGCATTTGTTCAATGAACTTTGTTGCTTTTACTACCTTAGCTCTTCCATGAGGTGTGTATTCCATGGTGGATAATGGAATGGATATATCAATTGGTGCCATGGGTTGGAACCTGAAGCATACTTGGAATAGACTGTACTTGGTCAAGTTGTGCAGGGCCCGATTGTATCCTTGTTGTATGAAAAGAAGCCCCTCATCCCATGTGCATGGATGTTTGGAGTGATACATCTGAATCATTTGAACCATCAAGTGGTTCACCACCTCTATCTGACCATTAATCTATGGATGGTAGGTTGTGGACTTCATCGACTTGGTATCCATCATCTTCCATTGAGTGGACCAAAAGATGCTCAAAAACCTGCTATCTTGATTTGAGAGAAAATCCATTGAGACAGATTCTCAAGACCTAGTTGGTTCTGGCAATGGCATGTACAATCTTTGATTCTTATTTTTTGGCTTGGATATCGCATATGGGGTGCAAGATTTTAAATACCTTTCCACATCCTTTCGCATATGAGGCTAGTAGAAGTGTTTTTGAAGAACTGCCAATGTATTTTCCACATCAAAGTATCCAACTGTCCTACTGAAATGTGCTTCCCATATCATCTTCTATTGCTCCATAGTTGGAACATAGATGTGCCCCATATGATAGAGGACATTATCTTACAAATAGAAATCAAAAACATGTTTACCTTTTTGAAGCACCTAATATGTATCAGCAAAGGTAGGATTTGCTTCGTACAAAGTACCCCAAGTGGCAGTCTCATGTCCGCACAGGTCAATAACTATTACGAGTGCAATAATCAGTGGGTGGCTCAGATAATTTTTAGCTATATTTGAGCTCCCATTTTCGTGTTTGATTATCATACATAATGCTGTAGATATGTGGCCCACTTTTTGTGCCTCTCATTTCATAATTTACTTTGTGTCTGAATGAATTCCAATGGTCTGTGGTCAGTGTGGATGACCATCTCTTTCCCAAAGATGTAGTGTTTCCATTGTTTGTAGGCTTGCATAATGGCATAGAGCTCCTTATTATATAATAGATATTTACTGACTATATTAGTGAAAGTTTCACTATGATATGCAATAAGATGGCCATGTTGTATGATGACAGCTCCCATGGCATATTTAGATGCATCTATCATCAACTCAAAAGGTTGATGTAAATCTAGCAAGGAAAGAATAGGGGATGAGAAAAGTCTGTTAATAAAATTCTAAAATGCCCTTTATTGTATTTCACCCCAATAAAATGTAGCTTTATCTCCTTCTTTAGTCACTTGGGTTAGTGACCAAGCAACATGTGAAAATTCAAGAACAAACTTGCAATAGAAATTTGCAAGACCCAAGAAGCTATAAAGTTATATGGGGGTCCTTGGTGTAGGCCATTCTTGAATAACCCAAATCTTTTTTGGATCAATATGGACCCCTTTCTCATTCACAACGTACCTAAGGTACTAAATTTTTCTCATCCTGAATGTGCATTTGTCAAGATTTGTATACAACTTATGCTCCTGAAGAGTTTGAAGCACCTTATAAACATGTTGCAAATGTTCCTCCCATGTTCTACTATAGATGAGTATGTCATCTAGATAGACAACCATGAATGAGTTGGTGAAGGGTCAAAGGATGTCATCCATCATCCTCATGAAGGTTGTAGGTGCGTTAGTTAAGCCAAAAGGCATAACCAACCATTCAAAGAGCCCTTCCTTAGATTTAAATGTTGTCTTCCAGACATCAATGGGATCGATGGGAATTTAGTGATAGCCAAATTTGAGATCAATTTTGGTGAAGAACTTTGCACCATGGAGTCGTTCCAGTAGGTCATCAATCCTGGGGAGGGGGTAGCAATTCTTCACAGTGATTTTATTCAGGGCTCGATAGTCAATGAAAAGCCTCCATGTTCCATCTTTCTTTGGTTCTAGGAAAATTGGGCTGCCATAGGGTGAAGAGCTTGGCCTGAGGTGATCCTTTTGGATCAATTCTTGAATATGTCTTTTTATCTCATCATTCTCCAAAATTGATCTGCGATACACATGACTGTTAAGTAAAGGTGATCCTAGGATCAAATTGATAAAATGTTTTACCTAGCAATGCAGTGAAACTCTTGTGGGTGACTTGAATAAGTCATCATATTCTCCTATGATTTGTCTCATCTACTTATATTCTTGTGTTGATTGTGTAGTCAGGACTGCAACATTGACCTTCTTGGATTTTTGTGGTTTGACCACCATGAGAATGAATTGCTTTGTCTTCTCCACCAATATCTTACATTGCTTGGTACTGATCAGGGAGATAGATATGGGAGGTGGTACCTCTGGTACCCTGTAACACTGTGTTCCAAGAGTGAGGGTGATTCTTTACGTTCATGATTCATAGATGCCATGTCGATCACACATGAACGACTGACCAAGGAGTACATCACAAACATCTACATTGACCACATCACACAAGAATTCATCTTGGAAAGGTTTTATTGCATATGAAAGAAGACACTAATGGGTGACATGGAGGTCTCTCTCTAGGCTCAACCATCTAATACTATATGGTTGTGGGTGAGCTTCATGGATAGATTTAGACTTTTCACAACTTTAGTAGAGATTAAATTCTTTTGACTCTCACTATTAAGAATGAAATGTAGAGGCTTACCTTTTACCCATAATTTAGAGTGAAATAATGTTTCCTTATCATCTAGCCTTTCCTCATAGGTCTATGATGAAGTGACGATGGTGTCAAGCTCAGCGTCTATAATCTCTTCTTTGTCCTCTTTGACTATAGGTTATGTATGAGATAGAGTAGTAGATGTAGAGTATTGTGACTCAAAAATCAGTGACTTGATGGCTCGACATTCTTCTTTGGAGTGAGTTTCAATTTTTTGGTAATCACACCATTTTCTATTCATCCCCTTATGGGGTTTCTTATCTTGAAACTCCTTTTGCTTGCAATTTTAGCCTCATGTTTGACCTTCCTTGTCACTTTTCCATTTTGAAGGCTGACTCTTCGTATTCTTTCTCCCATGCTTCTGATCAATCTTCACTATGAACTTGTATGCCTCATCGAGGGTTTCTAAATTGAAGAGTTCCATTTCCCCTCGTATGTACCATTATAGTCTACCATGATATTTGAGAGTCTTATGTTTCTCACTTTTTTGGATGCCCAATTTTGTAGACAAAGAGTGTAATCTTGAACAGATTGGTCCTTACCTTGGCAAAGTTGTTGCCACTATATGTACAAATCATCATATGATCCAATGGGATAGTATTCTTCCTTTATCGCTTCCATGAAATCATCTTAGGTATGTTCCACCTCAAGGCTAATTTCATATGTACTGAACCTCTTTTTGTACACTTCCCACCAATTTTTCATGGGCAATGATGCTTTCAAAAGAGCAAAAGTGATTTTTTATCCATCAGTGAATTTATTTATAGATAAGTAGGAAGATAATTGATCCAACTAATTTTTTATTACATCAGCATTGATTTTTCCTTTAAATGTAGGAATATCAAAATTCACTGAACCTTGAAGGGTATTGGGGCACTGAAAGGATGTTCCATGGATGAGGAGCTAAGAAGTGCAAATGAGGAGCCAAAATTTCCCATCAAGAGTTATTGGAGAATTTGGGTAAATTGTTATAGCATCTATGTTTGTTGCTATTAGAGGGCTTCATTCACCATTTCCTTGAATGGATCAGATGTCTTAGTGTCATCTGCCATTTGAAGTCATTTGGAGTGAATAGGTGGATAGTTTGGAAGCTCTATTTTTTTCCACCTAAGCTTCTTGTAGCTTGACCTCATCCTCAAGATCATACACTCTCAAGACAAAATGCTCTAATACCACTAATCCAAAACTCAAAATTTTTGATTGATAGATATTTCAAGAACACAAAAATAACATAGTAATAATGAATTCTCTAAGAAGAGATGTTTTATTACTCAAGATCGCAATACAACTATATGCTTATCTCTGGGAAGAGATGTCTGATTTCCATTTTGGGTTACATATTCATTTATACACATTTTTAAAGTAGGAGGAGGATGTGGAAAGATTAAGTGGTTTAACTTCCATGATTTAAAACAATACATAATTCGAGGAATTATTATTTTTATAAACTTACTATTTTTAGACTGCACTACTAAAATTGAAATTTTGGCCACTTGGGTTTTTAGGGGTCAAAAACCATCAAGAAAATATCCATGCAATCTCACCATGTTATCCTCATTATTATCTTTCCAATGGTTCAAACGGTGAGTCAATTGGAGCTACAGTGCAAAAGTTATCGCTCCCAGAAGTTCTATCATCAATTGGGGTAGAACCGTCACCCGAATTGTAACCTGAAGTGTTGCCCAGATCACCATAGCTCTACTAGACATAGTCTATTTCAAACATGTGTTGGGTTCTAGGATTTTTCACCCCTAGATATCTCTTAATGTACACCATAAAGCACTGAGTCACATGCATAGGAACATGAAACATACAAAGCTGATAAGTTTCAACACCATGTCCAATCTATTCACCAGCATGTTTCACAGATTTTATCTCATGCCCAAACCAAATATAAGGAGTGCAATGATGCACATCGCACACCTCATTCATTCTGAGTTGGTGATAAGGTCTTGGTGTAACTTTACAAGGAGTGCTTCAAAGGTCCATAGTGGAAGATCAAGCTCTGCATTATGGTCCTTACACCATTCTATGTGCTACTACTGAGAACAACTTTGTTCTTGTTTTATTATAGTACTTCGGTAATCACTCAATCTTCAACATAGATCTTCTCAAGCCTTACACTATGCCACTTTTTGAGCCAATAGTGAAACAACATCCTTATGATTTATATCCCAAACACTTACGCCTCGTAAGAAAGGACCAGATCATCAAAGTGACAGACACACGCACTCACCATGGCATATGTCAAATTTTTAAATTAGTCAAGGTTTGGTAATATGTTGATCAAGCCTAGTGGTACACTTTACAACAAAGTCAAGTACAAATCCTTAAACTACGCACTAATGCAATGGGACCATTGCTCTTCAAGAAAGGGTGAATGATCCGTACATGTCCCTTATATAGCTGAGCTTACTTCTCATTCACTCTATTATGTAGATCAAACACCTCTCACCTAAACTTGTGTACTCCCTATCTGAATTTTTCTCTAAGCCAAACATGCAAGTCCCATGCCATCTCGCTGACTTATGCACACTTAGCACTGTGTACTCTTCACTATGCACTACATATTCTAATGTTCTGTGTTATAGCTCTCAGTCTCATGTGCCTATCTAGCATCCACTCATGGACCTTCAAATTTTTGGGCCCCATAGTACATCCATGTGTTGACCTACTTCAACCATGTGATCCAAGTAGTCTACCTACCATTGTCACTAAAAATACATCCCAAATTTGAATTAAAATGATTAATAGCCTAAACATTAACTGTTATAACCATTACCAACTATCACACCTGATAGGATTGAAGCATTGTGGATATCCTCTTTGGTAATTGAATAATAGTTATGACTACTCTTGTATTATAAATATCTAATATACACATCTGGTTCAAGGATGCTTAATTGATGCTTAAATCTATACCTATTCCATTACACACAGTCATAACATCATTATCTTGCTCTACACATCTACTTGATATACATGCATTGTTGACATTATACTCTATATCCTTTTCCCAATTCTTTGTTAATGAATAGAAGTTGTATTTCTTGCAAGTAAAGACTTCCACTCCATTGAATGTGTTTTGTTTTTTCCTTTTGAATATTACACTACGCATTCATTCTACATAGCCATAACTCAAATATCCCCTGCATACCTCAGTATTGGGCCCCATGGCATATATCATGCATAATAGGAGCCCAATAACTATGTTTCACCAAAGGAGTAAAGTGCTTACACAAAAAATACAAATTAGGATAGCTATGAGAGAAGTAATAGGAATGACTCATTCTATAGCCACCCTTAAGGTGTCCTTCCCTTGAAGGTGAAGAGAATGGTGTGCAAACAACCAATCAATGTGATTTACACCAATGGTATAGTAGGGTTTGGAGATGGGCCACTTATAAAGCCACCTTGTTTGACCATACTTGAATCTACATATAAACAAATTAAAAATTAACGTTAAAATTTTATAAGTAAAAAATTGATCATCAAATGTAGATTTAAAAAAGAATGTGACATTTCCTTCTTTCGAAATAAAAAGAGAATTTCCACTCAAAAAGTATCTCAAAATTATGTATCTTGCAAGTAGCATAGGTCAGTTCTCAAGGAAAATATTCTACAAGTTGAAGGTTTTTGTGTAAAAGGGTCTAAATAATGTCATGGATCCAAGTCTAAACCAAATGGGCATTGTAATAAAACTAAAAAATGTACATAGGAATATCAATATGGCTACAAAATAGGCATTTGCTCTAAGGAACACTTTAATGAATAAGGTGATGACCTAGAGGCAATCCATGATATAACAATGATGGGGTAAAATGCATAAGTTTTAACTCAAGGGTGACACTCTAAACAATTTAAAATCTCCTACTTCAAGTACGAGCAACAAACTAGAGAGATCATCAAGCATTGAGCTTGTCAATCATTGGCATCCTAGGCAAAAGCTAGTCATATCCCTTGTTGGGACCATATAACGTAGAAATAAAGTTTCCAAATTCCACTTACAGTCTTTCCATCATGGCCTAGTATAAATAAATGTAATTTTTCATGTCTCTTTAAGTACCACATCAAAAACTAAAAGAAACAATGAGACCTCTATATTAGATCTCCATAGTTATGACTCATTCCAAGCTAAAAAAACTATGCAAATAGATAAAACTTTGTAATGTATTTATAGTATACTTTCAAAAGTATATTATATTACAATGTACATAGAGGAAAGGGTATATATATCTATAAAAAATACTATCCCTTCTTTCTTATTAGTTTCATTAACGTCTTCCACAATGGGTGGTAGCATATGTGAGGTGAGTAAACATTAAATGCACACTTATCTAGACATGTGCACACACTAATTATACTTAGTGTAAAAACTAACTGCCCAAGTTAACTTAATTAAAGTTACACAAATAATATTTTCACCAACACCCCCCCTCCTTTAAATACAAATTATGGAAGTTCAAAAGCTCAGAAAATGGGTCCCAACAACTAGGCCAAATCAGATACCTATGTACAAAAAACATCTGTCACAAAGCAAATAAAAAGGAGAAAACCTATAGGAAAAAACTCCTTGCTAAAAGAGAGATACAAGTCTAAACTATGAAGGAAGTAATGACAACTTCTTTCACCTGAAGTACCAATTGTATGTGAAAATAAAGAGGTGATGCTAAAGGTTTAGTGAAGATGTCAATAATCTACTCCTATGTAGGCACATACTCCAAGTTAAGGACACCATCTTCGCTAAAATGTCAAATGAAGTGCATTTAGATCTCAATGTGGTTGGTAAGTTGATGTTCCACTGGGTTATGTGAAATAATAATGACACTCTGGTTGTAACACCAAAGAGTAGTGGGTTGCATTTGTGAAAATTTAAACTCGATCAATAATTGAAGAAGTTATAGAACTTCTTTGCTAGCTAGAACAACACCTCGACATTATACCTCTATGGATGATAATGCAATGGATAATTACTTCTTGTAAGACTAAGAAACTAGACCTAAAATAAGATGATATAAATAAATATAAGTGTACTTTTGATCAGCCATATCACCAACCCAACCTGAATCAGTGAAGCCCACAATATGTGAAAAAATCCTTGATGTGTAGTGAATACCAAAGTGTAAAGTGCCTCAAATATATCTCATAATGCATTTGACTACATACCAATGACTCTCATGTGGATCCTATGAGAAACAAGAGATAAGGCCAACTGTAAAGGAAATATCATGGTGACTATGTGTCAAGTACAATATATTGTCAACTAGTTGCCATACAAAGTAACATCAACTCGAGGTGAAGTGTTATTGGTTATCAATGTAAAACCTTATTGAAAAGGTACAGGAATAGGGTTGTAATCAAGTATGCCAAAGCAATTAAGTAATTCTGAGCATAATTCTAATGACTAATAGAGATACCATCAGAAGGATGAAAGTCATATAGCCCAAGAAAATATTGTAAAAGTCCCAAATCAGTCATGTCAAATTGATTCATCAAACTATGTCATACATCTTGAATCATGGAAGAGGAATTACTTGTGAGGATCAAGTCATCAACATAGAGGACAAGAATCAAAAAGTCATCCCCATCTCTCTGGATGTATGATGTATGGTCAAAACGACAATGTGTGAAACTAGAAGTAAGCAAAAAGTTGTCCATCTTCTCATACCAATCTTGGGGAGCTTATTTAAGACCATAGAGTGAACGATGAAGCCTAAAAACAAGTGAAAAATGTTATATAAATCCTTGTGGCTGATCCATATAAATTACCTCATGAATATAGCCATGTATAAATGCACTCTTCACATCCATTTGATGTATTGACCATCCCTGTGATGTAGCTATTAAAAGGAAAAGACCAACTAAATCCATTTTGGTAACATGGGCAAATTTTTCATAGTAGTCAAACCCTTCATTATATGAAAAACCCATTGCTATAATGTGGGACTTTTAATTGGACCAAATTTATTCCCTTAACAAGTGAAACCAAATCCAAGTGTGATTCCTTATCAAATAAGACTACTCCTTAGCCATTGCTTTATCCCACTCGTAAACTTTCAACATATAAAAACTTATATGGATTTTATAAAATAGATTGGCTAAAAATATCAACCTTAGATGTGTGTGAATCAATGTGATGACTATCAATAAAAACCCATACGTAAGAACTGGACACTTTTTGAGTAGTGCAAACCATTTGGGTATAGAATTTATTAGAGAAGGTGGAAACAACAGTTCATCATCATTAAGAAGTAAATAATCCTCAAGATGTGAAGAAGAAGGAGTGGGCGATGGATAAGATGAAGGTGAAGAATCTAGAGGGGTGAAATGCTCATAAGCTTGAACATCCCTTTAGAATAGAACATCATGAGTGACAGGGTCAAACAAATGATAAAATTTCACATCTTTAGAATAGATAAAAAAATGAGTGGTTAACTCTTCTTCTACATGGATTTGCATTTTTTATCAACAATAAATTCCAAAGTGTCACCACTAAAAATGCATACTGTAGAAACATCAGGCTTGGTATGGGACCATGCCTCCTAAGGTGTCATGTCCTACAATTCCTTGTGGGGCATGTAGTTTTTAGGGTAGTTGGCATAATTGATTACCTCAATAAAAAAATTAGTTACCATATTTTTAGAGTGGAACATATAATTGTATATATATTTCAAGTTAATGTTCTTCCTCTCAATAATGCCATCTATTTTGGGAGTGTAGAGTATTGTGTATTGATGTTGAATACTATGCTCGATAAAAACAATCTTGAACTACCTAATTGACATACTCCCCCAAATTATGTGTGTAGATTCTTGATAGGAATTGAGGATTGCTTCTCAACAAATGCTTTGAATTCATTGAAGTGGTCAAAGACTTCACTTTTGTACTTAATAAAGTACACCCATTTGTGACGTGTGAAGTCATCAATAAAAGTGAGAACATACTTAGCCCTAAAAAAAGAGGGTGTGGGAAAGGATATAATTTCACTATGAACTAATTCAAGGGGATCATTAGTTCATGAAGCCTTCACTTTGGGTAAAGGGACTTGATGATGATTTCCAAGTGCAAAAACTATACAAACACCATCTACATAAGACACCTTAGAAAGGCCTAACACCAATTTTTATGATCTCATTTGCTGCAAATATTTATACTTCAAGTACCCAAAATCTTCATGGGAAAGTTTTCTCAAGGAAACATCATGAGCAATGAGTGATATCCTTAAATAAGACTCAAAACCATCTAATACATAAAAGTGTGAACTATGATTAATGCCCCCTGAAGCAATCATAACCTCTGGATTTTGTAACTCTTTGATCAAAACATTGCGAGGAGAAAACTCCACAGTCTTCCCATGTTCAAAATGAAAAAAATGATAGATGAAAATAAGATTATTCAATATTTTAGGAACCAAGATTACATCATTGATGCACCCATATTACATCTAAATAGTGCCTAAACATGTTAAACATCTAGTTGTGTAAAATCTCCAACTGAGATATGTGAAGTGTTATAATGATTTTGTGAAGTGAGATGCTCATGTGAATGTGTCATGTGATGTGAAGCACCTGAATCTAGTATCCAACTATTTGTAAGGTGCAATCAAGGCTCAAGTTGAAATTACCTTCCCTTTATCTTAATAAGAATAAGAAGGAACTAAAATGTTATTCTATTTAAATGCTTCCTCCAGTTCTTTCATTCTATTCTAACACTGTGTTTCTAAATGACCTAATTTGCAACAAAAGTTACATTTATCACTAGAGATATTTTTGGGCCACAATCAAGGATAGGGTCTGGATAGGATTGAATGAATAAAATAATTACCTATTGTAGAAGCAAAATCAAACATGAGAAGGAAAAAGCTTATCTTTAACAATAAAAAATTGTATTATGATCATTAGCCAAATAACTTAAGTAAAGGTACATTATATAGAGAAGCAAAAAACAACTCAAAATTAGAAAATAAGGTTAAGCCATATTTTCCCTAATGACTTAATATAACACCTAAGTGACACCTGAGTAAGCTGAATAACATGTGTAGGTAAAAATGATTAAATGAAATAAAAACCCACACCAGCAACCCCCTTTAAGCATAGTTTAGGTTGGTAGTGGACTTGGGTCTCAGCATAAAGGCCTGATGAAGTATCCAAGTACATTGAAGATCCCCCACATAAGGGGGAGGTGGCACTTCTTGAACCCTAAGAAAAGCCTAAAAATGAAGCTACTTGCTCTCAGTGAAGGGTTTCATGAATATATCAACAATTTAATCTATAGCTTGGATGTAGCAAAGATTAATGACTTATTCATGGATAAGGTCCCAAATGAAATACATATGAATCTCGATATGCTTAGTCTACCGATGGAAAATTAGATTCCTATAAATTTGGATTGTCCTTTGATTGTCATAAAATATGACTATTGGTTATTGAAACTAGATACTTAACTCAATGAGAATCTCTTGAAGCCAAATAGCCTCTATGGTAGCACTAACAACTCCTTTGTATTTTGCCTCTATAGAAGATAAAGTAACATCATCTTTCTTCTTGCTTAACCAACTAATTGGTATTTAAACCAAAGGAAAAAATGTATCCTAAATTAGAATTCTGATTATGAATATCGTCAACCTAATATGAATCTATATACCCAATCAAGGCAACATTAATGTTTGTTCCATAGTGAATCTTGAATCTATGAGTACCTTGAATGTAGTGGAAAATCCACTTAGCTACTTTCTAGTACAACTCATGTGGTTTGTGCATAAATCTAGAGACCATTTGAATTTTTATAGTAAAAAATTGAGCATTAAATGTAGAGATAACAAATAATGTGACATTCCTTTGTTTTTAGATAAAAAAGAGAATTTCCATTCAAAAAGTATCTCAAAACTATGTGTATCTTGCAAGTAACATAGATAAGTCACAAAGGAAAATATTTTGTCAATTGAAGATTTCTAGATAAAAGGGTCTAAAAAAGTCATGGATCCAAGTCCAAGCCAATTGGGCCTTATAATAAAACCAAAACAAGTTCATAATACTTATCAATATGGCTATAAAATAGACATTTGGTCTCAGGAACACTTCAATGAATAAGGTGACGACCTAGAGGTAATCCCTAATATAAAAATAATGAGGCAAAGTGCACAAGTTTTAGCTCAAGGGTTGCACTCCAAACAATTTGGAGTATCCTGCTTCAAGTATGAGCAACATACTAGAGAGACCATCAAACATTGAGCGCACCAATCATTGGCATCCTAGGCAAAAGCTAGTCATATCCCTTGTTGGGACCATATAATGTAGAAATATAGTTTCTAAATTTCACTTACATTCCTTCCATCATGACCTAGTAGAAATAAATTTAATTTTACATAATGTCTCTTTAAGTATCACATCAATAACTAAAATAAATAATGAGACCTATGGATTATATCTCCATAGTTATGACTCACTTCAAGCTAAAAACACTATGCAAATAGACAAAACTATGTAATGTTTTCATAATATAATTGCAAAAGTAAATTATCTTACAATGTACATAGAGGAGAGGGTATATATAGCTATAAACAAGAGTTATCCCTCATTTTCTTATTGGTTCACTAAAGGTGGATTCCATAAAGGGTGGTAGCACATGTGAGGTGAGTAAACACTAAATGCGCACTTCTCTAGACATGTGCACACACTAATTATACTTGATGAAAAAACTAACTACCTAAGTTAACTTAATTAAAGGTGAATAAATAATATTTACACCAATAAACCCCCTTAAATACAACTTATGGAGGTTCAAAAAGCTCAAAAAATGAGTCCCAATAACTAGGCCTGATCAAGTACATATGTACCAAAAACATCTCTCACAAAGCAAGGAAAAAAGAGAAAACCTATAGGAAAAAACTCCACACATACAAATATGAACTATGATGGAAGGAAGGACACATGATGAATCCCCCCAAGGATAACTTCAATCACCTAAAGTGTCAATCGCATGTGAAAATAAAGAGGCAATGTTATAGGTTTAGTGAAGATGCCAACAATATACTCATTTGTACGCTAATACTTCAAGCTAAGGCTACCATCTTGGATGAGATGTTAAATAAAGTGCATATGGATCTCAATGTGGTTGCTAAGTTGATGCTTTAATGGGTTGTGTGAAATGATAATGACACTCTAGTTGTAACACTAAATATTAGTGGGTTGCATTTGTGGAAATCCAATCTCAATCAACAACTGAAGAAGCTATATAACCTTCTTACTAGCAATGTGTGAAACTAGAAGTAATCAAAAAGTTGTCCATCTTCTCATACCAAGCTTGGGGATCTTGTTTGAGACCATAGGGTGAATGGTGAAGCCTAAAAACAAGTGAATAATCCTATATAAATCCTTGTGTTTTCTCTATATAAATATCCTCATGAAGATCACATGTAGAAATACACTCTTCACATCTATTTAATGTATCGACCATCCCTATGATGTAGCTATAAAAAAGAAAAGAAAAACTAAATCCATCTTGGCAACATGGGCAAAGGTTTTAGAGTAGTCAATCCCATCAACCTATGATAAACCCTTTGCTACAAGATGAGACTTGTACTTGTCAATAGAATCATTTATTTCATATTTCATCATGTAAAACCACTTACATCATACCAAATTTATTCCCTTAGGAAGTGAAATCAAATCCCAAGTGTGATTCCTTATCAAATAAAAATACTCCTCAGTCATTAATTTATCTCACTCCTAAACCTGTCACATATAAATTTTTTATGGACTGTATGAAATAACATGGCTTAAAAGATCACCTTAAATGTATGTGAATCATTCTAATGACTATCAATAGGAACCCTTACCCAAGAACTAGACACTTGTTGAGTAGTGTGAATGACTTGGGCATAGAATCTATTATAGAAGGTGGAGGTGAAGGATCAACAACATTTCATTATCATCAAGAAGTAAATAATCCTCAATATGTGAAGAAGGAGTAGGTTATGGAGAATATGAAGGTAAAGACTCTAAAGGGGTGAAATGCTCGTCAACTTGAACATCCCTTCAGAATAGAACATCATGAGTGATGGGGTCAAACAAATGATAAACTTTCACATCCTTGTAGTAGCCAACAAAAATTAGTAGTTGACTCTTCTTCTCCATGGCTTTGCATTTTTTATTAGGAATAAATTCCCAATCCTCACTACCAAAAATGAATTATGTGGAAACATTAGACTTAGTATGGGACCAAGCATCCTCAAGTGTCATGTCCCACACTTTCTTTTGGGGCTTGTAGTTTTAAAAGTAGTTGGCACAATTGATTGCCTCAACAAAAAAAGTAGGTACCATGGTTTTGGAGTCGAACATACAATTGGCCATATCTTTCAAATTCATGTTATTCCTCTTAGCAATGCCATATAGTTTCGGAGTGTAGGGTATTGTGTACTTATGTTGAATATGATGCTCAGTAAAAAAATCTTAAAATCCCTAATTGACATACTCCCCTCCATTATCTCTGTGTATATTCTTGATAGGAAGTAGGGATTGATTCTCATTGAATACTTTGAAGTCCATGAAGTGGTCAAATAATTCAATTTTGTACTTCAGAAAGTAAACCCATTTGTGACATGTGAAATCATCAATTAAAGTGAGAACATACTTAGCCCTAGAAAAAGAGGGTGTGGCAAAGGATATAATGTCACTATGCACCAAACTCAAGGGGATCCTTAGATCATGAATCCTTGAATTTGGGGGAAGGGTTTCAATGATGTTTTCCAAGTACAAAAATTATACAAACAAAGTCTACATAAGACACCTTAGGAAGGGCTAACACCAAGTTTTTTGATCTCATATGCTACAAATATTTGTAGTTCAAGTGCCCAAAATGTTCATGCCAATTTTTTATCAAGGAATCATCATGAGAAATGAGTTATATCATTGAAGGAGAATCAAAACCATAAAACACATAAAATAATGAACTATGATCAACACCATCTGAATCAATCACAACATCTAGATTTTGTAACTCTTTGATCAAAACATTGTGAGGGGAAATCTCCATAGGCTTCCCATTTTCAAAATGAAAAATTTGATAAATGGAAAGAAGATTATTCAAGATTTTAGGAACCAAGAGTACATCATTCATGCACCCATCTTACATCTTAATAGTGCCTAAACATTAAACATATATTAGTGTATAATCCCTATCTAATATCTTTGAAGTGCTATAATTAGTTTGTGAAGAGAGATACTCATGTGAATGTGTCATGTGATGTGAACCACCCGAATCTAGTATCTAATTGTTTGTAGATGCAATCAAGACTTGAGTTGAAAGTGCCTTCCATTTATCCTTATAATAAGAAGAAGAATGAGTTAAAATTTTATTTTATTTTAATGCTTCCTATAATTCTTTCATTCTAGTCCAACACTGTGTTTCTAAATGACCTAATTTTCCACAAAAGCTACATTTATCACTAGAGATATTTTTAGGTCACAATCGAGGATCGGGTCTGGATAGGATTGAATGCATGAAGAAATTAATTATTGTAGAAGAAAAATAAAATATGAGTATAAATAATCTTATATTCAACAACCAAAAATTGTATTATGATCTTTAGCCAAATAACTTTAGGAAAGGTACATTATATAGAGAAGTAAAAAGTAACTCAAAATTAAAAAATAGGGTTAAGCCATATTTTTCGTAATGACCTAATATGACACCTGATTAATCTGAATAACATGTGTAGGTAAAAACCATTAAATATAAAAAAAACCTACACCAACACCCCCCCTTGAAGTGTAGATTATGTAAGTAGTGGAATTGGGTCCCAACATAAAGTGTCAGAGTGCTATATGCATTCATGCAACCACATGGTCACTCTTGTACACCATTATCATATAAAATTCATCTCAAACATTATGCACACACAAATGAATTATACAAAATCCAATCTCTTAATTATTTCCTCAAGAATAAAATATACAAATTGTAGATTTCTCTCTCTCAAGTACTAAGGAGAAGCACAAGGAGTACCTAATAAATAGGCAAAGAAGTTGGTTTCGTAACGACTATTTGGTAGTTGTGATCAACCCAAAAATAGGTGGATTATGTTAAATAAGTGCACAACAAGATATTATTCATGCACACAAACAAAACAATCCAACGAATACAACAAAACTCTAAATCAAGCTTAATTTCATGAGCGAGTGTAAACATGGCTAAAAAGTAAATTGGTTTGAAAATAAATCAAACTACTAGCTAGTATGAACATGACCACTCCGACATAAAATCTTGATGAAGTATCCAAGTACATAGAAGAGCCCCCAAAGAGGAGGAAGTTGGCACTGTTGAACCCCAAGAAGAGCCTAAAAATAAAACTACTTGCTCTCAATGAAAGATTTCATGAATATATCAGCTATTTCTTCTATAGTCTAGATATAGCGGAGATCAATGACTTACTCATGGATAAGATGCCAAATGAAATGCATGTGAAAATCAATGTGTTTGGTTTACTAATAGAGGATTGAATTCTTGTAAATATATATTGTGCTTTGATTTTCACAAAATATGACTACTAGCCATTGAAACTGGATACCTAACTCAGTGGGAATCCCTTGAATGTAAATAGCCTTTGTGGTAGCATTAATAACTCCTATGTATTCTGCTTCTATAAAATATAAAATAATAAAATTTTACTTCTTTCTTGATCAACTAATTGGTCCTATACCAAGGGAGAAATTGTAGCCTAAAGTAGACTTATGATTATGAAAATCACCAACCCAATATGAATCTGTGTACCCAATCAAGGCAACATTAATGCTTAATCCATAGTGAATCCTAAAACTATGAGTACTTTGAATGTTGTGGAGAATCCACTTAGCTACTTTATAGTGTAACTCATGTGGTTACTACATAAATCTAGAGACCATGCCCACTACATATGAAATGTCAGGGCTAGTGTGCGTAAGGTAGATGAGACTATCGAGAAATTGTCAATATAAAGTAGCATGAACCAAGGGAGATGGACAGTTAACCTTAAGATTCACACTAGATAGAAAGGGAGTTTGAGTTGGCTTATAGTCAGCTATGTTAAACCATTCAAGTAAATCAAGAGCATATTTTGATTATGCAATAGTGATCCCAGATTTAGATTAAGAAATTTTAATCCCAAGAAAGTAATGCAACAATCCCAAGTCAGTCATTAAAAACTTGTCAAAAAAATCACTGCTACAGTGGTGGATGAATAAATCCTTGTGATCAATAGGTCATCCACATAGTTAACTAGAATAAATAGTGAATAATCTTGCATTAAAATGTAGACATTCATATCAAAATAACATCTAGTGAACACAACCAAAAGAAGAAATGAGTCCATCTTCGCATATGAATCTTGAGGAACTTGTTTGAGGTCATAAATATATTTTCAAAGTTTTAAAACTAAGGAAGAATCTTCCACAAATCCCTTTGGTTGTTCCATGTATATTTCCTCTTTGAGGTCACCGTGAAGGAAATCACTCTTCAAATCCATCTAATGAATGTCGTAGTAATGTGTTGAGATAATCGAAAGAGTGAGTCAGATTGAGTTCATTTTAGAAATTAGGTTGAACATCTCGGTATAGTCAATGACGAATACCTAATAAAAACCCTTTGCTACCAAATTTGATTTAAAATTGTTTACATACTCATTTCTGTAAATTTTGTTCAGTAGATCCATCTACATTGAACAAGTTTTCTTCCCTTAGGAAGAGGGACTAAATTCCAAGTGTTATTCCTCAATAAGGAACCAAACTCCTCTTCCATAGTAGTATCCCATTAAGGATTTCATGATGCATCATGAAACAAATATAGATCATAAGCAAATGAAATGAATGCATGTGGTGAATTCTAGAATTATGAATGGGTTTGCATGTTGTTTGATGGATCTCCAACCCAATTACCAATAATTTGTAGTGTTTGTATATCCCAAAGAGGACTATATTTCAGAGAGTTAGGATGAGATTCCTCATCCTCTGAAGATAATTTGGGAGGAGGAGGTGAGTCCTCATCACTACTCTCAAATCCCAGTGCATCTAAGGAAGAGGGAAGAGTGTCGAGTAGATTACGGAAGGTAAACTACTCTATTTTCCTTAAAATATAAGAGTTCCTCTTCAAATTTAAATGTTTGACCTACTTATACTTAACAATTTTTTAAAAATAATAGTGTTTTGAAAACTAGACTCAAAATACTATAATTCATGTTCTTATACCATATTTAAATTTTGAGTGTAGCCATCTCAAATAATCTACATAAATTAATTTTTTTTAATTTTCTACAAAAACATTTCCATTGGTAGGCCCCTCTTTTTCCACCATCATTATACACTTACCCATGAATAATATTGTTAAATATTCTATTGATAATTGAAAATAAGAATAAATGTATTAGAAATATTGTTGTACATATTATGAGTTGTATTTAGTTATGACTATGAGAATGATTTTGATTTGTACATTACCTTATAATTAAACTATTGAACTAACAAAAGATGATGTTGAATTGTCTAGCTCATACATAGACATGGTTTCATATGTACTTGCAAATAAATTTTTTTTTGTAAATTTAATTATTATGTTTATCCACTTATTATGAAGGCTAGACTTCTAGGAATGAATATAAGTCTGAATTGTAAAGGCATCATTGATAGGGTACAATTATACATTTCATAAATAAATAAATATTGAAATCTGTTCACATAATAATAAATGTGTATCCTAATATGAAAAAAAGTAACTGAAATTTTAAACTAAATTTCATGAATAGATTATGGAATTATTGATTTTACACATGGCAGGTACTATGAAAATAATTACATGGATAGTATTGAAATGACTTTATATTAATTTAGTTTTCATGTATGATTAGAAGCCAGTAGACTTGTTTGAGTAATTATTTATTCTCATTAATGAACATAAGGATGGAACCAATAAGAAACCTTTTAGGTTGATAATCTAAGGAAATAAATAAATAATTCTCAACAAATTTTTTTGGTACCCAATCGGAAGGTTCTTACAAAAATTTTGCTCCTTTTCTATATATGTATGTATGTATGTATGTATGTATGTATAGTAAATTATTTGGATTTGATACTTAATAATGGTTATTTTTACTTAGCCTTAGTATACTTCAAAATTGGCTTGTGACTATGCCTAGTGATAGATTAAAGTTTAGGATGAATATGGAAGATTTTCTCAATGTGCACTAGTTTATATATGTGTGTTAGATAAGTGCCAAATAAATTTTGAATGAGACCTTTAGTTGCTTATATATTAGTTGTAATTATTTAATTTCTCATGCTACTAACATGCTAGGTGTGGGTATGTAGACACTTCATTTTAATCACTTCCATGTCTAAATTGCAGTCAAGAGTGACTTCCTGTAATTGTATACAAATTTAATTAGAAATCACCAATGGACTTAATTTACCATCACAACTGTCATTTTAATCCAAAATCACAATAACACATCCTTGATTGGGGCAATGGATCATATTTCATCATTAATCTTATACAATACATCCTGAATCAAATTGACCCTTTACAAATGTCTTCACATGATAATTAAGTCAATACTTGATTGAAAAATAAATATTACAAATTATACTATTCTTCTAATTATCAATTAATCACCTTGATTAATTATCCTAATCATTCCTTTAATATAAAATTAAGTGAATTTAAAATTATCTATTTTCTTAAAATCAAAATTGGATTATTGTCTCATGTATGTGATGTCACTCAAGAAATTCAATGGGGAAGAGAAGGAATGCAAGCAAGCTCTTACACACTCTTCCTCATACACCCCTTTTACACACTCCAAGAGGACCAATGACTGCACTTTTCTTCTAACATGCCTTTCACACTCCAAAAAGGTCTTAGATGACATATCTTACACACTCCATGTGTGTGATCATGAGATTGAGGATTCATCCTCTACTGTTGATTTTGATCTCAGATCAATGGTTCATAAAAATGTAAAAAGTCTATAAATACAAGGGCCTTTGGACATTATAGACAAGCATCTTCATGCAAACTTACTTTACCAAATTATACAAGGAGATTTAACAAATTTTCATTCCAAACCAAGCCAAAAATTAAGTGTAGACAAGGAGAGGTGCTTCCTAACTGCAGAATCAAGCATTTCCAAAGACTCCATAGCCTACAAGCTGAGCTTAACCTCTTCAAACCGGTTCTCAAGAAAATCTTCTAAGGAGATATAAATGTAGTTTTTGTCTTCTAATTTATATTTCTTACTTGTTTTCTACATAGCTCAACCTAGGGATTAGGCTTGAGATGGTAGTTATTCATTTACTAATAGATTGACTAACCTATCTCAAATTTCTAATCTACATAATGACATGTTGGTGGGACTCGACACACCCCACAAGTTATTTTAGACCATTAGCATTCTACTAATTATTAGAATTAACCTAATAACTAGTTTAAATCAGTTTTACTTAAAAAATTAGTTAATCTTCGCTTCAAGTGAAATCAGCGAATTTGATATGCTAAACCATGACCTCACCTCTAAAAATGGTGAATTTACCCTACATATCAATAAATTTGACATGTTAATTAGTGAGTTTGCCCTTTCATATTTTCTATTATATTATATGTGCATACTTTAAAATCATTTAAATGGCTCTATAAATGGTGAATTTGCCCTGCCTATCAACGAATTTGACCTTTCATATTTTCTATTTTATTTTATGTGCAAGTTTCAAATCAGTGAAATGGCTCTATAAATAGTGAATTTGACCTCCCAATCAGGTAAATTGACCTGATAATCAGTGAATTTGACCCTTTTATATTTATTGTTATGTTTTATTTATAAGTTCTTGAATCGGTGAAATTACTCTAGAATCAGTGAAGTTACTCTAGAATCAGTGAATTTGACCTGTTAATAAGTGAATTCACCCTTCCATACTTTATGTTCTTTTCTATGTATTATTTTTTGTAATTGGTGAAAATATTTTATAATTAGTAAAATTTACCCTACTTGTGTATCGATAAAATCACTCTTCTGACAAAAAATTGAGACGTTAAAAAGCCAAATTTATTACCTATCTCAAACTTAAAATCATTTATTTTGCAAGACCTTGAGCAAAAAGTAGATTTTAGATTCTAAGCAAATCACATTTATTTTTTACACATCTCAAATTAGGCTTAAAATGAATTCACATTTTCATTTAGGTTATAAGAAAAACTTATTTATTTTCTAAGTTCTTTCCTTTCATATAAGTTTTTTCTTCTTGATTGCTTGAGTGTATTGTAGGGATTCTTTGAGCGTATGCTCTCCCCTTTTGGGTGACACAAAAATACAAAGTTCTTATTTGCCTTGTACCCTTATTTTCTTTTGACCATGTGGGGTGGTGTTCATTGCCTTCCTATAGGTCCTAGAGGTGTGTTGACTAAGAAGTCACATCCTAGATCATACTAACCCCGTTATCTGACAAGGTATATAAATTGAGGTTATCTCAATGGATTTTAGTTGAAATACTCCTCAGAAATTGATTTTTTTGATATCACTTCACTAAAATCTTACAACTAAAATGGTTACAAAGGGACTAAACCCTTTAGTGAATGGCCCATTAAATCTCTACATCTAATTGATGAATATTTTTGTGCCCATGTATAATAAGGTATATCGAGACCATTTAGAAAGGCAATTAAAAAATTTTAAGACATTTTTTCGTGGAACATTCATTAATGCAAGGGTGCAAAAATAACAACCTCCAAAGATTTTCTTACCTATACAAACATTTTGAGAGAAGAGTGGGATTAAAACACTACCATAGCTACATTAATTTCTTTAAATAATCTTAAATTTATAATCCTCTCTCAAGGCAAGTATATTGAAGGTTTGAATGAATGTGATACAAACTCGTGTCGGTTATTAGAATCATCTTGTGATGCTTGTTTTTTGTTGCTTGATTATTTTGTTAAATCCTCATTCATATTTGAAACCAAATCAAACAAACCAATTCCAAATCCAAACCATTTTTATAAAATCATAACAAGGTGTTACTCTACTAAATTTCTAAGTCAATAAAATGACATGTCAAACTTGGTCCAAATACCTAGCTTTATTATCCAAACCACATCGTTAAGCTGCCAAAATTGAACTAAAGCTTTGTCCTAATCCAAATTTCCAACTTCAAACAAATTCAAGTCTAAAATTCCAAATGTTTGTATAAACCATTATCATTATGCTATCCATTTTGTTTCAGACCTAAGCCAAATTCCAAGTCTAACTTAAATTCCAATTCAAGACCAATTTTCTAAATTCTTGTCCAAGTTGGGTCATTATTCCATCCAATTTATTCCAAACCTAGTTCTAAAATCCAATTCCCCATTCTAATTAACCTTCTTTCTAAGGCTAAGTTATAATTATGAAGTCAAACAATTTTGAATCTCAATCCCAACTTATTCAAATTGTGCCCTTATGCCATCAGCCTTATTCCAATTCTAGTCAAACTATTCCAAGGACAAGTTCCAAATATATACAAATTGTTCCAAAGTTAGCTCTTTTTCAAAGCCAAAGTCAAACTTGTTCTAAGATTGATAAATAGGTCAACCCCTTTTATAATTCAAAGGTCTAAGCCTAGTTCAATCATGATTCAATATTGTCTTAAGCCACCTTTGTTTCAACATTCGACAAATTTTAGAGTTCCAAAGTTCTTTTAAACAATCAAGTTTCCAAGATCTAAGCCTTTCAAACCAATGTTCCAAACCAAAATCAAACTTGTTAAAAGCATTTGATATACAATTATTTATGCACCCTTTTAGATACAAGTTTGACTCACACACTTTTCTTATTTGGATACTTACATGAACAAAATTTAATTGAACTATTCCATTTGAACATTTGTATTGGAAGATCTAATTAAAAATTCAAAGTTAGCCAAGATCAACCATTCTAAGCCAAATCTGGTTCATCTTAAACCATGTACCAATCCAATCCAAGCTAAATCAGGTTCATATAAAATTATGTACCAATCCAATCAAAGCCAAAATTGGTTCACCTTGAACCATGCACCAAACCAATTATGTACCATGTTAATCCAAGCCAAACTGGGTTCATCTTGAATCGAGTACTATGCCATTCTAATCTGGTTAGGTTCATCCTGAACCTCATTTCAATATGATCAAGTTAATTTTGAACCACATTCTAATTTCAATTTCAAACCAAGTGTATTCTGACCAAATCTAATTATTGGGAATCAACTGCATGTCAATTTAAAACAACTTCTTGTCTTTTCATTCAATCTCTCGCACATGCTAGTTGGGAATGACTAAGTTATGTCATCCATACTTTATTTTATTTGAAACTATCAAGTCTATGTAGCCCTATTTTGGGGTTAAATCAAAACCATTTTGACCAATTTTAATCTATGCCAATTCACCCTATTTTGGAAAATACATTTTAATTGCATTGAAACATTTTGCCATTTTTGCGGCCAAGATAAACTAAGCCAATTACATTGAGACCAAGATCGTCCTCTTTAAACCCATTTTAATTGAGACTAGGTTTGCCCTATTTGGGACCAATTTCTTCCAATCAATACCCCTTCCATATATCCTTGCTTAGGGGCATTAGTCTAAGGTTGATCTAAATCATGACATCTCATGATCTTAAATTTCTTCTAGCATGGCCAGTCATACTTCAAGAAATGATAGATCAACTCATGCAACTTATCCAATAGCTAGACCAATTTGAATCTACTTTGGACACTTCATCCTTGGTATAAAATATAATCTGGTCTTACAACCACAACAAAGCCAATAATCTAGACCTATTATACCATTGCTCTTCCTAAATCCTTCATTTCTAAGTGAAAGGTGAACAACATACTTTTAGACAATGTAATCCAATAAACCCTCTTTACAGCTACATTTACATTAGAATCAAGTTCCATTTTAGAACCAACATCAGATTTAGCACTAGAAGCAGAATCAATGTCAGCCTCAACATCAGATTTAGATCCTCTTGAGTCAGAATTAGCTTCAGAATCAAAATATATTAATGGATGTTATGACATCGACTACACACTTTTGGTAGATATGATTGAAAACATTTGTGATCCTTCAACAATTTTTGGGGTGGCTTCCTTCGGAATCAACATAACTTATCCTAATATCCTCTACCAAGATTGTGCTATCATTTACCTTTCCATTACCATTACACATGCCGTTACCATTAACCAACCTAGCTATTATATTGGAATCCAACTCCCCACAACTATTGATTGGGACAAACAAAATCACACATTGTTGAACTCTATCCATGGTAACATCTCAATGGAAAAACTCATAGGGAACCAAGATAACATTCAAGCATAAGAACAATCTCCTATTGAAACCTTGATCGAGGCACTAGGGGATAATCAATTTCTAAACTCAACATCTTTTAGTGAAACCTTTTTTGAGGCACTACACAATAATCAGATTCAATAATTAGAATTCTTTAGTGAAACCTTGTTTAAGGTGCTAAAAGATAATCAAAATGAATTGTTAACATCCCCTAGTGAAACCTTATCCAAGGTGCTAATGAAAAATCCAAATTAGAACAATCAATAAGATAATATTGGTGAAAACCTCTTTGAGGTGTTAATAGCTAAGCCAATTAGTTCCTCATTGCTTGATGAATAAGTTATTGAAGTCAATATCAGCCCCATCACAACCAAAATCAAGTTGAATCTAGAATCAATAACAATGTGTGTGATTGAAAATATAAATCTTCATTTGTCCCCCCCAATAATTATACATTTCATTTAAGATCTATATTTCATTATCCAATCAGACCATTTAGCCCATGCCTACCCTTCCTAGCAACACTCTCTTTTCTAGAGGATATGAAGACATATTGTCTATAGCTTTGGAGGAAGCAAAATCAACAACCAATGGAGATCATGACATCAATCATCTTGTTCACAACAATAGCAACATCTTGACAGAGTGACCAATATGAGTGGGTATTGGTTAGACAACAAAGGTTCTGCATTATGCATCCTATAATCCTTCATTGAGCTGAAATATTAAACAAATCAAAAACATTAAATAAAAATACAAAATAATCAAAAGAGAGAAATAATTTGTCCAATAGTGAAAACCATGTTTATAACACTTTGGGCAAGTACCATGATGAAAACTAGGTTTCTAGAAACATGCATATAATTTGTTGTCTGCAAGTACCTTAACACTTGGGGGAAGCCCTATTTGCATTATAGATCATGTCATTTTATCCATTTAATCCTATTTCAACCTAGCCCATCTTATTATTACCATTAGTCTTCTGATATTTACCTTTTATGCAAGTGGAAGGTATATTGAGACCTATTTGGGAAATATCTTGGCCTATTACCCACATGACACTTTATTGATTGGACACATTTGGTTCTCACATGGCATGGTCCTTAGAGACTCCAAGTTTTTCCCTCATTTTTATTTATCCATTAATCTTGCTTTGCCAATTTCCTACCTCAACCTATTGTTGACTAGTAATATCCTTCACTACAAGGTGAACTACATTAAACTAAAGTCCATTTAGACTATGCAGGCAACACTCGATTTCTTAAGTCGGCTGGGTCACCCCTCTTCCTTGCTCTTACCATTTTGTGAGGAATTTAATCCATGCTCTTACCATTATATGAGCAACCTAAGCTACTCTTTCATCATTTTATGAGTAATTTAAGCTACTCTCTCACCATTTTATGAGCTACCTAAGCCATTCTCTTACCATTGTGTGATTAATTTAAGCCACGAGCTCACTATTTTGTAAGAAATTTAAGCCATGCTCTCACCATTTTATGAGTAGCATAAGCCATCATCTCTTTGTTTTACGAGTAATTTAAGCCACACTCTCACTATTTTACGATCAACTTAATCCATGCTCTCAATGTTTTATGAGCAACCTAAGCCATGATTTTGCCATTTTACAAGTTAAAACATTATGTATCTTGTAATCCTCCACTGATTTGAAATGCTAAAAAATGAAAAACATTTAAAACGGTCTAAAAACCATAAAAAAATAAAAATCCTAAAGACATCCTAAAAAATCCAAAAAAAAAGTTTAACAAATGTCTTAAAATATCCATGAGAGCTAAAAGATTTTTGTCATCCTATTCACCAGTGGCCTTTACCTCCATTTTGGATGGCATGATTTACCATATTTATTAGGTGGGAACTCTTTATCCAACCATGATCATTTTTAATTAACCATTGTCATTTCTTCATTTACCCTCCTATTTTTGGGAGAACTACATTAGCCTAAGGTACACACAGACTATATATGTGACGCTTGGATGCATGGGGCATCTTAGGACAACTCGACCAATCTTATTACCATTCAAATTTTATTTATTTATCTAAATGCTCTCACTGTTTTGTTAGTATAACTTTTATATTTTATTCCTCTATAATCAAGTCTCTTACGTATCATCACTTTTTTATTTCCCACATCCCTGGGAGAACTACATTTGCCCTAGCATCCATTGAACTCTATAGATAGGGTCCTCTTACATGGGGCATTTGGAGACAACTCGGTCACCCTTTCTTTTTTCTTCTATTCCCCCTTTATGTTTAGGTTATCGTCTAGTCCTATTAGTTGTCCCCTAGACCTTAGGGACAAAATCTCCAAAACTAACGCTTTACTTTCACACACACAAATGATTTTCACCAATTACTTATTTTATGGTGTGTTTGTCCAACAATGATTATTTTTTACTTTCGTTGGTGTGTTTCTTTGCTTTTCCTCTTGCGCAACAGGGTGATTTTTGTTTCTTTTCTTTTTTGTTTGTGTTTACTTGTTTTTTGTTGTCATTTCAACTCATTGAATTGTGATAGCAAGGTCATCGTAATGGTACTTCATGTCATGCAGTTATACTTGAGTCCATTCTTTAGCATATGTCAGACATTGCCATCATTATTTTTATCATTAGTGCATTATTGACATTTATATGTTGGATTGAGGGTAAATCCTTATGTACATTACGGTCTTGTCATCATTGTGTTGTATATCATAGATTATACCGTTAGGTGCTATATCAAAAATCAAGTGTTGGAAGCCTCTTAGGCAATGTTACAATAAAAGATCTCCTTGTTTACTATCATACAATCAGATCATTAAATCTCATGACTAATTTATATGTTACTCATGATACATATCAACAAATGAGCATATACAAAAAATCATAAACATTTGTCAGCCATGATTGATTACTTATATCACATGCTCATTTGTCTCACATTTACAATGTGCAGAATCAAAGCAAACCATTCTTCCTCAATGACCCATTTTTGAATCCTTTTTGACCATTTTCCAATTTGTCTTCTTCAATATTCTTCTTTTTCTCAACCTCTTTTGCATATGACTAGGGCTTTTATTCATTTTGAAGGCCCGTCTTTTTTTAATTCTCCCCTGACCATTCCCTCAAGGTGGCATCCATGGCTAATCAAAAATCGCTTCGGACATCAATATGATTTTATCAACTCATAATTTAAAAAAGAGAGAAGAGTGAAGACATCATTCTTCAATAATTATTAAACTTCTTCTTAAAGACCTTTTCATTATTTGAAAATACGTTATTGTGCCTAGTGTCTTGCAACGCCTTCTTAAATAGGGTCAAAATATAGGCACTTCATTTTAATCACTTCCGTGTCTAAACTACAATCAAGAAATACTTTTTGTAATCGCATGCAAATTTAATCATAAATCACCAATGGACCTAATTTACCCACACAACTATTGTTTTAAACCAAAATCACAATGATGCATCCCTGATTGGGGTAATGAATTGTATTGCATCATTAATCTTATATAGTGTATCCTGAATCAAGTCAACCCTTTGCAAGTGTTATTATAGGGTAATTAAGTGAATACATGATTTACAAATAAACATTATAAATTGTATCATTCTTCTAATTACCAATTAATCACCTTGATTAATTAATCCTAATCATTCTTCTAATGGAAAATTCCATGCATTTGAAAATATCTATTTTCCTAAAATCAAAATGAATCATCACCTCATGTAAGTGATGTCACTCAAGGAAGTCAATGGGAAATAGGAGTGAAAGAAATATCTTTCACCCCTCTTACACCCCTCTTACATACTCCAAGAGGACCAATGACTGCATTTTTCTTCTAACATGCCTCCCACACTCCAAAAAGGTCTTAAATGACATATCTAGCATATCCAGGGCTAATCAAATGCCCATTGGGGCTTCAATATGAGTTTATGGACTCATAATTCTAAAAAGAGAAGAGTGAAGACATCATTCTTCAAGCATTATCAAATTTTTTCTTAATGAATTTTTTATTATTTGAAAAGATATTATTGTACTTAGTGTCTCATAATGTCTTCTCAAACTAGGGTTAAATGTATACAATTTTAATGACTTCCATGGCTAAACTATAATCAAGACGGACTTTGTATAATCACATGCAAATTTAATCAAAAACCACCAATAGACCTAATTTATCCACACAACTATCGTTTTAACCCAAAATCATAATGACACATCCCTGATTGGGGTAATCGATTGAATTACATCATTAATATTATCTAGTGCATCCTAAATTAAATTGACACTTTGAAAAAAATTTCACATGATAATTAAATGAATACTTGATTGACAAATAAACATTGCAAATTATACCTTTCTTTTAATTGCCAATTAATCACCTTGATTAATTAGCCTAATCATTCCTCTAATGGAATTTTTTATTAATTTAGAATTATCTATTTTCTAAAAATCAAAATTGAATAATTACCTCATGTAGGTGATGTCGCTCAAGGAAGTCAATGAGAAATAGGAGTGCAAGCAAGGTCTTACACACTCTTCTTCTTATACCCCTCTTACACACTCCAAGAGGACCAATGATTGCACTTTTCTTCCAACATGCCTTCCACACTCCAAAAAAGTCTTAAATTACATATCTTACACACTCCATGTTTGTGCTCATGAGATTGAGGAATAATCCTCCATTGTTGATTTTGATCTCAGATCAGTGGTTCACAAACATCCAAAAAACCTATAAATACAAGGGTCTTTGGCCATTATAAACAAGTTTCTTCATGAAAACTTACTCTACCAAATTATACAAGGAGGTTCAACTAATTCTCATGCCAAGATAGGCCAAGAATCAAGTGTAGACAAGGAGAGGTTCTTCCCACATGCAAAGACAAGCATTGCCAAAGACTCCATAGCCTACAAGTCAAGCTCAATCTCTTCAAATGGGTTCTCAATTAAATATTCTGAGGTATAAACATAGTTTTTATCTTCTAAATTGTATTTCTAACTTGTTTTTCACATAGTTTAACCTAGGGACTAGGCTTGAGATGTTAGTTCTTTAAGTTTGTTTTGATTTCATTCACTAACAAATTGACTAACCTCTCTTAGATTTCTAATCTATAAGATTGACCTTAAAGAAAGGTTTGATTTTCAAATGAGTCATCGCTAGGAGAGGACCATGTCATGTCAATAATCAATCGAAATTGATGAAACTAACTTGTGTATCAGTGAACTAAACTAAAGGTTTGGAGATGTTTGTGAAATATTATTAACATGTTTGAAATAGACAGTGAGGTTCCTATAATTGTGTAATAGCAGAACAAAATTATTAAATTTAGAAGATAACACGTGAGTGTGAGAGGATGGTAGATTAAAAACTCGTTTATGTGCTCAAGTCATGCATTGTAAATGTGTGCCAAACTTCATTGTCAAGTAATTAATACCAGACTTTAGTATCTATAAAAGGTTTAATATAAAAAATACATATAGATCTTTCACATAAGCTTTTTACAGTACTAGGTTATTATGAAACAAGCTTTTGGAAACAACTATGTAAAAAACATTATCACTCCATATGCATCATCAAAATAAAGAGATTTTTTATTATATATATTTAACAAAGTACTTTTATAGAGTTCCAATGGATGTAAATTGATACAATCTATGCTTGGATCCAACTCTAGTTTGAATACATATATTGTGAATTCGTTCAATAATAAATTAAGAGTTCTTTTAGAAGTAGAAAAGCTCTTAAGTAGGGATTTATACGTCAAATAGAATAGGTTGTATGTTATGAATAAAATATATACTAAAATATCTATGGGGATGTTAGTGAGGGGATGCTAGTGAGATCCATGTGAGGAATCTAGCACTGATGAACCCTAAAAGTTGAGTAAGGTCTAGGATTTGAACCATCTTATATAAGCCTTAGCGTATAATCCACCTTTCTATAAACAAACATATCATCCTTCATAGACTTGATAACCTTAAAAATGCACCACTTGTCACTTGCTAGAACACGAATGGATTTCTCCATGCTCTCCATTGCTTCCCTGCATAACCACATTCCCAACTAGCCCCTATGCAAGTAGCAAAGAATTTTTATATTATTTGATGGAAGGTTTTCCACCTTGAACATACCCGGCTAAAGTCACGAATTGATGAAGTTTATCAAGGAAGATGTCTATTATGTGAGAAAAGAAAAGAAAATCTATATGCATTTATGTCTACTATTATGTACATCACACTGATAGCAACAGACAGAGTAATTAATGGTGAAAAGTTACATCAACTTATGCACTTACACATGCCATTTTCACATTTATTGAAATCAGTCACACTACCTAGCTACCCTGAATCAAAAACATAATACTATTTAATTTCACAAAATATGTGAAATCTTAACTTTGAGATGCTTCTCTTTATGAGAACCTCCAAATAAAATTGGAAATGCAAATAAAATGCAGTTCAACAAAGATAATTACATGCAACCATTCAAAATGTACACATACCTCAATACAGAGCAAGGAAGACAAATCTAGAGCAAATACGAGTTCAATAGAAGATTCTTATCATCATCTCTGCCCCAAACTTATCTCCAATGGACATGATTATGCTCAAAAACAATTTTGACATAATGTGGACTGTTGGACTTCCCTGTAATGGACTCAAGACTGTGGCTACAATGGAGACCTAGACAGATGGTGATTGTTTGGTTTCTTTCTTGGAAGTATGGTTGTAAATATTCAAATCATATAAGACTGCTCTATTTCTTGATGTTCTTCCTCCATTGGGGGTAACCATGGATTTATACCGAGTGAAGAGGGAAGGTCCATGGTTTGATTTAATTCCCTTCCAAATTTTGAATTAGATAGTGGGAGATTTCCTCCATTCATCGTAGATTTATAGAAAAAAGAGAAGTTCTAGAGATTAGAAATCTATAGGCTTTCCTTTGGGATCTTGTGTTTTCAAACTTAGCCATTATGGGATATCTCACGTAGGAGAGATTTAGTTATTAGAAAGTGGGGTGGGTATTAGGGAATTATAGATTAGAAAATTGGGATAATTTTGTGGATAAGGGAGATGAATTAATTAATTTGGAAAGTGAAAGGGGGTATTTTAACAAGTGAAGAATGAAGGGGGATAAGCAAAATTAACAATCTTAGGGAGGTGAGTGAATTTAACTGCATACAACTTGTACATTCCATTTTCACATTTATCGAACTCACTCACACTACCTAGCTACCCTGAATCAAAAATATAACAATCTCTTTAATTTTATAAAATATGTGAAATCATAACTTTGAGACTCTTCTCTCTATGGCAACCTCCAAATATTGAATCACATGTTGCCTCTCTACCTCTAAATTCATAAGACACCTATCTATATCCTTGTAAAAACCCCCAAACAAAGTTCAAAACAACCTAAGAATTTTAGTTTTGATGCAAAAATGTAAATATAGTAAACATGGAGAGGGAGGAGAAAAAATCTCGATAGTTTGGTGGACCCTCAGAATTCTAATGGAATGAAAGACTACATGTGTATCTATCGAAGTGTAGACAAAGTCAAATAGAAGCATTGCCCTATCTGTACACTCCACATTTATTACATAATAACCTCTCTCAAAGCAGTGATTCATTATTACAATAGACTTAGCCATTTTATTATGATTGAAAGAGTATTTGGTTGCCTTTGCCTCTACCTCTACCTCTACCCTTCTATCAAGGTGTATGTAATCTTGGTCAACAAATATCATTAGGTGTATGCATCTTTATGTGTGAATTGAATGTGATGTGACCCAGTTGTAGCCCTATATGTACTGACAACCAGCTCACATGTAAATATTGTGACCTTTCCTCCTCAAAAAACATAAACCCTCGAATAACATCTCAAAATTTTAGACCAATAATAAGTTAAATAAAGAACTATTTATAAAAAAAACTTAAAAAAGATATAAATATTTTTATGCACGTAAAATAATACCATATCATTGATTAAAGAGTAGATGGTTTAATCAAATATTCTATTGTATCCCATCAAGACTAATAACCAAATTATTCATTTAGTTTAATACTTTCTCATCAAATGTTAATGATTTTCTCTCTTATTGAACTCATGATTTATAACCTACCTAGGCATCAAATCGCTGAGTATCATTCCAAGACAAAATATCCCTCCACTCCTCAGTCCTTTCAAGTTTAGAAGAAGAAAGTTGGGACTCCCGATCAAGAATTCTTGCGACGCAATCATGACAAGTTATTTCATCCTCCTTTTTCTAGGGAGGTTTTGTGGATGACTGTTCAAAGGAGGTGTCTTCAACCAATCCTTGGTTGACTCTTCTCTAGGTGCCTTCATCCTCCCCTCCTGGGCCCATTCTTTCTATTGTTGCGAAAAACACTTCTAAAAGTCTTGGTCATGGTTTGGAAGCAAAGCGGTCAAGCATAGATGCAGTGAATTTGTCCACTCTCCCTCTCTTGGCTTCCCCCCTTTCCTTTGTTTTTGTCCCTCACACCAAGATCTTTGACCCTTCCTCCCCTCCTCTTGTTGTTCCCTCCTCGTTGCGCACCCCCTTGAGTCATCCCCCCTCTCTTGCTATTTCCCCTCCACCAAAGATACCGAAAAACTCAATGTTGATGTAGGCTCCACTGCTAAGAAGAAGTGCGGAGGCTCTAAGGCAGAACCGTTGAGGTCATACACAAAAGAAATGGTGAGAAAGGGACCCCAATAGACAATGAAGGATCTTCTTTCAAGGTGCGAGAGAGGACAAACCCTAGCTTGCAGCTAAACGCTGTGTTGCACTAGTCTAGACTCCTTTCGGTTGAATTTTGTTACAAATTCAATTTACTTATTTTTTTCATGTCAGATTAGCTCAAGTCTCACTGAAGGATATTGTTTTCTCTTTTGAGTTTGTCGTTGATAATAGGCAGAAGTTTGGCGACATATTCTTGTTTTGCTTTGTCTTTCCTTGGATGTGCCATGTTCCCATTGTGGCTAAAGTTTTGTCGTCTCCGATAGTTTTTTTATTCCTTGCTATCGAGTACTAGGCCCCCCTTTTGTGTCTTAACACTAGTTCATAACTCCAATCAAAAGCGCTTACCATATCAAATAAAAAAACTTGTGATTTTATTTATATTTATAATTTTGATTTGGGATTAAAAATCTTACAACACCCATAACACTTAGAAATTACTAACGTTTTGATATGGATGTGCATGATTGTGTAACTGTGACATATCACATCAAGAAGTTCATCTTCTTTAAGATGCATTGAACCCTGTCAAAAAACAAAAAAATTAGGTTTACAAATATATTACACTCAACATATCAATTATTATAAAATTGAAATATAAAGGTAAGATAAGGACACGTTACAAAATAAATAGTTATTTCTACGCTTATGTCCATATTAAATAAATAACTTTTAATTTTAAAAAGTACATAGAATTCTCAGCGTAATATTAAAAACTAGTTAGTATGGTTACAGCATATTAGAATTTTTAGGGTCTCTTTTTCTCAGCGTTAATTTTTAATTTAAAAATTATAAAAAAAACTACCGTCAAGTTTTAGGTCAGACGGTCAGCATGACACGATTAAACAAAGGTGTAAAAGCAGACGAGAGCAGGAAAATGTATAAGAAAGGTAGTTACTTATTTTGTATTAATTGAGTAAATACAGGTGTACAACCCAAACGTTGAGCCGTCTCAAAATTTGATGCGGCAGAGCTGCCTCGTTTTTCTCATCTTCGTTGTGTTGGGTTACGTAATCTCACAATTTTCTCCAACAATTTCCGCGATTTGTTCACCATTCTCTCTTTTCTCAGCCGCTCGACTGTCAAAATTCTTATGGGGATTTACCTTTTATGCTCTTCCAGGGGAGGACTACAGTGCAGTGCAATGCGGTGCAGCGGTGAACTCCGCAATCAAATTTCCCAAAAAGCTCTACTCAGAGAAATTACGCATTCTGTGAGATGTTGATGGCCTGGAAGCACACTGACAGATTGCTGGGCTGCTGTAATTGAGATGCTCTGCTGAGGAAAGGATGGTTGAGAAGCTGGGAGGCCGTCCATCTCTTGTTAGCGTCCTTTTGCAGACAACATCTGATAAAACTTTGGAATTCAATAGATGCACTCGCCGGCGCTGAGGGCGGATCCCCAAAACAAATGGCACACATGAGTGCCGGCCAGTCTGGCTGCTCTCCACCCGCTTGGAAGGGGAAATGTCCACTGTAGCATTCCAACAGGCTCAAACCCAAGCTCCATATGTCTCCTGCGTAGCCGTTATAACTTCCACCGTAGCTCTCCGGGTCGAATCTCTCGGGGCTCATGTAAGCACACGTTCCCACATACGAATCGCAGCAGGAACCTGTGGTCTGTAACACTATCTTGCTCACCCCAAAGTCTGCAATCTTCACTGCTTGTAAATTCTTGCTTATCAACAAATTGGAGGGCTTAATGTCTCTGTGAACAATCCTCTGGCCGTGAAGGTATTTCAATCCCTCCAACACTTGGCGGGCGACCTTAACCAGAAAGGACTCACTCGTCCTCTTCTTGTGCTTCAATAAATCAGCAAGAGAGCCTCCATCCATGAATTCCAGCACAAAATTAAGGTTCCCTCGCTCCTGGAAGATACCCTGGCATTTGACAACATAAGGAGAATCGGTGCTTTTGAGGATGTCCATCTCCCTCACGATCTGTTTTGTTAGGGAGGGGTCATCATGGTGTAGGCGGATGACTTTGAGGGCGTAGAAACAGCAGGATTTGCGGTGGAGGACTTTGCAGACAGTGCCTCCGCTGCCATGTCCCACGATTCCCACCCTTTCCAAATCACACAGCCCTTCAATACTGTGTTTGAGATGTGGTTGAGGCGGCAGGGGAAGGGGCAGTGGCAGAGGCAGCGGCAGAGGCAGCTTCTGAGGTTGCGCAGGGATTGGAAGCTTCAAACCCAAGCCGCGATTCTTTGATGGCATTGTAATCACTCACGAGACTCAAAGAAAACCTGCAAGTGAGGGGCAATATAAATAAAGAGGAGGAGACTTCCAAAACCGCGACGAGTGAAGGGAAAGGGGAAGGGGAAGGCGGATATAAAGAGGAGAGTTGGAGGCGGCTTTGAAGCCGCACGAGTGAAAGTGAGGGGAAGCAACTTACAAGAAAGAGCGAAGCAGCCGGAGGTTGTCACGTGCGGGAAGGCAAGTTGTTATGGGGTGGGTCCCTATCGATAACACGTGATAAATGTATGGTGCATACCGCCGCCATGTTGATTAAGTGGGACCCGGATACAGGATGCATGCACCACGGCTGCCTTTTAAAAAAGACATAAAGCCGATGGCGATTTTGATAAGATAAGATGCTTTCTATCCTAAATTCATCATTAAGGACATCTTTAGTTGATCGCCATAGATTCATAGAATCTTATATATATATATTTAATATTTTTTTTTTAACAGGTTATAATTTAATTAATGGAATGATGATATGTTACAAAATATTATTTATTAAAATATAATTTAAAAAATATATTTTATATAAATAAATAAGGTTAGATTTTAAATTTTAGTTTAAATAAATTTGATTAAAAAATATCATTTATTCACATTTAATTATATAAAAATAAAATGATAAATATATAAAACTTTTATGATAATATAAGTTGCATCATTATAATTATTAAAATTAAATCTAGGAAAATAAATATTTTATATATAAAAATAATTTATGATAATATATATTTTTTTCGAAAATAATATTAATAGAAAAAATGAAAAGAAAACCCTACTCATATTTAATAATATATTTATTTAATTTTAAATTTAACACTGTAAAAATTATTATATATATATCAAAATTAAACCCCATTTTTTAATTAGATGGCTTCAAATAAAATAAATCAATTTTATTATTTATTTATTTTTAATTTTTTTTAAGAAATTATACAAATTATTAGATTTGGAGATGACATGTTAAAAAAAGAATTGACACATTAAATAGATAAAGAAGTGACTCTTATTCAAAAAATTAAAAGATAACTCTTACATTATTGAAAATTGATATCATAATTAAAATATTATACATTTTTTAATTTCGAATATTTTAAAGGACTAGAAGATAATTATTGTTCATATAGTATTTTTTTTTCAAATTGTCATTTCATAAATTTAAAATTAAAAAAATAATTAATTAAATCATTTATTAAGTAATTAGAATATTTCATAATAATATGTAAAACAATGTTTGAATATTATAATTATTTAATTAATGATTGGATTAAATTTTTATTCAATTTAAAATTAGTAAATTATTATTTTAACTAAAAAGTTTTACTCAAAATTATGTTTATCAATTTTTAATAATTATTTTATTTGAAATTTTCCACCAATTCAAATTTAATATTAAAATTTGTTGTTTTTGAGATTGAAAAAATATCCTATTTAAAATTATAAAAACAAATTAAATTTTAAAACATCAAATAATACATCCATCTTTCTTCCTTTATTTTTTATTATTATATTAATAAAATAAGTATTTAATCCCACATACAAAAATAACTTTTATCTTTATTCCTAACGTAATACTTATCTACAAAATTTATATCTAGTCATGATACCATTTTTTATTTGATAGGGTAAAACACTTTTGATCGAAATTATGAACTAGTACTGAGATATAATTAGGGGTCCAATCCTTACAAGAGGTTAAAACATCGATGAGATAAGGAGTATAAACAAGAAATCAATACAAATAAAACATCTCAATAAGGAGAGCATACCACAGCGAAAATAGAAAGAACGGTGACAAAGAACACGTCATTCAACCAAAAGACAACAACATCACTCAAACAAAGTTGATTACATAGGTTTTCTTCCAAACCACAACACAAAACAAAGAAAGATAGAGCAAAAGTGGAAATTAGTCAAAAGAAGCCCAAACAAAAACGCCTCAGTCCTTAACCTTAGGCAAGGACATGTCTTCTCTCTCCCCTAGTGAGAAGGTCTTTCATCGTCTATTAAGAGCCATTTCACACCAAATCTTCCGTCCCCAATTTCAATCTTCCTATTTCATATTTACCTTTCATCTTCGCAATAGTACCAACATCAATTTTAAATTCTCATCACCTTCACCTTCACCTTCACCTTCACCTAGTGAATTAAATACGATCCATAGAATGACACAGAGAAAAATAAAATAAAACAAGACATTAAGGGGATGGCATGTGGGCCTTCATGCTTTAATTTATATATCATGTTTTGCCAAATGTAATTTGGGGAAGTAAAATAATATAGAAGATAATTTCAAAGTACCTTTTTATTACGATAATTTTTTACAAATGATGTGTAGCCACACTTAATTTTTTAATTGTGGAGTTAACTTTTGCTAATTCACATGTTAGAGTTTATTTTATTTATTTAATTATTTTTTATGAGGAATATTTTTCATTACTTTCATAATGGTAACTTCAATTTTTACTTCTTTTTCGTGACCACTTTAAGTGTACAAAAACTAATAAAAATAGTTTGTTTTTTTAAATTTTATATAATGGTAAAAAAAGGGTTTTGACGGGACTATTCAACCCGAAATAAAATAAGTCAAACATCAATCATATAAACTAGACAGACAATACACTTGAGCACTCTCAATAAAAGGTCATAGTCAACAAAAAAGATAACATCTAAAATAACTACGAGAAAATAATCGAAAGAACACAAGATCACAAAATTTAGCCAAATATTTGCCAAAAATATGTAGAGAGAAACAAGCCTCTTACAGGTTGCCATCCCCCAGACCAACCTCAATCAATAAAACTCTGAAATCTTTTTGGAAGATAACGATACACCCAAGAAGATAGGCTAGATGCCAATTGTTCAGCCAATGGCCAGGATTGGTCTCCTTCCACAATGAGAGAGAATACCTTCCATTATCAATTGGTTCCTATCTTTCACAATATCTTCATCATCAGATCTTAGCCTTTCTACCTCCATCCTTCATCCCTTATTTTTCATCGTCAGATCTCAACCTTTTTGCCTCCATCCTTCGTCCTTTCTTTTTTATAGTCGTGTTCATAGCAGCTTTGATCTTCGTTAGTGAAGAATGAAAGGGGGGAAACAAAGCAATCCAGAGGGCTAGAAGGGATGGGTGGTACAATCAAATCTATTTTTATCTACAAGGAATCCTCTTTTCCAAAGGAGGATTCCCAACTGGAGGAGGGAGTGGGGAAGAACTAGATAGGCGATTTGAAGATGCCATGATTATGCCTTAAGAAGTCCTTGTCAGAAGCTCCATCTTTCTTCCTCCACCCCAATTGAGAGTGAGGAGCACTTAAGAACCCCTTAGAATAACACCCAATAGCTCAGTATCTAATGAGATTGTAGCAAAAACATCTAAATATAAGACTTTAAAAATTGAGGTATTAGATCCACGAGCCTTGGGAGGGGAAAAGAAGAATAAAATACTGAAGAGGTTTGGAGATATCCATAATTGTGCATAAATCACACAAATATTTTCTCCAAAGAATCTTTGTCAAGTTTCATAAAGGTGCACAATTCAATGTGTTCTTTTCTAAAAATGGAGGGATATTGTAAAGTCTGATCTAAAGGGGTGTCGTTGTCATCTCTGCCTTTTCAAGGTCAAAGAAACGATTCCAAGGACAAAAAAAGACCCTAATTTACTAATGAACCAAGGTTTGGATGACCCAACAAAGTCACAATTAGTTGAGCAATAGAAGGCCACTTGGAAAAATCCGTGGATGAACAAGGTGAAATCAGGGGCTTCCATAGATCCCCACATCATTTTGGCCCAATTATCAAGCTCATAAATTGTGAGCGCAGATCCCACATATTTACCAAATAAACATTGGCTACCCAACTTCAAGCTCAAATCTACAATGGCCTGATCAGAAAACACTAGTTCAAGAATCTCATTTGGAAAGGACATTGGAAGATCTCCCAATAAAAAGGAAGGGGAGGTAACGTCTGGAATAGAAACTTAAAAAGACTTGGAGTCGGCTTCGATACTCATCAAAGGTTTTAGTCTATCATGGGATAATCTATAATTGTAGAAAACATTGCATTCATGAAATAAAAGTGTAAATTTAATCAATAGTTTTAATTAATAGTGTGAAACTCATAATTTTGACTCGCTTATTCTGAACAAGTGAACTTATTTTAAAATATTTAGAATGTGTGTGTGTGAGAGAGAGAGAGAGAGAACATAGGTCCATTATTCTTTCTTTTTCTTTCTTAGTCCCTACTAAAGTGGTGTAGTATATCTTTCACTCAAAACACTTAATTTCTTATTTTTAACTAATCACAAAGTTTGAATTGACATATTATTCTACCAATTTTAAAGTTTGACATGTAAAATTTTAAAAAGATTCTTCAAAGTGTTATGTTATTGTGGAATATTTTGTTTCATAAATTGAATTATTTTAATAACAAATTAAGAATTATCTTAAATATTACTTATTAATTAACTTACATATCAATAATAAATTAAAAAATACCACAACTACTCGTAAGGGTATAATAATTTAAGTTTTTATTTTAGAGCATCTTAATTAAGCATCCTTGTAACATATTTATAATATTTTCTTGATAAGGAAGAGACTAGAAAAAAATGTTTTTGAAAACAATCTACATCAAAAGTATGGATATATATCATTGAAATGACATATGTTTTCAATCATGTAATTGAAATAATTCGATGGAAGCTACATATATGACATGTTATTGAACTTTACATGTGCATCTAGTTGGGTTTCTTTGAGGCCATCACTAAAATACCATGTCATTGCTCTTCACTATCACCACCTAGCTCACCTTGAATTATTTCATCGCTTTCATATTATATATGGCTTTTCTCTTCCCCACTACGTTGGTATTGCTCAAACTCATCATGAAACAAAATGTTTACACCCAACACAACTCATTCTCACATTATATGAACACACCGGCTCATTTTCTACTGTAACCTCCAAAAATATCACTTTTTTGTTACTTAACACTACATACGTAAAAGGTAAAATGAAGTTAACAATGATAGATTTCAAGTAATGTACAACTAACATTTTATACTCTTTCTTTTTACAAAACCTTACTTCACCAAAACATCAAATAACACACCTTTGAATATAGCTTACACCTTAGAGAAACCCTTGGTTAAAATCTTTCTGACATTCCTTTATAGTTCCAAAATTATTGGATTTTTTTATCTAGTACTAGTTGCCAAAATCCTTTTTAAAGTTGCAGCCCTACTTGAACCAACTATGACACAGCGTAGGAATCTTTATGTGTCGAAACTCTAAACTTGGACGCCTTTTCCATTCCATCATGTGCGATGATAGATAGTGAGCTCTACTATTCCCTGTGACGTCATTTTAATGACATCATTTTTAAAATTTAATTTGAAATATTTGGGAGTAGGACCCACCCCAAAATAATTTGCTTTCTTTTGAGATTGTCACCACTACCTCCTATTTCCTGCTAAGTGTAATTAGCAGTAGCATTCACATTTGACTGCCATACTAAACGCTGACCCCTCTGTTGGGCCACATCCCATTCTCTATCCCTTCACCCCCTCTGTCAACCTTAACCACTACTGTTTGGCTTAATCATTATCATTTACCTTAATTGTGATTGTTGGCACTAGCCCCACCAACACTCCAACTGAAAATGAAATAGTTGTTCCTAGTCCTTCACTTCTCATTATTTTAAATCATGCACACACTAGCAAGAACTCCCAGATCCCTAGAGTGACACTAGTAAGATCCCCCATCCTCACCCATCACTGTTGAAATTGGTTTATGAGATTCCTCACCAGGTAAGTTTGAAATGCCCAGAAATGTTTGGAAATTTTAGTTATTCAAATGCCCAGGAATGTTTGGAATTTTGACACTGTAAAGGGTTTTGAATGTTTAGAATTTTGACACATTCATATGTGTTTATTCTTCCTCTTAATTGTGTCGATGGAGCGGGGGCAACACCTTAACAATCACACGATTGGGAGTTAATGCCATCGAATGAATAATGCATTCAATGAATTATATGTAGCATTCAAGGAAGGGGAAATGGGGAAGGGGAGGTTTTTCGTAGCTCGTGAAGTGGCACAAGGTTTGAAAATAATGAAATATGAATTTTATTTTTGCATTATTGAATAACATTCTTTGTGACTACATCGATGGGGCTAGGAGCGGTCACAACTAATGACATAATAGTAGTTAGGCAAATGCTAGTAGACAGGGGGAGAGCATATAGCCCTAAAAAATTAAATTATGCATTAAATGAATGATTATGCCCTAACTAATCATTAATTCATTCAAGCAGGCAACAATGTACTCGACATAAAACAACCAATGCCCTAACTAATCATGAATTCCTTCAAGTAGTCAACAATATAGATTCCTTAGTCCTATGATTTTCTCTATGTTATGTTTCTCTTAACTTAGTACTCGGTATTGGTATTTCTTGTGGCATTAGTTTGTTTGTGCTTTGTACCTTTGTATTCTAGCTTTATACTTTAAAAGAATTTGAATGTTTAGAAATTTGACCCCTATTGTGTACATACAATAAAATATAGTTATAACCGCCATCAGCATGACCTCAATAATAGAAGATAGATGCACGTCTCTTGCACAAAATAGGTTAAAACCTTAAAATCATTCCTAAATAAGCATAACATCAAGGGTTGAATTAGTTATCAATATAGTCAATGTCTTTTTGAAGGAGGCAAAGTATAGGAGTGTGAGTTATGTTAGAAGTAATAACTGACATTGAATAAATTATGTGTTTAATGAATTTTATGTAGCATATCCTAATTACACAAACACATAAAATAAATTATGCATTCAATTAATGCTTATGCCCTCACTAATCATTAATTCCTTCAAGCAGGCAATAATACAATCAACATAACACTCCTAAGTTCTTCGGTCATAATTATCCTAATATGAAGGATGGGCTTGCAAAACACTTATGTTCATTTTTATTAATAATTCAATCAAGCTAATAATATAAGGCTCATGGAAAACCATTCACTATATTTTTTATTGCTTGAACCCCTGATGGTAGGCTTATTTGGGAATGATTTTAGGATTTTACCCTATTCTATGTTTAAACATGCATCCATATTTTATGACTCAGCTAATTCCCTTAAATGGAGATATGAATGGATATTTCTAATGTTTAATTTTTTTTTGCTAATGGAAAGAACACATATGTGGTGGATATATCAGTACTATGTTTCTCTCTATGTGTTATGTGTTGATCAAAATTGACTTCTTAGTTAAATTAAGGCACTTATAGGAAAAAACTTAGTTTTCTAAGTCTATAGGGGGTCTAATACCTTGTTATAAGGTGTTTCATAAGTCAATTAAGTCAATTTATGTTAAAATAACTTTGATCATTAATTCTCTAGGTCCATTTATCATTTTGAGTCATTTTAAGGGGTTAAATAGGTGTATTTAATGCTTTGTACGAGTTTATTAGGAAATGTGAAAGTTAAAAATGTCAATGCCATGTGACATGTGTTCTAAGAAGTCTTTAGTGACTATTACTAACTGAATATTATAGGTTGTGCAGAAGAAAGGATAATTTTATAGTGAAAAAGGAAGATTTTGGCACTTGTACAGCCTCCTTAAGAAATGTGCCACATGGGAGAGGCTTAGGGAATGTGATTTAAAAGTGCTTAACTCAAATCCATGTTTGGAATGGCTTGAAAGTTACATTTATAGCTCAAAATCATTCTATCTCTCTTTCATCCTTCTTGGCATAGAGAAGTGACTTGCATGTTTCCACTTGGTATGGCCAATAGAAAGGGTTTCAGGAAAAATGATTATGGGATATGATTATACACTTAGATAATTTCAAATAAATATAATAATTTTTATAAATGGTCGACTGTGCTTCATGAACCATCCATTTGAAGTAGACTGTTTAAATTTGCTTGCTCATCTGTGTACCCTTCAAGTTTTCCTTCACTATGGGAAATTTCATTAAAACCACTTGTTAAGTTGTTTACAGATGATGTTCGATATGTCCTTTAATGTTTCCCATGTTTGGTTTCACACTTGACATTGATTTGGTGAGTAAATCATCTCATGTTGGCAGATTAGTCTCATTCAAATGATAAACATGTTTCCTCCATTTTTTCAAGATTCTCAAGCTTGTTAATGGATCCAAGAGGTTGTGTTAGATTATTTTACATGTATCCAAGTGATTTTTATTCTTTTTTCTGATTTCAATCTTATTATCCCAAGCATGTTCATGATTTATAGTCATTAATGCCTAAACGCGTGCAGTCAACTCTCATCTACTTTTAACCTTGGTCATGGTTTGTCAAGGTTATGAGTATGCCCATAAAGGTATTTTAAAGGTTTTTAAGCCTTGATATATCCTCTATCAACATGGAGTGGTGATCAAGTTTCCATATAGTGCAAGAAGAGTGATAATTACAATCATTTACAACTTTTGCATATAGTCAACCATTAATATACAAGTACAAGTGATCTCATAGATGCATTCCCATTGAAGATAAGGTCTAACACTTATTCAGGTGTTTTGAGATGTGAATAAAATTTTGAGGTATGGAGATGAGTTTAGAACTCATTAAGAGCTAGATAATACTCATTGGAAACGTATGTTTATAGTTTGCTTGCATACTAAAAGATGCACCTACAGGTGACTTGGCAGAGAGTCAAGGAACCTTTTTGAGGTGTTAATGTTAACGATTAGGCTCTCATCTAAGTTCTAAGGTGAACCAAACTTCATGACAAACTCTTTTGAGGAGGTAGAATGTCAAATGGAAAGGCAACCATGCTATAAAGGTATATGTCTTTGTATTTAGGGCTCTTATCTCTAAAAGAGTGAAACAGAGGTCTAAAAGCATTTGGGAATATATTATAGCATAATGGCAATCATTTTTGAAACTCATAAATTGGATGATATTAGAGCGCTTAACATATACAATATCCATGCCAAGTTGGGAGGTCATATAACATTGGAAGGTATGTTGTTTGAGATCTCAAATATGCCTTAAAAAGTACTGAGATACTTCAATAAACTCTACAAGAATGTGACCTCAAAGAGGAATCCTTCATCCAAGGTTGGAGATTGGCCTATGCACCATGTCTTGAAAGTTTTCAATGATTGAATGAATAAATCATGATCAAAGATACCATGCAAAGGATTATATTTATGATATTTTGATCCCTAAACTCTCCTTGGTCTGTACACTATGTGGAGGTCAACCTACAGCAGGCAGAGTAAAGTGTATCATTCAATAAACAATGACCTAAACATGAAGCTTAAGGGTATGTTATCCCATTAAAATTGGGTGCAGGTATAGGTGGATGCTAAATGACCTTTGGATGTTCATGAAAAGTCTCTACACCTCACAACCAAGGTCTAAGTAGAAAAGACACCTACAAGGTTTTATCAAGCCCAACACAACTGACTGTCTTGATAAAGATGAGAAGGTTAGGTTTCTTGAAATGAATTTTGTCCAAAATCACGCATTAATAATTGATATTAAGGATTCATAGAGGGTATTTATGCACTAGGACCAAATTCCAACTAATCACATAAGCCCTTACAGGAGTGAAAGAATAGGGGTCTCAGTCTAGGTACAATAGGGTATTCATTTTGGACTAGAAGGTGCATATGAGGCTCAAGGAGTTTGGATGATATGTTAGGACAAGTCATGATTACCATTATGAGTATCATTATGACCTCCATAATTTTTAAACAATTTAAATCAAGAACACTCAGGCCTCATATGACTCTTCAAGGAGAACCTACAACCAACTATGGGCAAACCGTAAATTAAGCATAGTACATAGGTAATGGTATAGAGAAATGTTTCTTGGAAAAAGGTATTAAATGGTTTTAAGAGACCTATTTGTGTTAAATTAAATTATAATATAGGACATGATTTAAGACCTGAACCTAACATACACTTGCAGGCTCCTTCCAAAAGGACGAACACAGTCAATATTGGATAGACAGTCTTGAGAATCCAAGGATGGGAAAGAGTTTGTAATAAATTAGAATGGTGAATGGGTATTAAACACCTCAACTATGATGTTAAAACCTTGAAGATAATCCAAATAATGAGAACCAAGTAGAAGAACAACCCTAACCATGCATCATACAATCCACTCAGAAAATCATGTATACAATCCTTATCTGACATGTTTAGTATTGGAATTTAGAGCGTTTGAGAGGTCATATGACCTAGAAAAAGGTTGAATTTTGGTAGGGGATATCCCTAAAAAATTTATAATCTCCTTCAATACCTATATTTGTTAAAAAAACAAGGAAAGTACCCCATGTTTTGTCTCAGATAGGGGGTACTTCCCCTCATACAAACCCTAACAGTTTTGTTAAGAAATGATAAAAGGATGATCTAAGGGCAAAGGACAACCTTGAAGGAAGGTTTTTGAAGATATATAATACCCAATAAAATTTAAATGATACATAATAAAGAGGTGATTTCTAGCATAAAGGTCCAAACACCATAAGATACAGTCAGACATAGTTAGGCATGTTGAAGCCCAGTTTCCAAATGGAAGACCATTTTCAATCCTAGCATAAAATGAGAAATACCATGAATAGAGACTTGTTTATGAGGTTATTTTTAATGTGTTGGAGCTATTAGGACACAAAAAAGACAACAAAAGAGTCATTTTGGGGTCTAGAATGCAAACAGGCCCATTGAACAAGGTGTAAACCTAAGGCCAAATGAGGGGTCACTCATAATTATTGACTTAAGTGAGATTTAAAAACTATTTGGACATGATTATGAGGCCACTACAGAGGTGTTTCATCCTTCATATTTCATATGAGACATCAAAGAAACCATTTTTGGGCCTAAAAGCGACTCAGGCATACAAGAAACATGAAAACAAGCTCGAAGAGGCAAGTTTGATTGATCATATCTTTCATGAAGCTATGCATGGGAGCCATAGGAGTTAGGGGATATTATCAGGGGTCTTATAAACTATATTTTTGTAATTTTTTCTCAATTTGGATGTCCCAACTTTATGAACAATCATTAAGAGATCAAACTAGCCTAAAACCCTTGCAAACCCTTGCTAGTGACCAATTTCAGAAAGTTGAATTAGAAAGCTGGTATAAAGGAATGGTGAGCTCATTAAAATTATTGGAACTTGCAGAGGACTTCTCGAGGCTGTTCCACACCTTTTTTTTAGTATGGACTTGTAAAAACAAGATATAAAACATGTTAGTTTTTACCATTTTTTATGTTGTAAAGGATACAAGAGGAATTAGAATATGAAATCAAGTTTGGGAGGAATATTTAGACTTATTTTAACTCCCTATGGTCACTATATTTCTTTAAATAACTCCTAAGGGTTCAAAAAATAGCCTTCAACTCAACTAGTCAAATATGGCATATGGGGCAAGTTAGGGAGAAGGGAGAAAATATTCAAGTAAAGTGATTTTAACATGCCCATAATGCTTCCAAGGACATATAAGGTCTTGAAACATGTCACCCACTTCCTTTTATTGACTTGAAAGAAAAATTGAAGCCAAATTCAAAGACAAGTGTGTAAAGTGCATGAGAAGGAGGTTTCCTAAAGTGCAACTGATGATGGATCTCTTCTAGGTGATTCCAGAAGACCAGGCATGTAAAAAATACATAGAGAAGAATTTATGAGAAACTCCCATTCTATTAAAATCATTGGACCTACCCTAGATCAGTTTCAAGTCACTCAAATAGGCCTAATCATGAAGGCAATTTTTTGTGCAAGAAAAGGAGTTTTAAGCCACTTTGCATAAATTTGATGACTTGAATGGATGATTTCACTTCCAAACCTTTCATGGTTCATCCCATATCATTATAACATGCATAAGTAACTCCTTGGCTCAACTTGAAAAGTGTCTCTATGACCCTTGGACTTCTCTTTTTCTCTCTCTCTCTCAAACTCTATAAGAGTTGGTCATTTTGGCAATGTATTGGATGCTCCACCTGAGTATGGTGAAGCCCTGCTCATTTGTATATATTTTGATAAATAAAATGACTAAGTTTTAACTCTTCCATGACTGTACTTAGTGTGTTTTATTTGAATATTGGGTTTTCTTAGTGAAGACTATGGATTCCTTAGCCAGTTGTCACATTCTTTCACCTATTTGTAGCCTCTTCTTGCAGGGCATGTGAAGTGTTATAGGAGATGTCCATATTTATGTGAGTTTGTATTTTCATCAGTTACATTCAAGGCCTCTTTTCTAGTCCTCCTAGCATAAGAAATTTTTCCATAACCTCACAATGTAATATTGATGCAAGAAGGCTTTGATTGGAAATGTGTCTATTTTGGTTAGCTTCTTGGTCTCAAGTGTAGAATGTAGTTGGTTGGAAGTCATTAAATTGATTTTGTGTATCACCTCCTTAGTTTATTTTTGATTTCATTTATCTTTCTCCATTTTCACCCCCCAGAATTAGTAGTAGGTTCAATCTTAAGTGGTACATCAAGGGAGTTATCCCTATCTAGAGACTCACCTCATTCCTTAGGCTGCCCACAAGCCTAGAGGTGATTCAATTGTGCCATTTGGATGAGGAGAGCCTTGTCATATCTTCAAAGGGTGAAAATCCAAGTGACAACAATTTTTGGCATGCCCAGTGGGACTTTTGTTCCAAGAGTTGGAGGATTTTTGTTATTGTCCTTCAACACATCAGCCTTTGGAGGCATCTTTTCAAGCATCAATGGCGACTCTGAAGACATATCAGTTGGTTAAGCATCCCAAGCTTTCCTTTGAATATTGATGGTAACATATTTCTTTATGTCCTTGCTTTTAATGAAGATTCATGGCTGACCTTTGATTTGAGTTTTGTTCTCTACAAGTTGGTGAAACATATCCATCTTGTCCCATTCCCTATCAATATGAACAAGTTCTTGGTCAATCTTGTTATGATCATCATCAGTCCCAATATGACCATCTTCAGCCTGTCATGAGTTGTATCATTCTTATAACCAGCCTTCTCAATGTTTTACCTCTCCTAGTCAACCTAGTCCTTTCTCTAATCAACCCATTTCCACCTTCAAGTAAGCACTTTTGGGCTATGAGAGATACATGCTAGATCTTGACACACAAAGAAGATGTGGCATATAAGTTCCTAATCATGTCATTAAAAAGGTATGAGATGCATTGGAGTTGGTTAAGAGAGAATGCGTACCTATTGAGAGAGCCAATTGGCAAAAGCTCACAAGTGAGATGTTTGATGTGAGTGGTTTAGTCTCTTATTTAGAGGATAGGCTAGAAGTTCATGAAAGACAACCTCACCATACCTATCAGCGTTCATATGTATTAGTCCAAGTTTCATACCAGCCATACATGACCCCTACTCATGATCTAAATCAAGCCCATCAAAGTCACCATTTTTCAAATCAGTTGGAGGAGAAAGTTGAAAGAAGAAAACTTGTTTTTGAAGCTAATATTGATAGGAAAATTGAGTTGGCTAATATGCATTTGCAAAAGTCCATGTTGACAGAAAAATACGTGGATATCAAGTCTTCATTTCCCTCTCACATTGCATCCCCACCACCTCAAAAGGAGACTCATAATTCCAATGTCCTAAGTTGGAGCAAGATAGTGGAATCATGTGGTAAGAAGGAGGAGAAAAGTCTAGACCAAGAGTGTGAAATTGAGAAGACATCTAATCCTAACATCCTAAGTTGGAACAAGATAATAGAGTCATGGGGTAAGAAAGAAGATAGAAGCATTGTCCAAGAGTGTGAAGTGGAAAATGGAGTTGATCCTTTGAAAGTCCCTCTCACCCTTCCTCAAGAAGCCTCTTCTATTCTATGGCAACCTTCATGCAATCCTTATCCCCATGAGGATTCTTATCAACTTCAAGATAAGCTTTTCCAAGAGAACCTAGCCATGCAAATAGAGGAATTCAAAGCAAAGATGAGATTGATAAGTCAAGGTGAGATTGAAGGTTTAGACCCAAAAGAATATCATATGCCTAAATGCACCCCATCTCCCCTTCCTCAAGAGCTTCCCAAAGAGTCTCTTACCTTTCATTCTCAATCTAACTTTGAGATCTAAATTACACCTCTACCAACTAGTTCATCTTGTCCTTACCCCATCACCCTTTTCCTTGATGGAACTATGGTGTGGTAACCAAGGGAGGATCAGCTGGTTAATAAAGAAAGAGAACTCTTGCTTGAAGAAAACTTACCTCCTTGGCAACCTCATTGGGCTAGATCACATGATTTCAAGATGATTAGTCTTGGCATCACCATGAAGGAGGTTAAAGATCTTGAAGATTTTTAAAAGAAAAATTAGATTGTAGCAACTGAGACATAAATTGAGATCCCTCAAGAGATCCTAAGTGTTGAAGAAGAGGTGAGTCCTTGTGTTGAATCTCTTTCCTTGGTTGATGATGAAGAATGTTTTCTTTGTGTTGAAGAACCTATCTTGAGAGAGGAAAATGAAGAGGAACATGCTCAAATCATGACTGATCAAGAAGACCTCATTAGTGTTTATGAGGAGAAGATTACCATAGGGGCTCCCCTTACTGAACAAAAAAGATAAATCACAAACTTTTGCCTCCATATTTGAAGTGAAATGTGTTATCACTAAGGGAAAAGATTTTCAAGCCATCTCTCAAGAAGTAGTAGCCTTAGGAGAGTCTCATGAGATCATGATAAAGGAGATAGCTCTTGAAGATGATCTAATCAAGGATGAAAAAGGGGTAACTTCTTGTGTGAAAATTTTAGATTGGGTTGATAAAGAAAGATGCCTTCCTTTTTCCAAAGAGGATGAAATAATCATTAACACTTTCATCACCTTGCAAGATACCATAGATGGACTAAGAGAGGTTCTTAGTCAACCTTTGTATGACTTGTTTAAAGTCATGAGAGAAGGTTATAATCCTCTCCAAGGAGGCCATGAGCTGGTCAAATATGGAGGAGGCAACATTTGTACACAAGTAAGTTTGCAAAGGAAAAACATCCTTTCAATTCTATCTTTTCATGAAGCATATGCATTTGATGATGACATGTTTGAAGTCATAAAGATGGGATATCATCCTCTTAGTTAATTGGGAGAAACACATTAGATCTTTAAATATGGAGCAAGCTCTTATTGGACTCAATCTTCCAAAGAACATGAAACCAATCCTCTTGGAGACATGCCTACTAAGGGGATACAAGTTGACTATACGTGTGGGAAGCAGCATGAAATGTCTAAAAATGTTCAAGAAGAATATATCTACATTTGAGACTTGTTTAACGATGATCTACTTGAGATCAAATCAAGTAAACTGTCAAGGAAGAGGTTTGGTCCACAAAATACTCAATCCAAAGAGAAACATACTTGGCACTATGTTTCATCTCACTATGAAGATGACTCAAGAAGTTTCCCTTTTGATCCTGAAAAGGAGATATGTTTAGTTTCTATTTGTGCCTAATATGTTATTTCCTAATTCCCCTAAATGTTTTTTCACATGTTGTGTTTGTTGTCTTGTTTTGTGTGTGTCTTTGCTTTGTGTGGTTAGGGTAGTCATTAGTGTCTTATCTTGATCAAAATTCATGGTCAATGGTCAATTTTATTTATTTGTCTCAATTCTTAGATGAATCCTAAGCCCAATGGACTAATAAAGCTACTGGTCTAGTTAGTATAGTAGGCATACTACCCCTATGAGTCACCAATTTGTTGAACAAATTTGACTTTTTAGTCAAATTAAGGCACCTATAAGCAAAAAATTAGTTTTATAGGTCTATAGGGGGTCTAATACATTTTTATAAGGTGTTTCATAAGTTAATTAATGTTATAATAACTTTGGTCATTAGTTCTCTAGATCTATTTATCATTTTGAGTCATTTTAAGGGGTCAAATAGTTGTATTTAATGTTTTATACAAGTTTTTTAAGAAATGTACAAGTTAAAAATTTTGATATCATGTGCCATGTGTCATATTAAGTCTTTAGTGATTGTTACTAACTGAATATTACAGGTTGTGCAAAAAAAAGGATAGTTTTATAGTGAAAAAGGAATATTTAGACACTTGTACAGCCTCCTTGGGAAGTGTGTGACATGGGAGAGGGTTAGGGGAAATCCTTTCACCTTAACTCAAATTCATGCTTTTAATGACTTTAAAGGTCCATTTCTAGCTCAAAACCATTTTATCTCTTTTTCATCCTTGTTGGCATAGAGAAGTGACTTGCAGGTTTTCACTTGGTATGGCCAACAAAAAGGGTTTCAGGTAGAATGCTTTTGGGAGATGGTTATAAACCTAGATAAATAAATACATTAATTTTGATAAATGGCCATTTATTTTTCATAAACCATCCATTTGAAGTGGATTGTTCAAATCTTCTTGCTCATCTATGCACCCTTTAGGTTTTCCTTCATTCTAGGAAATTTCGTACAAACCACTTGTTGATATTATTTTTAGATGATTTTGGGTATGTTCTCTAATGTCTCCCATGTTTGGTTTCACAATTGAGTTGATTTGATGAGTAAATCATCTCATGTTGGCATATTAGTCTCATATTGATGACAAACATGTTTCCTCCATTTTTTCAAGATTCTCAAGCATGTTAATGGATCCAGGAGGTTGTATTAGATTATTTTACATGTCTCTAGGTGATTTTGACTCTTTTTTATGCTTTCAACCTCTCTCTCCTAAGCATGTTCATAATTTGTAGTCATTAATTCCTAAATACTTGCAGTAAGCTCTCATCTACTCTCAGCATTGGTCATGGTTTGTGAAGGTTCTAAGGATTCCCATAAAGGTGTTTTAAAGGTTTTGAATCCTTGATATATCCTTTATCAACATGGAGTGGTGATCAAGTTTCCATGTAGTGCAATAAGAGTGATAATTACAATCATTTGCAACTTTTGCATACAGTCAGCCATTAATATGCAAGTACTAGTGATATCATGGATGCATTCACATTGATATAAGGTCTAACACTTATTTCAAGTGTTTTAAGATGTGAATAACATTTTTAGGTATGGATATGAGTTTAGAAATCATTAAGAGCTAGATAATACTCATTGGGATCATATGCTTACAGTCTACCTGCATACTAAAAGATGCACCTATAGGTGACTCAACAGAGAGTCAAGGAACCTTTTTGAGGTGTTAATGTAAATTATTAGGCTCTCATCCAAGTTATAAGGTGAAGCAAACTTCATGACAAACTCTTTTGAGGAGGTAGAATGTCAAATAGAAAGGCAACCATGAAATAAAGGTTAATGACTGTGTATTCAGGGCTCTTGTCCCTAAAAGAGTGAAATAAATGTTTAGAAGGTTTTGGGAATATCTTATAACATGATGGTAGTCACTTTTGACACTTGGGAATATTTGGTTTAGAAGGTTTGAGTTTTTCTAATAACATCTACATAGGTTTTGAGGCCTTGTTTCATGATCTGAGCAATTATAAAGCAAGTAGACAACATTTTTAAAGACTGTGATGTAGACTATGTGTAACATAAATCATAAAATCTGCTGAGTGCTTATATTCTCCTTTATCTTGTCAATTATAAATATAATCTTGTGCAATATCAATATTTATTTTACATTCAAATTTGTATGGTAAATTCCTTATTTTATAGTATTCTGAATTTCAATAGTTACATCTTATTACTATTGGAATGTTTCACATTATATTAACAAAAAAATATGATTACAGAAGGTTACAAAGTAAAGTAGTTGGATACATCATGGCTCAAACACCTTGCTAGAGGACAAATCCAATTCCAAAGCAACTAAATTAGTTGGTCAAGGCATCGACCAAATAAATACAAATAACCATATATAATAAATTTATGCATAAGCCATCTCCCCAGGAGGTGGAAACAGAGGATTATCCTTGGGAAGTGCTAACCAAACAAGTGTTTCCACATCAGGAATATCTAGATCATTCCAGCCATCCAAGGGTTCACATAAATAGTGATAAGCCAACATCAGTCAGCTACACATGAATAATAGTGCTTGTCAGAGACCACTATGAGGACCAACATTAGACTTGCCATGATAACTCTAGCCACCCCATGGGGGAGGGCGAGAAGAAAAGTGGCCCCTACTTCTAGATCGACTTTTGCTTTGACTCCTGTTGGGAGGAGGAAGTGGTGAACCGTGGGGCAGGCCATCAAGTGGAATTTTTCTCATGGTGCAAGGGGCACTCCCCTAGTGGTTGAGGAGTTATTGCACGTGACAGAGATCTAGAGCCATCTTTTCCACTTGGGCTTGAATATTCAAATAGATCAAAGAAATAACAACCTTTTCATTAATAGAAAATAAAATTACACGTGCCTCGTGATTAAAAATAACATTATTCTTGGCTTTCCATAGCTGAAAGAGAATAATAACACAAAATAATTTCTAGAGAAAGGCAGTAGAGGCTGGTTAATTAGAAAAATCCCCAAAGAGTGTATGTCACCAAGAGAAAGGCTCAGGGTGATAACACTGAAATAACAAATGAATTCAACACCATGTAGACTGGGCCTTCAGACAAAACCAAAATATATGCTTAAAGGATTTTGGACACTTGCAAGTTGGATATAAGGGTTGTGGAATGCATAGGTGGATCATCCTCTCACCGAGGGGGAGTCCTTGATAAATTAAACACCATTAAAAATTATCGATCTTGGGCTCCAGTTTAGGGTGCCACACATGATCCATATAGGTGAGCTAAGTCTTGAGAGAGGACTAGAGGCCCCAACACCCATTGAGATTATCTAAAGCTATAGAATATGAACTCATCACTTTATAAAGAAGCTCAAGAGAGTATCTTTTGAAGTGTGTATCACATTTCCACCTCCAGTATTTCCACCAAGCCCTAGGAGGTTTTAAGCCAAGTTTATGTAGCATAACATTAGGTAACAATTCCTGAATGCAAAGAATATAAGGTAATTCTACATTGTTTAACTAAAACTTGATTTTTAGTTTAAGCTAGGGAATCCAATCTTTGGAGGTAACTAAATCACAGATAGTGTGAATCCCTTTTTAGAATAATCATAGAGCTTTAATACTAGGTAATTCAGCAAGGGGAATGGAAGAAGTTTAAGTAAAGGGGACCACCATAAGCTATGGTTATTAAAATATAACCTTGTGTATATCCCATCTTCCACCCACTTCAAGTGGGGTTTGTCTGCTTCAAAAGACTTCTATATGTTTTTGACCACAAAAGAGCCAGTAATATTGACAGGAACAGTAGTGAGGAGAAGTGATTGGAAGCCAATATTTTGCAAACTATTTTTACCATAGGGAGAGCCTGCAGTGATGCAATGTCTTAGAAGAATTTTTCAAGATTCATTTCCCTCATTAGCCTAAATAATCCACTTTGCACACAAGTCCATACTTTATTGATAGGTGTCAATGATGCCCATGCCACCTTTATCATGAAGGAGGCAACAAATATCCCATGCCACCTGATGAAAATCCCATTCATGATTAAAATTAACCCAGAGAAAATCATTGAGGAGTTTAGATAGAGGATCATAATATGCCTTAGAGGGAGCCTGTCAGGAGGAATATAGACATGCATAGTGGCCAGGATCTTGGTGTAAATCTAGAACTTGCCTGTCAAAGATAGGGGCTTAGTGATCCAATAAGCAATCTTTTTTTCAATCTTGTTGAGGACTTATTACAAAATCTTGGTTGATAAACTGTCAAAATTAAAGGAGATGCCCAAAAACTTGAATTGTTCCCCTTGAGCAATCCATTGCCAATTATACTTGCAAATCCACTCATACATATGCATCATACTTTGATGAATACATTGGGTTTTCCTCCATTGTAGGTTGAATACAAAATCCAAACAGAAAGTTTCCAGGCATTGGATAACTTCATTAAAAGTGGCCTCTTGTTCTTTGAGCATGAGGAAGGTGTCATCTACAAAGTGCCCATTGATGAGATAGGAGGTGTGGTCAGGTAAGATAATGCCTCAAACAAACCCTTGAGAAGCTCTAGAATCTAGGAGATAACCCACGACTTCTATGGATAACAAATAAAGTGATAGAAAAAGGGGACAAACTTGGTGAATAGAACATTATAGCTCAATCCCCTCAATTTTATGTCCATTAATAGTGAGGCAAGCTGATTCATCATGAAACAAAGTTTGCACCCCATAAATGAAGTATGGGTCAAAGTCAAGAGCCTCGAGCATGGTAAGAGTAAATTTCCACTCAATCTTATCATAAGATTTTTCAAAGTCTAATTTTATAAAAATAGTTATCTAGAGAGAGGAACAAGCCCAAGCTATGCCATTCTAGACTGCAATAAGATTATCCAAAATATAACGCCCTCTAATTAATCATGTTTTTTCTAGTCTAATAATGGTAGGTAAAATGAGCCAGACATGGTTGGTGATGGATTTGGAAAGAATCTTTTAAGAAATATTGAGCAAGGTTATCAACCTCCAATTGGTAAGTAACTCAAGATCTCTAGCTTTAAGTTTGAATTTTATATTACATAAGTTGATCATGGGTCTAAGTGACTAATTCTATAAGGCTTCTTTGCAGACTTTTAGTAAATCAAGTTTGATAAGATCCTAGGTGGCTTTGTAAATTTCACATGGGAAGCCATAGAGGCTATGAGCTTTATCATTACTCATGTAATGTAGAGCCTCTATGAGCTCCTACAAGGTAAACAGGGCATCATAAATCTATTGATCGACTGGTTTGAGCTTACGAAGTACCACATCAAAGCATTTATAAACTGCCTGGGATCGCTTAGCTATGAAAGGATGAGCTTGAAAAACTAGCTTGTAATGTTCAAGGAAAGCTAAGGAGATATCAGACTGAGAGGTTAGCTATGATTGAGCCACTTGAATGGATTTGATTTACCCACTAGCTTTCTTGGGTTTCAGTGTTTTAAAAAAATCCCTGGAGACTTTGTCACCAATTTTTAGTTAGTGTAGTCAAGCGTGGATCTAAGTGCCTCTAGTTGCATGGTTGTTCACCACCTTAAGGTGGTGTTTGAGAGACACTACAAGCCATTGCAACTTCACATTCAAAGGATAAATCTTGAGGGAGACAGAAACCCATCAGAACTCATTGAGTGTGTCCTCTTCTAAATAATTTTGGATTTGAGCAACATGTTTGTCATGGTGTCATAGGAAGGAGGTGGTGTGCAAAATGGCCTCATTCCACCACTCAATCCAATTGAAGGTGTATGGGGGATATGAGGTGAGGTTCTAGATTTACTTGATGGGTCAGATAATTCTTGCATGACTCAACATATAAGTCTTTAGGATAAATTAATTATGTGACACATCGTACTACCCTAAAGTCCATTCTACTTTATACAAAATAGGGGAGTGGTCTGACAAAATAATACTAGAGTGGATGTTGACAGGTTGGCCATCAATAGTAGAAAAGGAAAAAATATTTTGCTCAGTTCTATCTTGTTTGGATTGCATTAATCATAAAATAAAATAAATATTCTGGTGAACTTGATTTCAATCTTGAGTGTATAAAACCCTAGGTATTTTCTCCCTTATGGTTTAATCTTATCTTCTTAGGGTTTGGGTATGACTTTTAGATCTTCTTTATAATTTCCCCTTATTCACACATAAACAAACCCTAGCATAGGTATAATAGATGTTGATAGTTCATATTTTATGATTCAAGTTATGATTGTCATGCTTACATATTTATTTCCTAAAATATACAATATGTTTACAATTCATGGAATGAAATGGGTTAAATTTATTTTTAATAAAATTAAGGATTATATTAATAATGATGAATTCTTAACCCTCCTTGGTAACACTTATTGCATGAATATTGAATATGAGATGCTTCAGGTTATTACTGGAAGGGAAAGGGAATGTATGAATCATTTTGTTCCTCCTCCCCTAGACCTCAAGGTATTGATAGCCACCATCTCTCTCCCACTATTTTTTCTGGGATTATACTAGATAAATAATTTCATGTTATCACAACATGAAGAGGTAGGGTGCATCATCCTATAATTCAAAGTGGAGGTAGTCAAAACGTCCTTCATAATCATCCTCCACCTCCTAAGATACCAACTAATGCAAATTGAGGTTATGATGTTGTAATCACCTAAAAGTGGTATTATAGTGCTAAGAGTGCTACTTGAGACTACTTATCCATATATTATCCCTATACCTATCATAGATCCTACTGTCACATTTATCCAACCTTTGTGTAGACCACAGGTATCCCTAGCCAACCTTAAAATAGTCCCAGACATTTATTTCCTGTTCTTGGCTCTTCATGCCTAGTGTTCTACCAATTGGACACTAGCAACATTATAAGGACACTAGCACCATAATATTGACACTAACTCTACACGACACTAGTGTCCCTAAAATGGCGCTAATGTTCATTGCCCTATCTTTCCCCAAACAAATATCTTTTCAAAACTAAAACTTTCTAAGGTTATCCTAAACCTCTCTAATCACTTGTACAAGCATAAGAACGGTATAAATACATGAATTTTATCCCTATAACAACTAGATGGAAATTAGATGCAAAATACACATTCAAACTTAGAACAAGTTGTGCACAATTAAGGTTATCAATCCCTATTCTACCCTACTTATGCATACTACCATCTACAATAGTTCTAAGCTTAGATTACCTAGATTTACAGTCTCAAACACATTCAAGTCACTCAAGGCCATTATCATACTAGCATCACTTACACTTGCACTAATGGGTGGGAAAAACTACATCAGGTTTGATCCCTCCTCATAGTATTGGTATGTACGTAACTCTCTTCACAATGGGGTGTTGAGGATGTCCAACCTACCCTAATAGTAAACACACTTTTTAGCTCATGCCAATTAGATGCCCTCACTACATGAATGATTAAGGTTTAATCACTAAATTAGTCATTACATAAAAAATATAGTGTTGCAAGACTCATTCACACAAGAACAAACCTTAGAGATCTAGACACAGGGACACCTATAAGCTCAAGATAGTCCTACACAAAAGACACTACCATCACTTTACCAATAATGGTGCTATTATCTAAAGATTGTACACTATCTCATTTATTTCTAGCATTTACTTAGACATACTTTCATTCTCTCTTGTTCCTTGTACACAGTTCATTTTCATGTTTTTTGTACATAGCTTATATCTAGAAAATAAAAAATAATATAATATTTCAAAAACACAAAAACATTCAAATATTTATTCATAAGACAAAAAATTATAGATTATATGCATTGTTATGTTTACACTTCTTATATTTTATAGACACTACATATGCTAGCTATCTTAGTATAGTTGGTTTTATCATACATATATGCTTCACTTGATCTTGTCAAGTGCTTATAGATTGCTACAGGACTTATGTCCATTACATTGATTTAGACTTGTTATTATCTACGCACTAGGGGCATATACACCAATACATAGGTCTTCATTTGACACATTCACCCACTTGGAGACATCCTATACACATTTTTGATTCCCAGGATCTCTATTTATATAATCTACATCCCAACTTTAGCATTGTTATATCTTGATATTGATCTTGTTACTCTTACTCAGATTTTTTGTTAGCTATTACTAATTTAGACTCAGCATATATATATCCTAGCTCTTACATAGATTTATATTTTATATTCATGCATACTTTAATTTCTAGCTTTCCTAGTTTAGACTTGATTGTATCTCTATGCTTCTTCTATTCAAGGAAGTTTGAATATGCCATTGTTATTTAACTTTACACCACTTCTATTCACAATATGTATGCTTTGGACATGTGCCCATGTCCTTGTGTGTGCCTTCCTAATTGTTTATGTAGACATTTGAAAATGTTCTTATATGTGTCTCTAGGCCAACTTGCTTATTATTTGCACATATGGACATTTGAACATGTCTTTGTATGTCTTATTTTTCTCAAATTTAGTTACATGTGCTCATGTTCTTTGTATTATGGCCTCTTGGCCTACTTTACATGTCTCATGTGTTTTGTATGTATGTTTTCTTGTATGCATCATGGCCATGACACTTGTCTTTGCTTGTTACACACACCGTCTTTCGATTCCATGAGGGACCTCATGCATCTCCCTTCCCTACTTGGGTGTCATGATTGACATAATGCCCCATCCCCTAGGTAGCTACCTAGTTATTACTCCGATCTGTTATTACATATATTATTATATATATCTTGACAACATTATGAATGCTATACATGGCATACATCTTACATTACATACTTATGCTCAGATTATTTTACATTGTGATGTTATGCATGCACATTATATTGGATTACTTCACATTTATCATATATGCTTCAGTTAACACATATTTGCAAAACCTTTTCTTTTGAGGATAGTTATTTTATAGCTTCAATAACTCCCCTCAAAAGAGGGAATTCACAAGGGTTTATCATAGAGATCAGGATCCTATATTGCACTCATAATACATTTTCATCACATAGGCTCAGTTATAAAAATCAGATTCAAGTAAACATAGAGGGAAAGTATTGACCTAAAAAGTAGTACAGTTGTATAGAAATCAGACCAGAAGGACACTAGCGCCCAAATTGGGACACCAGCATCACATTTTCAAAAATTATGCTACTATCCAATATATGTCACTAATGTCCAGTAGCCTCAGTTTTAGAAAAACCCATATTGGTCAAAAAAGTATAGTATGTACAATAGAGGTTTGCACAGATTTATCAATTATACTTAGTTTCGCTCAAATTAATATTAATGCAACTCATATTCATATTAATATGCTTAGATTAGGGGCACATGGACAACATGACTATTCCTATTTCAGTTCAAATACCTATATGCATATTATTACAACTCATTTCAGAATGTATATGCTTAGATATTAGATTTGGGGGCATGTGCACAACACATTATTTCTATCTGCTCATTTACACACCAGTTGATCAGATGGAATAAAAAATGCCATGTCATTCTCTATGTTGTATAAACCTAATATTATATTCTAAGGTTGCACACCAGTTTCATGCCTTACTCCATCTATAGTGGTTGGAATTCTTGAGTGAAACAGAGTCACCTAATGTGCCCAAGTGGTTGTCGAGCTAACATACCCAGTTAGATATACCCAGTTAGAAATTTAATATTACTTCACGTAGTTCAGTTTTAGAAGCATATACTACACGTGGGTGGGAAATGATGGAATCATAGCCTACTTAAGTTCTTGAGCCACCTACATGAGAGGGTTAGACACACCATCAGTCCAATCCAATCTATTCATAGGTCATGATTTGCCAAACAGGGGTGGGCAATGATGGAGTCAAAACTAGATTAAGTTCTTGAGCTACCCACACATGAGGATCGAGTAGGCCATTAACTCAATCCAAGATATTCATCAATTAATCACTATATACATATGCAAACACAAGTTATCACTCAGTTTATATATTAGTTTGCGTACTTAGTGAGGTGTATTTATTCCTTTCCTCTTTCCTATCTGTTTACTCAGCTTCACTTAGTTTTACTTCTTTACCTAGTTTTGTCTTTGCTTTTGATATCTCTTAAGGACTGATTTATGCACATTTCATTTGCAGGACATGCATTGAAGCATGGTTCACAAGCTCAAACTTAGTCCATGGGCTTCAGCTCCTAGGTAAGTCTGGGTATGCTTCTTTTTCTTTTATCATAGTCATTTCTCTTTCATGTATTTATAGAATAAATAGGGGGTAAATGTAATCACCTAAATGTGGTATTTGAGTGATAAGAGTGCTACTTCAGACAACCTATCCTTAGCTTAATATAGACCTATCCTATAGCCTATTATCACACTTATCCAGCCTTCATGTGGGCCACAAGCATCCCTAGTCAATCTTAAATTAGTCCTAGACCCTCATTTCCTGATCTTGGCCCTATGTGCCTAGTGTTCTACTAGCTGGACACTAATACCATAATAAGGACACTAGCACCATAATAAGGACACTAGGACCACATGGCGCTAATGTCCCCAAAATTGCATTAATGTCCTTTGTCTAATCTTTTCCCAAACAAATATATTTTCAAAACTAAAACTCTCTAGGGTCAGCCTAGACCTCTTTTATCACCCGCACAAGCATAAAAATAATATAAATATATGAATTTTAGCCCTCTAACTACTAGATGGAAATCAAATGCAAAATACACATTCAAACTCATAATAAATTATGCACAATTAAGGTTATTAATCCCTATTATGCCCTACTTTTGCATACTACCATCTATAATAGTCCTAAGCTCAGATTACCCAAATTTCTAGTCTCAAACACATTCAAGGTGCTCAAGGCCACTATCATACTAGCATCACTTACACTATCACTTATTTGGTGAGAACCACATCAATATTAATCCCTCCTTGGAGTATTGATATGTAGGCAACTCTGTTCATAATGGAGTGTTGAGGATGTCCAACCTACCCTACTAATAAACACACTTTTTAGCTCATGCCAACTGAATGCCCTAACTACATGGAGGGTTAGGGTTTACTCACTAAATAAATCATTATAGGAAAAATATATGGTTTTAGGACTCGTGCATGTAGGTATAGACCTTAGAGATCCAGACATAGGTGTACCCAAAAGTTTGGGATAGTCTTGCATAAAAGACACTATTGTCAATATCAATACACTATTGTCACTTTTCTGGTAATGGTCCTATTGTCCAATGGTGTCACTAATATCCAAGAGGGGTTATGACATTAGGATCCATTTTGTGACACTCAAGATAGCTTCCACCTCAGTTTTCAGCACCTAGATCACTCGTCTCAATTATTTTCTAGCTAAGTTATTACTAGCATTATTTATTATTATTTTTAGAAAAGTTAAAGCTAGTCAATTCTATAACAAATCAGTGGTTGTATTTATTGCATATTATTTCCATTATTTAATCTACTCATCTCTTTAACAAACATAGGATTTACATTCACTAAGTCCTAAAAGGTTAAAACAGATGTCATTGATCAACTTAAAAATACTCCAACAAAAATATCTATATTAGAATCACTCAAGAGGTCCACCATATATAAATATATTCTTTATACAACATTGTGTGATGCAAATTTAAAAAATAATAAAAAACCAACTTATTTTGCATCTATTTTTAATACACTAAATAATAATGAAGACACCATTTTTGTTTAAAAAAAGTTTTACCCACTCAACATACTATAGATCATAATCTCCCATTGTTTATTCAAGTGCAAGTCTAAAATAAAACAGTTAAGCATGTTTTGTTTCATAATGGATCAACACTAAACATTTTTAAAATCACATTTATTCAAAAACATAGAATTAATATGGACTCTATTAATAATTCAAAAAAGAAAATATAACATTTTGATAATGTTCCTCGCCAAGTGTTATAAGAGATTGCTTTAGATATGATAGTGAGCCTTAAAACATTAACTATTGTATTTCAAGTAATGCAAAATCATTTGCATTATAACCTACTCTTAGGTAGACATTGGATTCATGTTATAGATGTTTTACCAAGATCTTTACATCGATGCTTAAAAATTATACATGAAAAATGTGTGCATACATGTCTTACGAATAATTAACCTTTCAAGTATTGCGAATAGCAAAACCTAGTGATGAATGTACACCATAATTTGATGCCTTTCATTTTTCCATAATACCTTCCTTATAAGTCATACTAGTGGAATGAATACATACATATGAAGTGGGAGAGTCAATCAAAGGTAATGAAAATGAGTCAACTCCAAATATATCACTTAATCGAGAAATGGTAGAAGAATCACTACATATGTCTAAGGCACAAAAGAAGAAGATACCATATCCTCATTTGTTGGTCAATAAAAAATATCCCAATTGAGTATTTATGGATAATGATATTGATGATGATGACAGTGAAATTTTCGTGAACATAGATGATTATCTGTCTCATCTAAACTTCACACCTATAAGCCTAGTAGAGTAGCATGATGATTTAAACATGGTCAACATTGATAAATTATGAGGTCCCCTTCATGTGCAACTAAATCCATATAAGGGGAAGGTTTTTATGCCCTTAAACTATATCAAGTATATTGATATGTATGACCAATTTTTTCTAACATAACCTTTTACCTTGTTATATCATAATTTTCTAGTGTTTTCATATTGTTAGTAGGGTCAACCTATGGAGTAACCATAGCCTAAGTAGGTCATATATAGGAGATAATGGTTAGTGCATGATGATCATAATAAAAATTATGTTCTTATTGTATATTCATGGAGGTTGTCCCCTCGAAGTGGTTTAGTCTTATATTTCTAATATTATGCTATGTTGTTAACATTTAGTATGGAGTTGCACTATTCTAGTCTTAATATTGTGATATATTGTTGTTGATATAGTCTTGATATTTATATTTACATTCATTGTTGTGAATTGGCTTGATTTATCTAAGTAATATCATTACAAGTAATATCAAAGCTTCAATTTTAGAAAGGTTCTATGGCACATATTTTTCAAATCTAGCATAGTGGTTGTTTTGTGGACAAAAAGATTGAAAAAAATAACTTGTGATTTGGAAGGAATTTATTTTTTATGTCAGGTTAGTATTGATTAAGGTTTTTTCCTTAAAAAAAATGTCTGGAGATATTTTCACACTCATACACAAAATAACATTGTCAGGATTTAATTTGGTGAGACGATCATAACTATATAGTTCTCTGGGACATTTTTTTGACCCCTAAATCTAGAACCCTACACACTGAAGTTTGTGCATGGTCAATCCAAAAACTAAAGGCTATGAAAAAGGGTCATCCACTCAAGTAAAAACATTTAACAAGGAATAAATTGAGTTAGAAACTTTTGATATATGAGTTTCTAGGTTGGTTATCCAACTCCAAGAAGTGCAATGCATGACTTAAAAAGAAGATTTAGATGAGGTCAAAGGTGACTTGGACACAATAAAAGGATATTTGAGCAATATTAATATGGAATTGGTAATTATCACGATGACCTTGGCTAATATACCAACTTCTCCCCTGTCTAATAATTCTTTATCCAACCAATCAAGGTATCCTAGTAAAAATAATCCAAATTCAAATACATGTTTTCCAATTGGGGTATTAATTGTTTCATCCTTGTGATGTCGACACATTATGCATTCAATGACAAAATTCAAAATATTCCCCTTGATTTTATCCCAAAATAATCTTGCTTGATTCTTTAATAAGTTTTCAAGAACCTTGAATGCCCCCCAATTGGATCTATATGGAGCTCCATAACAAACTTATATTTAAGGGTAGAGTCCTTGCACAGGTAAAACCTATCTCTGTACCAGGGAGCATTCCCTTTAAATTAAAAATTTGTCTAAATTCTTGCACAATGTAAAAAAATGGGAGGCTGTTGAGTTTGCTCACTATTGATGTCACAAACTCTCAACTAAATAGTTTAACCCTAGATCCACACATGCAAAAAAATTGCAATTGAGTGTGCTTCATTGTAATGGACTACAATAAGTAAATAGTAGTTTAAACTTAAATAGTATGGGCTACAATAGATAAATTGTGGGTCAATCCATAAATATTAAATACCATGTGCATTGGTAACTTGCTAATGCCCTGTCATGTCTTCATAATGTCAAATTAATATCAAAATATTCGATAAGTCCAAAAGAGAGCCTAGGAAAAAGTGAATACTACTTTGAATTGCAGTATAGATGGACTGAAAGCACCTCAAATGTGCTCAGGACTATTTTTAATTATGTGCACAAGATAAAAAAACACTAAAAACTATATTTTAAATCAAAAATAGAAAAAGATCACATTCTATACTTTTATCCTCTATTTTACATGTGAAAGAGTAGTTAGACATACATCTAATAGCCCTAAAGCTAGAAGGCCTCTCAAAACAAGTGTATTTACTATTCTTGTTTTCCATTGTAACATGGTTATTGTTTCAGACACCGGTAATGAAAGCTTCTTTCTAGTCCTAGAGAGTGTGTCACTACCCATGCATCAAATATGAAATCTTCTTAAAAATATCCCCAATGGACATTATTTAATACCATTAAGGATAATATCATATTTATAATACACTTTAATAATACCTTATATATAATGTACACATCATGAATGGAATAGTCTATTTATCCTCTTTTTTTCCTCTGCCCTTTCCATTTCTTCACGTGCGTTGATAGATGCTCACCTCTAAAAGTTCCCTGTGATATCATTTTTATTACGTCAGTTTTAGAAGTTAATTTAAAGTATTTGGGAGTAGGACCCTCACCAATAAGAGCAAAATTTATCTATGGGGACACCAAATACTGATAAGAATAGTGAAGTCCACTCTTTATTAATGTATTGGTTACAATCATATTTTACTCACTTAATGAATTGTCATTATCTCTATTGTATTTTTGAATACTTATTAAGGGAAAGGGTTAGGACCTAATAGGCCTGCGATACCTAATGATTATGAGGGTAGTTATTCCTTTAAGATTTACTAATTGAATATTAAAATGTCAAAATTTAAATGAAAAGTAAGTAATCATTTGATATCAAATTTGTGTTTCTTTACAAGTAAATTCAAAAAGAATAGGACTTTCAATAATATAAGTACTAAACTATATATATATATATATATATATATATATATATATATATATATATATATATATATATATATTAAAAAATGTGTATACATTTAGGAATATGGAATGGATCAAAGCAAGATGATTTTTAATATCTTCTTCCCTCTACCTAAAAATTTAATTATAGGGTTTGACATGTTTGAACATCATTTGGTGAGTGTGAAAGGCCAAGGGCGTTGTGGAGGGTTGTCGTAGCACCTCTGAGACATTATTTAATTTGTATTTTGTTATTTTTTCTATTTTTTTTTGTGATAGTAGTTAGGCTTGTGTATACGGTGTGGTATGTGGTCGCATCAGTGGCATGTTGGTGATGCGAGTAGTGGTTGTTCCTATGTTTCACAGTTAGCAGTCATTCCCTACCATGATGTGTTTTCTCCCAATTTGATGGTAGTAGGTTATAACCCAAGCATTTGATCATTGTTTTGGTGGCACCTATAGCCATTACTCAGTTTTGGATTTGTTGGCAATGGTGACTTTTAGTTATTCTATGTTTTCCCTCTCTATTCTGTAACTATTTTAATTAGGGTTTGGGTGGTTAGGGTTTAGTCTTAAGGTTTTAGTACATTTTCTTGTTTGACTTTGCCCGGTCGGCAAGAGGGTTATAAGGATCGTGCTTGCACTTGATTGGTTTTGCCTGCCTAATAAGAGGGTTCTAAGGGTTGGTTATTTTTATTTGTTTGGCTTTGCCAGATCAACAAGGGTGTTGTGAGGTTTTGTTTCCTTATTTGTACATGTTCAGCTTTCCCTAACTAATAAGGGATATGTGAGGACTGGAACCGTGCATACCAATCGATCACTTTAATATGTAGCCCTCTGTACTTTAATATTTTTTGAATAATAAATCATCCTGAAACACTCCAATAATACATGTAAATATAAAAATCAAATGTCAATGTCACTTCAATCTCCAAAAACTTTATTAAAAATTTAAATCCATTTTACAACTTTGAAAATATAAAATCATCTTATTTGACCACACTTCCCTAAACAAAATTAGAAGCTACTCTTCTCAAAATCACATCTAAAATCTAGTATAATGAAATCTTAAATCAAAGATTTTCAAATATGCACACCCAACTATACATTCATTTTTGTTGCACTTCCCATCTCAAATACTCTCATGAGTGCATGTCTATCCAAAATATGCATCATTGTAAGGCTCCATAAACATAAATATATAAGCGCATTTAAGGAAAAAGCAAAGAGATTCAAATTTAAATTTAATCATATGTTTAAAAATATCATCTCTCAGTGTGTTGGGTGAATATTTTGTCGACCAGCTAACTAGTGAGCAAAATAGTTCCTATCACCACAGCATAGGGAGATTAGTCATCCAGGTGTGTAGTTTTACTACATCAAAAGGGGACAAATCTCTCCTCTCATCAAGGGGAGGTTCCCTATTAAATATAAGGAGGCTATATACTATATAAATAAGTAGAAAGTAACACACAAGGGTAGAACAAACCATCCATCTCTCTTTTTTTAGAGATGATGCTCACAGCTCAAAGGAGAAATCTTGGGTGATTGGTGAAGGTGCTTCTCTTCTTTCAAAAGTAACATTCAACGAAGAGCCATATTCCTTCTTGGATAGTAGAAATCCTAGTGAAGCAATAGAAGGCACTTCTCTTCTTTCAGAAGTGCTTGTTCTTGCAAACAACATGAATCTTTCTGGTAGTGACAAGTAACTAGTAACCGAGTACAGAGTAACTAGTGGCTTGAAATGTAGCACAAAGTCTCCACCTCGACTGCCCAAGAGTGAAATATGAAGAACAAAGTCGTCCCAAGGTCCTTTACACAGAAACAGAAAATAAACACACACTGAAGGCAACTATGACAGCACAAAGTCTGAAAGTAGCTGGCTTCAGGACACCTTCCTGATTACTTCCACTAGTTTTGCTTGTTAGATCAAATAAATAAGAATGTTCCTAGGAAACAGACATAAGAACAATTTCCTAAAATAGCACAAGCTATAACAGCACAAAGTCTGCAAGTCACTGCTTTCTCATTCAAATAAAATAATATGAACTACAATCTAAGCTCAAAGTCTCAGCATTTGCCTTTCAGTTTGGGCAGAGTTTTGCTTTTGGTAACAGGAATATCTCCTTTAAAATGATACAAGAGATTACAATATTTAGCCGCCTAGAAAAGACTAGCACGCTTTTCCTTAGAGTGACCCATGTTGCCTTCAATGCTTTGAATGCATCTCCAAGTTTGTTAAAGGATTGTGTTGAAAACAGTGTGGTTGTCTTAACTATGGTGTGTTATTTCATCCCATATGTCTTCTCCTGAGATTGGATTGTCTGGTTTGTCCCCTCTGACATCTGCACAACTGTCCATTTGTCTTTACTTCATGGAAGGAAAAATAGGCTGCGTCCTTAATTTGCAAGACAAAATACCTGCTTAGTGGACTATTCCACCTACTCAAATTACTTTTGCATAGATATTTCAGGTTTTTCCCTCTTTCTTCTTTTGTCTTTTCTAGCTTTGTCTCTTCCTGCTGCAGTTTGAGTTATCAAGCTATCTTTTCGATCAATCGCTTAGTTCTTCATTCAAGTTCTACACTTTATTTAAATTTCAACAAATATTCCCTTACTTTTTTTTTGACGTCCGCAGGGCTGTCAATGGTCGCTAGTCGTTTGAACCATGTTGAACTTTAAACCTTTGAACTTGCTGAAAGTACATTGGTTCATTGGTTCATTAGTTCATCGGTTCATTCTAGCTCTTTTATTCCATCGCTCCTTGGTTGAACCATCCGTTAAACCATCTATTTGTCACTTCTTTCCTTGACTGAGGCCGCCTTTGAATTGCTTGAACCTATGAACCATTGAACTTTGAACTCTTTCGGTTCAAGGTTCAATCGGTTTATTGGTTCATCCTTTGTCCGTCACTTCTTCTTTCTAAGCTCTTTGATCTTCATCGCATTGTTTGAACATTTGAACCTGTGAACTCGTTGACCCTTTTGGTTCAAGGTTCAAGGTTCAATGGTTCAATCGGTTCATTCTTTTTATTTGGCCAAGTCCTTTTGATCTTTTTAAACCAAACACGTTGAACCATTTGGTCGTTGAACATGTTGATCCATTGAACCCGTTAAACCTTTAAACCAAAGTGGTTTAATGGTTCAACGGTTCAATGGTTCAAGCCTTTTTATCTTTAATAAGTGTTTTGAAGCTGTTGAACCTTGAAGTGGTTGAACTTTGAACCTTGACAAATGCGCTTAACTCTTGCTGATGACGTTGAACCTTGAACCCATTAAACCCTTGAACCTTTTTGGTTCAAGGTTCAACGATTCAATGGTTCAATTGTGCTTGGAAGCTTGCTGATTGAATTCTTTTGATTGAACTTGCCTGTAGAAGCCTTTGAACCTGTTGAACCTGCTAGTCCCTTTACCAAAAAGTTGAGAAAATGAGGTAATTGGATGCTCAGAATAAATTTTGGAAAGGGAAGAGACAATTTTGGTCATGCAGGACCAAAATAGTTCATATGTTGTCCCAAAACTAAGAAAGCTATTTTTGGGGACACCACAGTGTACAATTGCCCATTTTAATTAATCAAGAACGAGCACAAAGATTAAGCATCAACAACATTTCAATTTTTCATCAATTTATATTTTATTTGTTTGAATTCTTCCATTGTTGCTAACTCTATTATATATATTTTATACTTCATTAAATAGTCCTTATACAACATTGTACGTTTGAAAATATGCACCACAATAATTATATCCAAGGACTATATTGTATGGTCATACATATGACTGTGTTTGCATTTTTTCAGTGGTAAAATATCATCATTTTTTTCGGTAGACCATATTATATGTAAGGTAAAATTTCAGAGAAACACTCAATTTTTTAAAATATATATATATATATATATATTGTTTTTAATATTTCTTTTTTTAATTATAATTTTATTAATATTAGAAGTATAATGTTGAATAAATAATCGTTACCAAAAAAAAATATGATATGGAGGGTCAACCATCAAATTTACTTCATTGTTATATTGAAAGATGATATAAATTTAAAAGTTTTTCAAAGTTTTCTTATACATTTATTATAATCTCTCAAAGGCATTAACTACTATGTAAATTTGGACAAATGGACCGAGTGTGTCTGATATATCTAACATTAATTTATACTGTGGTTGAGTTGGTACAGTTGTTAAAGTTGTGGCTTTCCATTCAATCTTAAGTTTGATTTTTTATCATATGGGTTGTAGTGTAATGGTGAGGATGATGGTGTAAAAGGTGTCATCTAACCATCCACCAATGTACAAATTTTAAGAGGTACCAAAATGGATGAGGTTGGGATCATGCCTCAAACAAATTTGATAAAATAGGTACCCCTCAGTCCTTGGCACTAAGCTATGCAAACATTTTATACACCTAATTGGCTTATGTACCAATTAATTAATTTTATAAAAGACGTATCATAATGATAAATATTCTAATTATTTCTTAATAAAAAAGATAACTAGGTCATACAACCATCTATACAAATACTAATAATACTTAATTCAAACTAATAATCAACAAAGGTTCAAATATCATAAAATCATTCAATTTAACCACTAGGAAACCATTTTTCACTATTGGAATACTTTACATTATATTAAATAACAAAATATAATTATAGAAGGTTACAAAGTAATATAGTCGGACAAATCACGGCCCATACTCCATACTGGAGGAACAAATCAGCTCAAAACAACAAAAATTAGCCAGTCAAAGAATGGCGAGAGCAACTACAAATAACCAACTAGATAATTACACACAGGTCACCATCTTAGGAGGCTACAAAAGAGGGTCATCCTTATGAAGTATCGACCAAGTAGGCAGTTCTACGTCAGAAATATCTAGATTAGTCCATCCATCTAGGGGGTCATCATGAATAATGATGGGTCAACCATCAGTGAGTTGCACAGGAATAATAACACTCATCATAGAATGTTGTGCAGGTCTAACATCAGACTTTTCATGAGAACTCCAACCATCCCCTAGGGGAGTGCAAGGCAAAAAGTGGCCCTTACTTTGGGACTGGATTTTGATTTTATGCCTCTTGGGAGGAGGTGGTCGGGGGATACGAGGCAAGCCATTTGGTAGAACTCTGCTCATAGTGCACGGGGCACTCTCCCAATGGTCAAGGAGCTCCTGTAGGTGGTAGAGGTCCAATGCCATCTCAAATTGAACTTGAATTTGCTAATAAATTGATGAAATAACAACCTTTTTATTAATAAAAAATGAAATTCTACAGGCCTCATGATTAAAAATAGCATTATTTTTGGCTTTCCAAAGTTGAAAGAGTATGATAGCATGAAAATTTTATCAGAGAAAAGAAATAGAATATGGGTAAGTAGAAAAATCCCCAAAAAGTTCCTATCACCAAGAGAAAGGCTTAAGGTGATAAGGTTGGAATAATGAATGAATCCATTGCCAGACAGATTGACCTTTAGGAAAAAATCAAAACAAATGTTTGAAGATTCTGGCCACTTGCAAGTTAGACAAAAGGGCTAAGGAATGTGGAGGTGGAACAGGTTCTCACCGAGGGGGGGACTAGTAAATTAAATGCCATAAAAAATGAGCTAGCTTAGGCTCTAGACTAGGGTGCCACACATGATCCAAATAGGCAAGCCAAGTCGTGGGAGAGGACTGAAGGCCCCAACGTCTATTGAGCTTGTTGAGAGCTAGAGAAAACAGACTCATCCCATGATAAAGAAGCCTAGGAGAGTATATTTTAAAGTGTGTATCACATTTCCACCTCTATTCTTTCCACTAGGCCTTAGGAAGTTTTAGGCCAAGCATGAAGCATAACATCAGGGAGTAATTCTTAAATGTGAAGGATGGAAGGTAAGTCTGTATTATTTAATTAAAACTTATTTTTTAAAGTAGGCTGGGGAATCCATTCTTTGGAGGTAACCAAATCATGGATAGTGTGAATCCCTTTGTGGAATAATCATGGAGATTTAATACTAGGGAATTCAACCAAGGGGATGAAAGAATGAATGAGAATAGGAGACCACCATAATCTATGATCATTGAAAGATAATCATGTGAGAAAGCTAACCCCTACCCACTTCAAGTGGGGTTTGACTACTTCGAAAGCCTTCCAAATACTTTTAACTACAAAGGATCATGTAATCTTAATGTTAGATAATTTTTATTGAAATCATGGAGGTGTCTTGGGGAGTGGATGAAGTGTCTTAATAGTCTAAGAATCAATGACAAAGTGTGTAGTATGCTTGTCCTAGTATGCTTGAAATAGGGTTAGTTGATCTTCAATTTTGGCATGGTTAGGGATTAGAGACGAGTGTGGTGATTTGAATATGTGTAAGAGGTCCCATAAGAGGTATTATATGCTTGGAGTACTTGTGTGCATGAGTGGATTTTATTTGGTAGTTCATAGATTTCATCTAAATATTTTGGGTCTAATGGCAAAAAATCCTAAGTAAGCAGTTTGATGACATCATATTTCACACATGTGAAGGTTTCAGAAGTAATTTTGGATATGGATGGATTCCCCTATGAAAATTGATCATGTGGTTCAAATTTCAGGTCATGAAGTTGAGTGTAGCAAAAGTTATTAAGGTGCAAAGTTGGCTTTTCAGACAAAGTTTACCAAGTTCCCATACTTAGCCAAATTTGTGATATCGAAGATTTATGGTGAGTGTTTAATCGGATAAGATCTAACGGAGAGCATTTTTTATAATTGTATAAGTATCCAATGGAGCACATGATCTTGTCCGTAAGATCCAACGGCACGGTTCAAAGTCAAATAGTCAAAACTACACACGCTAGTGACATGTGTCTTAATCTTGTTAAGTTGACAGAAGATTAATAGCATGCGAGTGTTCTATCAGATAGAGATCAATGGTGAGAATTTGATCATTAAGTTAGAGATAAATGGTGTGCATTAAATCAATAAGTCAAAGGATGCTCAGATTGCATGCAAAACTGCCAAGTGGCATAAGCGCACTAACTGAAAGGTACAAGGTGCGCAGAAGGCACACAGAGCTACCAAGTGTCTTGATCACGGAAGCTAGGATCTAAGATCAATGGTGAGCACTAAAATATAAAGACTAGGTTATTACGAGGAGATCAACAAAGCATATTTGTTCAAATTTTTCAATAAGTACGAGATGAGGTCAAAGTGTTTGATGTTTAACATTTACACTGTGACCGTTGGAATTTGAATATTCAAATTAACGAGGGAAAACTAGCGTTGAGTATTTTGCTAATATATCTTGATCCAAGATGAATTTCATGATGGTGTAAAAGGTAAAGTTTAAGAGGACTTCAAGGCGCATCCATAGAAACTAATTATAAGGTTTGAATGTTTGTACAGTCAAAGATATGGAGATCCAAAGTTGACTATGTTTGATCATGTTCTGCAAGTGACCTGAGAAAGATAATTAAATTATTCTTGATAGCATTTTGATGTTTCAAGATGAAATAAATATTGGAGAGTGTTCTAGACTCCATGAGGACCATCTGTATGGACTTTAGAGGTTTGACCAATCCATCTTCAATATGAACAAATGTTATAAGTTGACTAATTATTCATTCATGATGTTCTTGTGTACAAGACTATTATTTGAGTAGATTGAGCATTTGCAGAGGAGTGTAATTATGACTTTAATCATTTGAGGATGTCTAAGAGGTTATGTGGAGTGGAGCTATGAATTTGGAAGTGGTCTTGAGTTCTTAATTTGCTCGATGTAGTGTCAAAAAGGTGAATATGTCTCCATGAGACCTATAAGGGCCACTATGGCCTAATTGAAAAGTATAGTTGCTTAATGGTGGCCCATGGATGCTATGACCAACCTATGAGGATTGTATTGAGCTATATCTTAGTGTGATAGAAGTCTTAAGGGTTAAGGAAAGTCTAGTGGCCGACCAAGAAGATAATAATCATGAAGGCTCTATAAAAGGGGAAATCAAAGGTGATGGTTTATATAGTTGAAGAAAAGGCGTGTGTGATATTTGTGGAGTGAAGGAAAGAAGAAAGGGAGTGTGCCCAATGGATGGGTTATAGAGCAGAGCAGGGTGAGAATTGTGTATATGACCTGTAGGTCATATTTATGATGTTAGAATAGTGCTCTTGCATGTTTGTAGATTGAGGATAAGTGAAAGAGGAGAGGGTGGCATATTTGCATGTTTTGAGTGCATAGCTTGGTGATGAGGGTTTGTGAGTGTGTGAATAAGTGAAGGAGGTTGTGTTTGCAAGGTGTCTTCATCAGATTGAAGATAATCAGATTTCAGAGGGGTTTTCATATCATAGGTGTTGGGAGGGTACTCAACGTCTAGGTCGAAAGGACTTTACCATCCTTAGGTATAGGTGCTCTTTGTGAGGCAGGTGTTTCACTAAATTCTCTTTGTTGCATATTTCTTATAGGACAAGTATTCCATGTGTTTTCAGGCTTGAGAGTGGGTTTTATTTCCCAAGAGGGTTTCCCACATAGATATTGCATTATCTATTATTCATTGTTATGAATGACTTGTATATTCTATGAATGCTTGTGGTAATTGATAAAGAGTTTGAAAGGATTGGAATTAAAGTTAGAATATCTTGAATAACTGATTCATACCCCCCCTCTCAGTGATTGTACCACTAACACTTAACATGAACATTAGTGATGAGAAGGGATTAAAAGTCAATATTATGCCAATAGGTTTTGCCATAGGGAGAGCCCGAAGAGATATATTGTCGAAGGAGGATTTTTCAAGACCCTTAATACCCTGAACAACTCATTTAGTGTACAAAGCCATACTTTACCAATAGGTGTCAATGATGACCATGCCACCGTTATCACAAGGTATAAAATATCCCAAGCCACCTGATGAAAACCCCAAGTCCTGTTAGAATTGGCTTAGAGGAAATCTTGGAGTAGCTTTGGCTAGATTATCATAAGAGGCTTTCAAGGGGGCCTAGCATGAGGAATAGTAATTATGAGTGGCAACCGAGATCTTGGTGCAAATGTGAAATTTGCCCACTAGAGAAAGGGCTTGGTGATCCAATACTCAATCTTCCTTTTAATCATGTTAAAGACATATTGCCAAAGCTCGGATGACGAGTTGTCAAAAGCGAAGGGGATGCCCAAGAACTTGAATTGTTTCCCTCGAGCAATCCAATGCCAATTAAACTTCCTAAGCCACTCAGGGATAGGGATCATGCTTTGATAAAAACACTAGATTTTCCTCCATTGAAGGCTGGAGTCAGAAGCCAAACAAAAGATATTTAGGCATTGCTAGCTTCATTAAAAGTGGCCTCTTAATCTTCAAGTGTGAGGAAGGTGTCATCTACAAAGTGGTCATTGATTTAGAGTTTAAGGTTTAGGGTGTAGGATTTAAGATATAAGATTTAGGGTCCAATCATAATGGCAAGTAATTTTTTAACTAGATATTAATCGATAGGGGTGGTCGATTAACTGGGAATAAAAGACAAAGTAAAAAAATGCTTAAATTTATCAAAATCTAGCAGAAATATCCACGATCCATGGAATGAAAGAAGTGAGGTGTGTGTTTCCACCATGGGATTGTTGTTTGAAATGTATCCCAAAACTGTAAATTGTGTTGTGTATGATTTTGTGCATTAGATGGTCCCTGAATGCATTAGGGGGGTCGACGATGCATTTCTCTAAGAGTGTATGCCTTAAGGGGTGCAAAGGGAATGGGGTGGGATCGACTTGTGCACTTTGTGAGAGATGATCTCATACTATTCTATCATACCTAAATCCATGCAACCTTCATACCTCCTATGATGTCTCCTTGAAATCTTGAATACCTGAAATATGGCTAACCTGAAATATGATAGGGTCCTCCAAAACCTAGAATTTGGATTATAGCTCCTAGAGGTCTGAAACCACTCTCAAACATCTTGAAAGTATATAAATAAAATATAAGAAACCATACGTCCCTATTTAAATGTAAACTTATACTTAAATGTTTATTTTATTTATATACAATGCATGCCAATGTAATAGTAAATTATTTTACATATGTAATTTTATAACAACAATACAACGTATGTGAGTTTAAAGACTAAAACTGCATATTTGGTCTTGGCTCGGTAATTGTCGAGCCTATGTGCCAAGAATGTGTACATACTTTACGTAGAAATATTGAAATTAGTTTGAACATAAAATGTGTCCACTTTTTGGGCTCCAACTCCATGCATTTATCTATGAAATGAATGTGACTTGAGCCGATCATACGCTGTATGTATTGACAACCAACTCACATTTAAATACTCTTAACTTTTTTCTCGCAAAACATAAAACTTATAAAAATATTTTTAAATTTTACACCAATAACAAATTAAATAAATAACTATTTTTCAAAAAAAAATAAAAAAAATATATTTAAATATTTAAAAATATTATACATATAAAATAATACAATTTTATTAACTAAATAGTAAATATAAAATAAAATGAAAACTATTATATCCATTCAAAACTAATAACCAAATTATTTATTTAACATATACTTTCTCATCAAATTTTAATTATTATCTTCTTCTCCAACTCTAATGATTTTGTTTATATTTGTAATTTTAATTTGGAATTAAAAGCCCTATGGGGTCCATGACACTTGGGGAATGATTTTCTCTCTTATCGAACTCTAGTGATTTTGTTTATATTTGTAATTTTGATTTTGTTTATATTTGTAATTTTAATATAAAATTATGTTAACTTCTAATATATATATATTTTAAGACGACGGTCAATTACTGAGGTAAAAGCGAAGCAGAAAAATGTATAAAAAGTAGTTACTTATTTTGTATTAATTGAGTGAATACAGGTGTACAACCGATACGGACATTTGATGCGGCATAGGTGACCGGGCTTTCTAATCTTCGTTGCGTTGGGTTACGTAATCTCACAATTTTGAGCGATTTGTTCCCCATTCTGTCTTTCCTCAGCCGCTCCACTGTCAAAATTCTTCTTGTGGTTTACTTTTTATGCTCTTCCAGGGGAGGACTACAGTGCCGTGCATTGCAGTGGTGAACTCCGCAATCAAAAGTCCCAAAAATCTCTACCGAGAGAAATTAGGCATTCTGTGAGATGTTGAGGGCCTGGAAGCACACTGACAGATTGCTGGGCTGCTGTAATTGAGATGCTCTGCTGAGGAAAGGATGGTTGAGAAGCTGGGAGGCCGTCCATCTCTTGCCAGCGTTCTTTTGCAGGCAACATCTGATAAAACTTTGGAATTCAATAGATGCACTCGCCGGCGCTGAGGGCGGATCCCCAAAACAAATGGCACACATGAGTGCAGGCCAGTCTGGCTGCTCTCCACCCGCTTGGAAGGGGAAATGTCCGCTGTAGCATTCCAACAGGCTCAAACCTAAGCTCCATATGTCTCCTGCGTAGCCGTTATAACTTCCACCGTAGCTCTGCGGGTCGAATCTCTCGGGGCTCATGTAAGCACACGTTCCCACATATGAATCGCAGCAGGAACCGATGGTCTGTGAGACAATCCTGCTCACCCCAAAGTCTGCAATCTTCACTCCTTGTAAATTCTTGCTTATCAACAAATTGGAGGGCTTAATGTCTCTGTGAACAATCCTCTGGCCGTGAAGGTATTTCAATCCCTCCAACACTTGGCGGGCGACCTTAACCAGAAAGGACTCACTCATCCTCTTCTTGTGCTTCAATAAATCAGCAAGAGAGCCTCCATCCATGAATTCCAGCACAAAATTAAGGGGCAATATAAAGAGGAGAGTCGGAGGGGACTTCTTCCAAACCGCACGAGTGAAGGGGAAGGGGAGGGAAAGGCGGATATAAAGAGGAGAGTTGGAGGGGGCTTTGAAGCCGCACGAGTGAAAGTGAGGAGAAGCAGCCGGAGGTTGTTACTTGCGGGAAAAGCAAGTTGTTATGGGGTGGGTCCCTATCGAAAATAACACGTGATGAATGTATGAATGCATACTCCGCGCCATGTTGATTAAGTGGGACCCCGGATAAGGACCACGGCTGCCTTTTAAAAAAGACATAAAGCCGATGGCGACTTTCTTAAGATAAGATGCTTTCTATCCTCAATTCATTATTAAGGACATATAGTTGATTGCCATCGATTTATTGAAGATTAGATTGATATATATATTTATTTAATGAGTTGCAATTTAATTAATGGAACGATAATATGTTATAAAATATTATTTTATTTATTAAAATATAATTTAAAAAATATATTTTACATAAATGAAGTTGGATTTTAAAATTTAGTCAAAATAAATTTGATTAAGGAATATCATTTATTTACATGTAATTATATATATATATAAAAGATAAATATATAATTTTTTAATGATAATATAAGTTGCATTATTAAAATTGGATTTAGGGAAAATAAATATTATTTATATTAATACAACGTTTTAGAGAAAATAATATCAATAAAAAAAATGAAAAAAAAAACTTACCTACATTCAATAACATATTTATTTAATTTTAAATTTATAACTGAAAATCAAATAAATCGATCTTATTATTTATTTATTTTTATTTTTTAAGAAATTATACAAATTAATAAATTTGAAGATGATAAAAGAAAAAAAAAAAATACATTAAAAAGTTTAAGAAGTGAATGTTTTATTAAAAAATTAGAAGATAACTCTTATATATTATATTATAGAAAGTTATGTTATAATTAAAATATTATAATTTTTTTAATTTCAAATAATTTTTAAATTAGAACACAATATTATTTATATCACATTCTTAAAATAAAAAAATGTTATTTAATAAATTTAAAATTAATAAATAATAATAATTGAATCGTTAATAAATAAATACAATTTTTCATAATAATATTTTAAGAGGTGGAAGTTTTGGTGAGAGAGGGATCCCGATGGATAATGAAGGACCTTCTTTAAAGATGTAAGAGAAGACAAGTTCTAGCTTGTGATTAAGCGTTGTGTTGTCTATTGATGCTTGGATTTCCACCCTTGAAAAAATACTTAGTTTTCTTCATCCAAGTGGTACACTGAAATCATCTCTATTGTTGTGGGTGACTATCTCTTTGAGATGAATCTCTAGATTTATGGGCTAGCTCCCTTGATGCACTTGTAAAGCTCTGTCGGTTCTAATCTATCAACTTTATATGAAAAGAAAGGAAGAAAGCACCTAAGAAAACAAAAAAAAATGGTGATGCACCAATATGTGATATCCTCCACTTGAATGTAATCACTACTTAAAGATTGACAAGCTTTCCTTGCACAAGACTCACAATCCTTTATGCATTGTTACATTAGTGTTTCGCTTGTTAGATTCGAGCCGGCATTCAACATTCAGGAGGGTAACAGACAATTCCAAGAAAGAATATGGCCTTGAACCACTTCAAAAATGTTTATACACTTATCAAATAATACTAATGAGGCCTTGTAACAAAGATCTATTTGCACATTTGGTGGGTAATCAAGGATAACAAGTTAGGAAAGACAACTTCCACTAAACAAGAACAACATGATTTTAAACTGATACACAAAAATACAGTATGTGAGTGGCAAAATTTGTCTTGATTTCTTTAAGAGTTTTCTGTTGACCAATTTTGATCTTTCAAATCAAAATTGGCCACCCATATTGAAAAAACTAGTTGTTTGTTCATATGTTTGGATGAGTCTAGCGTGTGTCTTTGTCTAGAAAAAAGCTTTGTGCAAAGATCATGGTGAAGGTTCAAATATTTCCTTTCAAAAAGCTTTCTTCGGTTTCTTGTTCAAGTGTTTTTCCTTTCAAACTTTGTTCTAAGCATAAGTGATTGCTTTCGAGTTTTATACAAGACTATTTCTTTCGGGTTTTTTGCCCAAAAGAATTCTTTCAGAAAGTTTTGCCAGAGCCTCAAAATCGTTCTTTCAAACTTTTTGTCTGAGATAAATTAAGTGAATTTTTGCAAACTTTTTGTCTGAGACTTTGTTTTCAAAGGTCCTTTACAATTTCTCTAAAGGATATCTTCCAAGGCCAACGGTACTTTGCAACTTTCCCGAAGGGCTCTTTTCAAGCTAAGTGGACCTTTTCAATTCTCCCGAAGGGTCATTTCTTGCAGGAAAGTCATTTACATTTATTTTGAAGGGCACTTTCACTTTTTTGAGGGATATTTTTGAAACCAAAGGTACAAGACAACTTTTTCGAAGGGCACATGGACGTTTGCAAAAAGTCTGAAGGGCTCATTTCAATTTCTCCGAAGGGTAGGTTCACTCTTGTGACTTTTTCGAAGGGATCATTTTAAAAGAACCAAAGGAAAGTGGATGTTTACAATTCTTTCGAAAGGCCAAACAGTTCTTCCAAATGGTACTTTTCAATCTTTCGCAAGGGTATGTGGACCAATACAGAAAAGCCGAAAGGGAAAATTGCAAGGTTGTCGAAGGGCCATTTTCCAAAGAAACTAAGTAAGAGGATTTCTTGCAGGAAAATTATCCAGAACAATTTCCTTGCAAATGAAAGAATTCCTTCAAAAAGTTTGCTCGAAGAAAATAATACAAAGAAAGACGTGAATAAATTATTCGATGAAATTTACCCAACGGCCCATAAAACGTCAACTTCAAACTGTGAGGAATAATCATTGAAGTTCAAACACAGGAAACAAAAGATTTGAACAAATTCTTTCAAGAAAATGCAAAGAAAAAAGTTTGAAAGGTGACAGCCCATAAAACATCAAACTCCAATCGCAATGAATAACTATTAAGTTTTAAAATGGGAATTTGAATACAAAGGGAATAACAAATGTGTGAAGTAAACAACGAGTCAACAAAGAGCTAGCTATGCCAAAATAAGATGGACTCAGTAATAGCAAAGGTCGTTCTTGTAACTATCAATGGTAATTGTTCTTGTCCCTGATTGACACATGTCCAATTCATCTTGCAATCTCAATTGTTTAATCTCCCTTCAGAAAACTACATATATGTATTCAGCTTATTCTCAAAGCAACATCCGTTGGTTAATGACAAAACTTTGACTAGATTTGTATTGAAAACTCTTGAAGAAAATAAGATAAATTCTACCACTCACACACTGCATTTTTGTGTATCAGTTTAACATCATATTGTTCTCGTTCAGTAAAAATTGTCTTTCCTAACTTTTTATCCTTGATTACCTACCAAATGTGCAAACAGATCTTTGTTACAAGTCCTTGTTAGTATTCTCTAATAAGTGTATAGACATTTTTGAAGTGGTTCAAAGTCATATTCCTCTCTGGAATTATCTATTTCCATCTTGAATGTTGAATACCTTTTGAATCTAACAAGTGAAACACCGATGTAACGATGCATAAAGGGTCATGAGTCTTGTGCAAGGAAACCTCATCATTCTTTAAGTAGTGATTACAGTCAAAGTGAGAGGACAATACATCTTGGTGCATCACCATTTGTTTCTTTTTGTTGTTCATTTTCTCTCTTTTCATTTACAGTTGATAGATTAAGATAAATAGCTTTACGAGTACATCAGGGGATCTAGAGATTAATCTCAAAGAGATTGTCACTCAAAACAATAGAGATGATTCTATTATGCTGCTTGAATAAAAAGACTGAGTTGTTTTCTTCAAGTGTGCAAACCAAGCGTCAATATTTTTGATACAAATTTGGTTAGAATTTTATCATTAACGAGAGGAGGTTACTTTGAGAATACACTAAACACACACACACACACACACACACACACACACACACACACACACACACACACACAGTTTTTTGAAGGGAGATTGAACGATTGAGATTACAAGATCAATTGGACATGTGTCATATTGAGTAAGAAACAATTATATGAATAATTACTAATATTGAGTCCATCTTGTTTTGGCATTGGTTGCTCTTTGTTGGGTCATCATTTATTATGCACATTTGTCATTCTCTTATTTGTATTCAGGTTCCCTCTCTAAACTTTAACGGCAATTCCTTATAACTTGAACTTGACGTTCTGTTGGCCATCACCTTTCAGACTTTTGTTTTTTGACATTCTTTTGGATAATTTATCCACAAGGATTATTTTGGACTCTTCTTTATTTGTTTTGGTCTTTTCCTCAGATAATTTATTCACGGGGAATTTGTTTGGGCATTCTTTTAGACAATTTTTCTACAAGAAATCATTTCTCTTTCTTGCTTGATCCCTTTAAAAATGACCCTTCGACAATCTTGAAAAGGTACTCCTACCCTTTGGATTAATTTAAAAATACCCTTTAAAAGAACTATTTGGCCCTTCAGAAGAATTGCAAACATCCACTTTCCTTTGGTTCTTTCGAAATGATCTTTCGGGAAAGTCAAAAATGCCTTTCAAAGAAGTCACAAGGGTGCATCTACCCTTCAGAGAAATTGAGATGATCCCTTCAGAATTTTTGCAAACATCCATGTGCCCTTCAAAAAAAATTTCTTGTACATTTGGCTTCAAAAATGTCCCTCAGAAAAGTTGAAAGCAACTTTCAGAAAAGTGAAAGTGTACTTCAAAAGAAATGTAAATGACTTTCCCACAAGAAAGGACCGTTCAGAAGAATTGAAAAGGTCCACTTAGCTTGAAGAGAGCCCTTTAGAAGAATTGAAAAGGTCCACTTAGATTGAAAATATCCCTTTGGGAAAGTTGTAAAGTACCCTTTGACTTGGAAGATATCCTTCAGAGAAATTGAAAAGGACCTTTGAAAATAAAGTCCCATACAAAAAGTTCACAAAAATTCACTTTGACTTCGAATAATTTGTCCCAGACAAAAAGTTCGCAAGAATTCACTTGAGGCTAAGGCAAAGCTTTTAAAAGAATTCTTTCAGGGAAAAAACCCAAAAGAAATAGTCCTTAAACAAAAGTCTGAAAGAATTGAAAGTTGTACAAAACCCGAAGGAAAACAAACACCTGAAAGAAATCATCCAAAGGAGTTTGCTTGAACTTTTTCCATGGACATTACATAGAAACCTCTCCTGAATAAAGATGCATATTAGACTCATCCAAACATATAGACAAGCAACTAGATTTCTCAATATGAATGACCAATTTTGGTTTGAAAGACCAAAATTTGGTCAACAAAATGGTGACTTACAAGGGTAGTATGCTTGCTATACTGACTAGACCAGGTAGCCTTATCCACTTAATGGCCAACAAAGTCAATGGATTCTTGAACATGACTATTAAGGATTCTATCAAAACAAAACACAACAAAAAATAACAAGACCCAACAGAATAGAACAAGACATGAAAAAACATACACATGTGGATAAGCACTTAGGGAACACAAAGAAGATAGAACACTATGTACAACATAAAGGAAAACCTTAGTAACAATGCTTTAAATATATCCCATTGATTGGGATATGTAGCTCCTCTCCATCCAACTTTGAAAGTTGGAAAGCATTGTGTTATTTACACTGTGTGATCATGTATAGGCCACTCCACAAAGCATCAAAATTTGTGTGTTTCCCAGGCTTGGCCCTATCTTCATCCCACTTAAGAACAATGTCCCCTTCTCTAAAATTCCTTGGCATAGACTTTTTTTTCAAAATGTTTCTTTGTCTAATGCTAGTGAGTAGTCAAGGTATTCATTGTTTGATCTCTTGCCTCATCAAATTCCATCAATTCACAAAATCTGACTTTCATGTTGTCATTCTCCATCAACTGCAATTGATGGGTGAGGTCTAAGGTTGGCAATTCAAGTGAGATAGGAAGTCTAAATTCCCTTCCATACACAAGTGTATATGGTGAGTTACCAATTGCTCTCTTTGGATTAATTATGTCAGTCCAAAGGGTAGTGTTCAACTTAGTGTGCCTTGTCCTTTGATTTTCCTCCATTATCCTCTTAATGATTCCTCTGCTAGTCCATTTCCCTGGGGATAGTATTTAGAGGAAGTACTGAGGTAAATGCCATACTTTAAGGCCTATTCACTTGTCCTTAATCCTAAAAAGGCCAATGCATTATCTGAGATGATGGTTGAGGGAGCTCCAAACCTTGTTATTATGTTCTCATAAAAATCCAAGATCGAATTTTCATTTGCCTCCTTAAGAGCTACAACTTTAACCCATCTAGTGAAATAATCAGTGGCTATCAACATCCACTTATGACCAACACTAGAAGGAGGATTGATCATACCTATGAAATCCAGACCCCATTGCATGAAAGGTTGTTTAACTTGGATTGGATGAAGAGGCAAAGTAACTAGCTTCTGTTTGCCATCAAAAAGAGTACATTTATGGCATTTTCTCACCTAAGCATGGGTGTCTTTGAATAAACTAGGCCAAAAATATCTAGCCCTCATGATCTTAGCAGTTATGGTTCTTGGAACAAAGTGACCACCAGTTGGTCCATCATGAAACTCATGCAACACCTTGTCAATCTGGTCTAAATCAATACATCTCAAAAGTACACCTAAAAAATGTTTTCTGAAAAACACTCCATCCACAAGTACATAAGGAATAGATTGCAGTCTATAATACCTTCTTTTGGCCTTGTCAAGACCTTGTGAACACTTACTAGTTTGAAGGAAGTGGATCATGTCCTGTGTCTAACTTCTCATGATTGATGGTACAATTATTGTAGGATCATCATGAAGTGTCAAAACAACCTCTTTTTGTTCTTTCAAGTCTGAGGTAAGATTCTTGCACAGTCCTTTCCCTTTCACTAGTTTGGTTGTTTTGATCTCCACATCATATTCCATTACTTTGGTGATCTAACCTGCCCTTTTCTCATTCAAGTCTCTACTCAACAAAAAATATTTCACACTAGGATGTGGTACATTTTATTTCTAGACAACATATGTTTGAACTTCTTCAAGCTCCTTATTACTAAAAGCACTCATTTTTCAACATATGTGTACTTTACCTCATAGCCTTCTAAAATTTGACTGAAGAAGGCAATAGGTTGTTCCAAATTTTCATCATTTGCTTCGGTCAACATGGTAGAAATTACCTCTTCATTCCCAAAAGTATATAGATTGAAGTCCTTGGAGAAGTTAGGACTTGCAAGAGTAGGAGCTTGGGCAATGGCTTGTTTGATCTCCTCAAAACTTTCTTTTCTCCTTCCTGTCCAAGTGAATATCTCATCTTTTCTCAACATGGAGGTCAAGGGCTTGACCAGATTAGTAAAATCAGGAATGAATCTCTTAATGAAATTAATCTTGCCATAGAAACTTTGTAGACCCTTTTTGTGTTTAGGCAAAGACAATGCTAAAAAAACACTTACCCTTTCTGGATAAATGGACAAACCTTTCTTTGAAACAATGTGGCCCAAGAGTTTGCCCTCATGAACAACAAACACACACTTCTTTGGGTTTAGGGAGATCCCAAACTCTCTACACCTCTCAAAAATTTGTCTTAGGTGCATCCAATGGTCATTCACATCTTTGGAAAAAATTGTCACATCATCCAGATAAACCAACATAATGTCATTGATCTGTACTTGGAAAGCCATATCCATTGCACATTGGAAAGTGGCTCCAGCATTTGACAATCCAAATGGCATATTCCTATAGGCATATGTGCCCCATTAGGTGGTAAATGCTATCTTATATTGATCAATTTAATTCACCAGAATCTGATTATATCTAAAATAGCCATAAAAGAGAGAAAACCTTTCACTACCAACTATAACCTACAAAATTTGCTCCATAGAAGGGAGAGGATAATGATCCCTCAAAGATACTAAGTTCAAGTCCCTAAAGTCAACACACAACTTGATTTATCTATTTTTATTTGTAACAAGGACTAAATTGACCTACCAATAAGAATGCTTGATAGGAAAAATGATTCTAGACTCAATCAATTTAGTTAGCTCTTTCCTCATGAGAGGTTCAATCTTGGGATTGATTGGCCTTTGCCTTTGTTTCATGGGTTTAGCATTTTCATCTAAATCTATGGTGTGTTGAGCCAAGCTTAGGTCAAAACCCTTCAAATCACTGTACTCCCATGCAAAAATATCTCTGAACTCCTTGCATAATTCAATGAAATCATGTTTTTCTTGACTAGTGCATACCTTCCCAAGTGCAAGTAGCTTATCCTTAAAGATTTATATCCTTTCATAGTTCTCATGCTCAGTGGACATACATACTTTTTCCTTATTGAGCTAGTCATCTTCATTGAAAATACTCTCAAGAGTCACTAAGCCTTTAGGAAGCTTATTAGATTTTAGTTGGACAATCTGGTTGCCATATTGTTGTTGTAACTTAGACTAATTCTTGGTAGAGAACTCATCTTCTTGTAGAAAAAATCTATTTGTTGATCACTATCAAAAACCTACCAATTGGTGACATTGTCTGGTATAGAAGGTTTCACAATCACCTTCAGATGAGGTTGATTCCTGTCTTCTCTTATGCCTTTTGGAACATCAAATTGAGCACCAATAGCTACCAACCTATCAGCGTGTTTATTATATTATGTTGAAATAGAGGTGATGTTGAATGCCATGAAGTCTTCTACAAGGTCCAAAACTTTGTGTTTGTAGGACTTGAGAAAAGAGTTCTTAGTCAAATTCTGCCTTCTTACTTGATTTACAACTAATTCACTATCACCAAATACTTACAATTCTTTGACACCTCTTTTCCTTGCCCATTCTAAACCATGTATGAGGGCTTCATATTCAACCACATTGTAAGTACAAGAGAACTAAAATCTAAAAGTTGAAAAATACCTTTCCTTTAAAGGTGATACCAACATAGCTCTACCACCTGCACTAATATTGTTTTTGTATCCATCAAAGAAAGGCTGTCAAATGCCATTCACATCCTCATTTGATTTCATCAAATTAGGCAAGAAAGAGTCTTTCTCATGTATATAGTAGACTCCTAGACCAGATTCTTCAATAAATTTGTATGGATCATGTTCATATTTGTTATCTCCCCACTCATCTAGGAATAAGTCAGAAACTCCTTCAAGGGAAGATGACGTGGATTGGTCAATGTGAAACTCTTCTTCATCAATGATAACATAGTTGACATTTGGTACCTTATGCGAATATGGTTCTAAATGATCTATATGAATAGGTACTGAATCAATCTTCACTTTGGTACCATATTTTGTTCTAAACACCATGTATGACCAATTCGCTGCCAGATATCCACCTATCTTAGAAGTGAAACCCCTTAACAAACAAAGAGCAAAATAAGGAGGTGAATTTGCTACCACCACATCATGAGGAATTGAAAAGGTAAGACAAGCACGAAGGATCAAATTCAAACCTTTAACAACCCCCAAGGTTTTGGTTGATGATCCATTCAATTGCAAAACTCCTTTAGTTATTGGCTCATATTTGAGACCCAATTTGTCTGCTATGCATTTGGGCATAACTGAGGTGCTTGCTCCACCATCTATGACACAATTATGAACCAAGAAGTCACCCATTATTAGAGATAAGTAGAAAGGAGGAGTCTTCTCATCTTTTTTTACTTTACTATTTGTAGATTGAGTTTCATTGACCAAAACCACATTTTCACTTTGAAATAAGTCAGCGTGTTTACCCAATCCATGCAATTCCTTTTGCAATATATCTTTTTGTCCTGGTAGTGCAAAAACTGAACCTTTGTTTATATCTCAATACCAATTCATAACCCCAATCAAAAACATTTACTTCATCTAATAAAAAATTGTTTCTTAAAATATTATATAAAAATTCTAACTACTTAAATTAAATTAGATCAAATTTTTATTACCAACTTAAAATCAATAAATTATTATTCTAATTACAATATTTTACTTACATTTATGTTTACCAAACTTTAATAATATTTTTATAAACTTAAAATTTTCATCAATTTAAATTTACCATTAAAATTTATTATTTTCATCCCATTTAAATATATAAAGACATAAGGGAATTAAAAAGCATACATTCATTTTCTATCTTTTATTTTTTATTATTATATCAATAAAATAAACACTCATCCACCGTCCCCCCCGCCGCCGAAGAAAAATAACTTTTACCCAATAAAACGACACATTAAGGGGATGCCATGTGGGCTTTCATGCTTTAATTCATATATTATGTTTTTGCCAAATGTAATTTTGTGGAAGCAAAATAATAGAGAAGAAAATTTCAAAATGCCTTTTTATTACCATAATTTTTATGAATGATGTGTCGCCACATTTTATTTTTCAATTGTGAAGTAAATTTTTGGTAATTGACATGTGTATGACAATTTTTTTTGAAAATATTGAACAATTTTTATTTCATTTTTTTATTATTATATTTATTCACTTCATATCATGTAAAGTTTATTTTTCAATGGTGAAATACATTTTTGGTAATTCATATGCGTATGATAAAATTTTATTAAAATATTGGGCAGTTTTCATTCGATTCTTTGATCATTATATTTATTCGCTTCACATCATATAAAAGTTTAGTTTATTTTTTTAGTTTTTTATGAAGAATATTTTTCTTTACTTTTATAATGATATGTTCGATTTCTACTTCTCTTCGTGACCATCTTAAAGTGTAAATGAATTAATAATTTTTTCCCCTCTAATGGTAAAAAGAAGGTTTTGAAGGGACCACTTAATTCAAAACAGAGTCAACAAAATATTAACTAAACAAATTAGAAATACCATAGGGTTGAACACTCTCAACAATAAGGCTGCAGTCAACAAGAAAGACAACATCCAAAACGACTACGAGAAAACAACTGAAAGAACACAATATCACACACTTAAGCCAAACATATGTAAAGGGAACTAGACATCTGACAAGATGCCACCCACCAGACCAATCTCAATCAATAAAACTATGAAGGAAGATAATGATACACCCAAGAAGATAGGCTAGACAAAAAATTCAGCGAATGGTCGAGATCGACCCCCTTCCACAACAGGGGAGGATACCTTCATTCGTCCATTGGTCCCTTCTTTCACAATATCTTCAACGTCAAATCTTAGCCTTTATGCCTTCATCCTTCATCCTTTCTTTTTGAAAGTCATGCCCATAGGATCTTTGAGCTTTGCTTATGAAGAACAATAGGGGGAAACAAAGCAAGCTAGTAAGCTAGAAGGGATGGGCAACACAACTAAATATGCTTATGTCTGCAAGGAGCCCTCTTTTCTAAGGGGAGGATTCCCAATCAAAGGAGGGGGTGGGGAAGAACCAAACAATTGATAGAAGATGCCATGATTACGCCATAAGATGTATTGGTCAGAGGTTCCTTCTTTCTTCCTCAACACCAACTGAGAGTGAGGAGCACTGAAGACACCCTTAGAAGAACACCCATAAGCTCAGTGTCTGATGAGTTTGCAGCGGAAGCATCTAAATGGAAGACCTTCCAAATTGAGGTATAAGATCCACGAGCCTTGGGAGGGGCAAAGATGAATGGAATGCTAAAGAGGTTTGGAGATATCCATAATTGCACATACTCGTACAAATATTTTTCCCGAAGAATCCCTGTCTAGTTTCACAAAGGAGCCCATCTAGTTAATCAACAATTCCATGTGTTCTAAGGGGCATCGCTGCCACCTTTGCCTTTTCAAGGTTAAAGAAAGGATTCCATGCACAGAAGAAGACCCCAAATTTGCCAATGAACCAAGGTCTCAATGACAAATTGAAGTCACAATTAGTCGAGTAACATAAGGCCGCTTAGAAAAAGCCATCGTTGAACAAGGTGAAAGTAGGTGCTTCCATAGATCCCCACACCACTTTGTCCTAATTTTCAAGATCAAAAATTGTGAGTCGAGATTCCACACATTTACCAAATAAGCATCTGCTACCTAACTCTAAACACAAATCCAAAATGCCTAATCGAAAAATCCCAGTGCCATTATCTCATTTGAAAAGGACACTGGAAGATCTCCCAACGAAAAAGAAGGGGAGGCAACATCTAGAACAAGGGCTAGAAACGCCCTAGAGCTAGATTTGATCCTCATCAAAGGTGCTAGTCTATTAAGGACCAATCTATACTTGTAGAATTTGTTGCACTCATGAAATAAAAATAAAAATTTAATCAATAGTATTTTTTAATAGTATGAAACTTATTATTTTGACTCACTTATTCCAAACAAGAAAGCTTATATATATGGGGTCAACGTAGGTTCATTATTAATATTATTATTATTTTTGCATAGTCCCTATCAAGGCAAGTTATTATAGTTTTCACTCAAAACAATGAATTTTTTATTTTAAATAATCACAAGGTTTAAATTGATATATTATTCTACCAATTGTAAAGTTTGACATGCAAAATTTAAGAAGATTCTTAAAATATTTTGTTTCCTATATTGAATTCTTTTAATATTGAGCCGAGAATTATCTTAAATATTACTTATTAATAAACCTACATAACAATAATAAATTGAAAAATGTCACAATTACTCGCAGGGATATAATAGTCTAACTTTTTATTTTAAAACATCGTAATTAAATATGTATAATATTTTCTTGACAAGGAAGAGATTGAAAAAATGTATTTGAAAACTATCTACACCAAAAGTATGGATATGTATATCATTGAGATGATATATGTTTTCAATCATGTAATTGAAATAATTCGATGGAAACCACATATTGCATTGACATATGTAATATGTTTTGAACTTTGCATGTGCATCTAATTGGGGTTTTTTGAGGCCATCCCAAAAATCTCAGTGATTGTTGATCACTATCACCACTTAGCTCACTTTGAAATATTTCATTGCTTTCATATTATGTATGGCTTTTCTCTTCCCCACTACGTTAATATTCTTCAAACTTATCATAAAACAAAATATCTACACCGGAGATAACTTATTTCACATTATATGAAAGAATAAACCACTCATTTTCTATTTTAACCTCTAAAAATATAACATTATTATTACTTAACATTATATATTAAAAAAATGAAACGAAATCAAAATTCATAAATTTCAAGTAACATACAACCACCAATTTATATTCTTTCTTTTTAAAAAATCTCGCTTCACCAAAACATCAAACCCGAAACCCTGTTTAAAATCTTTCTTACATTCCTCTACAATTCCAAAATTATTGGCTTTGTTATTTAGTACTAGTCACCAAAATCCTTTTTAAAGTTGCGGCCCCACCCGAACCAAACTATGACACCACGTAGGAATCTTTATGGATCGGATTTCATCACGTGCGTTAATAGATGACGAGCTCTACTATTCCCCGTGACGTCATTTTAATGACGTCATTTTTAAAAGTTAATTTAAAATTTTCGGAGTAGGACCCACCCCAAAACCATTTGCTTTCTTGGAGTTTGGACGACTCCTCTTTATAATGCCCCCAATTATGAAGAGCAAATATCCGTTCTTTATTAATCTTCAGTCTATTGGTTACAATTATATTTTTATTCAAACAATGTATTGTATTTTTTTGGTATTTGATTTCCTTATATGGTAGTGATACCCAAAGATTATAGATTTGGACAAATTCACACCAACAAGGGAGAGGACTTGGAGCTAGTGGGTCTCCAATAGTTCATGTAGTTTATCATTTATGACCTATTAAATGAATATCAAAATCTTTAGATTTGAATGGAAATTATTTAATAGTTAAATATAAAATCATCAAAAGATTAAGATTTTCAATAATATAAGTGCTTAAAAAATATTAAAAAAAGTGGAGATATATTTATATTAAATATAAATATAAAAGTTAAATATCAATATCATTTTAATTATCAAAATTTTTATTAAAAAGTTTAATTTCATTTTATAATTTTAAATTATTTTTTTATTTATTGAAAATCGTATTTTTATTAATATAGTTCTTAATATAGTATATTATTATTCATATTAAAAAAGGGTAGAAATGTTATATCTCAAAAACTAAGTTACATTGAGCTTAACAAGTCTCATGAAGGTCTGAATGCATTAAATCACTTTTGGCAGACCAATAAACAAATGAGACATGTTACCAAGGAGTCATCGATATTGCATATCAAATGATCTAATTGAATGAGGACTTCCACTGGTCAGAGTTTTTAGTCTTCGAATTGACTACAAACATTGAGAAGGTCATCAACGACACATTGCATGTGTTCTAGTACTGAAGTTCATGGTATTCCTCCTTTGCTTCATATAGTGGAAGTCCGCAGATCACCCAATCAATCCAAACATAAACTTCTATCTTGCAACTACATTCATAAACATTGCCTAGACCAAAATAGGCCAATATTATGAATAGTTAGGCAAAATCAACACATGATGGGTGTAAATCCAGCAACTTATCCTTTCACACCCTCAAGTACCCATATATGTCATGCAACATTTGGGGCAATGCACTGTAGGGACTAGGTTCAATGATGGCATCCAAATCAGAGTCCATGAGCTCCCAATGACACTAATCACTTCCTTGCCATTCTTCATCAATATGTTGGATGCACACGTGAAAGTTTTGTGACAAAATATTTTGGATGATCATTCAATACCACCACTACGAATGATACCTACATGGGTGCAACAATCATTGCCTCACCAATTAGCAACACAACCTCAAGTAGAGGCACATGCATCACCTGAAACAAAAACAATCCCATCACATAATATTGCAGGGAAGAGGAAGGCACCAACACATAGAACATCACCACATCCACCAAAGAAGATGTGTAGTATTAAATCATGGACATTCAGTAGGAATGTTCCATAAAATGTTGTAGAATATGATCTTGCTTAGCTAGGCATTGCAGGGGAGGATATGTAGAAATCAATGATTGAAGACATAGGCACAATGATATATGAGAAAGAAGAATAAAAATAGTTTTTCTTTTGGAAAATAGTGCACACTTGTCAATTGCAAAATAATGTTTCAAACATATTTATAGTAGACATTCCCACACCTCCTATGTCAAAAATTATTGATACAGTGGTAGAAGAGGAAGAATGCACACTCAGGATGATGTGACTTTTGAGGGAACACCATATGCAAGGTCTTCAAGGGTAAAAATAATCCCATAATAGTAAGGAAGCCCACAACATCCATTGATACGCAAACTAAGGACCCATACTACACCATGACTATCATCAACTATTTCAAAGTGTATGGTTCCTATATTGAACCACAATCAGTTGAGGAAGTTGAGTTGTAAGAGGCTCAAGTGATAGAACAATAGCCACAATGATTCAAGATTACAAATGATTAAAGAATAATTTGGTCTCTCTAGATAGACAATAGGCATTATCATGCAAGTGCACTATGGTTAAATCAACCTCTTCTTCCTTTAGTTCGCAATCACTCTCATCTTTAGATTATTCAACTCTTATGCATGAACCACAAGTAACTGCATAATCATAGCTTGAGAAACAAAAAATATAAGAATTTATTATAGCATAAGAGCAAGCTGTTAATGATCAAATTAAGTAAGAGAAGGATGAATAACCTACAAGAAAAGAGAAAGAGATAAAAACAAAAAATGCATGCAATGTAGAGTTAGATGGTCGAGACTCACACAACAACAAAGGTAGAAGAAGAGGATAAAAATAAAGTAGTCGTGAAGATTAGGAGGAAACACAGAAGCAAGCCCAAGATCAAGATACCATGGATGAGGCAGAGGTATCTGCTAGAGAAAAGGAATAATCAAAGTGCTAAACATAGACAAAAGTTGCAACATAATAGTTACAAAACCTACCAAGAATGTGGTGATCCCTGAGGTCCAAAAACCACCTTCCACATCACAAGGCTTTGGGTCCACACAAGGGGGTGCACAAGAGGAGGCATCTTAGAACAAGCAGTAATTCTCTAGCCAATGTTTGTGGGATGTCCCTACAACCTCAGTGCAATGGACAACATTTTCACTTTCAATGACACAAATAAAGAAGACACTTATGGTGTATGTGGCTTATACTTTTGCCCTTGTAATAATGGTGTAATAAACATCACTCGATGTTTCCTACTTGCCTTTGTCAAATTAAATTGACGGAGCAGTTGTGTTCTAGGAGTCTATCACATAAAAGGCTTTTGCATTGGAACAAGAGGCATTGTAGTTGAGGGAGGAAAATGTAGACTTACACCTCCACCTCACCAAAGTTAGGCAATTGATGGATGACATTTGCCCTACCTTGGTCACTCAAGTCTTGTGTGACCAAGTCATGTCCTAGGAAAAATAATTCATAACCCTTTCATCCCAGCTAACAAAATATTGGCTTACTGCATTGAAGCTACAACAACTTTGAATGCAAGGTTTGAATCTAAAAGTAGAAACATAGTCCATTTTTAATCTCCTTAAAGAGTGTGAATAATTCTTGGATACTGTTGTGATCTAATCTCAACACATATCCAAAAGCATACTCATCTGGAAGCAACAACTGAGCACCACATGGAGCAAATCCAACCTTGAGTTTCTTAATGTCGACAAAGTAAAAGTAGTAATGGGGGATAAACTGGCTACCTCTAGGGAATTGGATGTTACATTGAAGTAGTCTTTGGATTCAAGAGATAATGTCATTCAAAAGCTAAAAACATGGAAAAATGGGATAACTAATACAATTGGTGGATTTTATACACAAAAGCACACATATCAATTAGAGGAGTTAGCACAAGAAATCCAACATAAGGTATTGCATTTTAGGGACATCCTCATGATCATAGAAGATGATGATATTTAGAAGCTTATGGGGTGCCAAGTCTTATTGTGTACTATGATCAATATGGTGCAGGAGTTCTCACTGATTATACAATGTTCAAGAAATACTTTTCACATTTGGATAGCTCCATCGCAAATATCATCAAGGATCCGCAATTCATCCCACTAAACCAGATCTAATAAGAGCTCCAACAAATAAAATATATCATAATTATGGTACAAAATGAATCATCTAAATGTAGTAGATGCCTCCAACACTAGATTCCACAGCTGCAGCTTCTTCAACAACTCCAACAACATCATTGTTTCAGTCTCCCTTGGTTCTCAGAACACTACTGATGCCTCCACCTTCTCTGTAGGTACTGGGTAGATTCTAATTTTATAATTTTGAAGAAATTTTCTAGTAAATAATGTCTTAAACATTAGGAATGGGGTTAGACTAGTTGAAAAATCATAAGGGGTGGCCACTTGATTATGCTAATCTATTGAAAATGCAAAAATGTGGTAGATTGGTACGCTACTTAGTTGAAAACTTGCAAAGATTACTAAATAGTACATAAGAGGTGAAAAATGGTAAATAACACCTAGAGTGATTACTATAAGTAATGATTTTAGACCAAACTCTTAGCTCGAGTATTTTTCTTAGCTCTAGCAAAAGGACACTTCTTGTAACTTTATCTCGAGACGAGACATCTTTTTAAGTTCAAGAAAGTGTTGATGGTAGAATAAAATTGGAAAATCATGGTGTAGATGCATGACATGTGTGTGATGGATTTCAAACTTTATAACATATTTCATTTTGTATGTATTCGGCCTATATATGCATTCCAAAAGTCTATGGAATCTGAAAAGACTAATTCGAGCTTGAACTGAAAGAATGGAATGAAAAGTGACAATGCATTGTAAAGTTTTATAAAAAGTGATTAATTGTAATGGCAAGGGGTTCCAAAAATATAAAGATTAATATAAAACCCTGATAAGGGTTTGATATTTTAATAATAATGAATATTTTGTACAATTTAGCATAAGTAAATCTCTAGATAAATACGTAATTCTAAACCGACTTAAGAATTGACATGTTCTATAACTATGTCTATGTTTTGATTATGTATCCTAATTTGCACACAAACATAAATTTAACATGTTCTAATGGGTTTTTCAAGAACCTTTACAAACACCAACATAACTAATTCCAATCCCATATTAAGAAATACACCACCTCATTTTCTACCATCACCTCCACCAAAAATATCTCATTATATACTTAATATTATACATACAAAAAATAAAAAAGAATAAATAATCATGAATTTTAAATACCATAAAATTACCAATTTATACTCTTTCATTTTATAAAATGCACTCCACCAGAAACATCAAATAACACCACTCTGGGTAGCTTTCACATTTGCAAAAATTTTCTTTCGTTAATTCATAGTAGCAAGATGGATCCAAAATTATTAGGTTTGTTATCTGGTACTAGTCACCAAAATAGTTTTTAAAGGCACGACCCTGCCCAAATATTGATAAGAAGAGTGAAATCCACTCTTTATTAATCTATTGGTTGCAAATATATCTTTAATCACTCAAGGAATTATCGTCAACTAGATTGTAGTTATCTCAATTGTATATTTTTATACTTTATTAAATATTTTCCTCATACGGTAGTTATACCTAAAAGATTGTTGATTTGGACAAATTCACCTTAATAAGAATGATGATGGGAGTCTATGAAGGTAGTTGCTCATTTAAGATCTAACAATTGAAGATTAAAATTTATGGATTTGAATGAAAATTAATTAATAATTAAATATAAAATTAATACTTATTTATAATTAAATTTTTAAAAAATAGAAATTCTATTAGTAGTAATTAAAAAAAAAAATTTGTATATTTAATCTGTTAAAAAAATGGATTCAATTAAAAAATAATAATACTTCAAATAATATATGTAATAAATAATATATATTAAAAATGTGTAAATATATTTATATGAAATGTATATATAAAATTCAAATGTCAACATCATTTAATTTAGTAGAAATTTGATTAATAATATAAATCCATTTTATAACTTTGAAAAGATAAAATCATTTGATTACACTTTAGTGAACATAATTAGAAGTTATTCATCTCAAAATTAAGAACAAAATTTAGTCTAATGAAACCTTAGATCAAGGATTTTCAAATATGCACACCCAACTAAGCATAAACTTTGTTGTCACTTCCCCAATTAAAATTTTGTTAAAAAATGCAGCTTCGTTTAACACGCCATGTGGGGGAAAAAGAAATTCAAGTTGAAAATCCTAGCTTGCTCTTCCAATGGTCATTTTCAAAACTTTATAGAATTGAGGGCTTTGTGCTTCTTCTCTAGTTCAAAGGGTGACTATGATTTGGTGTCTGATTCAGAGGAGTTACATGTTGTAGACGTAGGCTGCACCCTAGTTGAAAGTAGAAGTGTTCAAGTTGTTCTTTCAAGCCTAGTCCAACATGGGAATGACCCTAGGCTGTGGGTTACCTGTACTTGGGTCAGACCTCGAGGATTTTTAATGAGGATATCTCCTCATATATGATAGTTTTGACCTCTCTTTCAAAAACCTAAGCAAGTTGGGATGAAAAGAGTAAAGAAGTTGCATGAAATGAAACATATTCTAACATGTGGTGATTCACCATGAATTTGTCATATCCACTCACAAGCTTGAACCTTTAGCACACTAATGGACCGTGAACATAACTAATACAATGCCTGCTATAATTTCTAAGCAACAATATTTCACATAGAGGTCAGTTTGATGCACTAAGGCTGGAGGGCAATGAGATAAGGTTTGGTTGAAGACACTTATAGTTAGTAATCCACTTTATCCTTGAGATATCAATGCTATAACACACTATATGACTTGCAAAGAATGTTTATAGAATTTAGATTGAGATCGGACATGCAAAGGGAAGATCACACCACTTTACACATCAAAAAAACATAAAATACTAAACATAGATTGGCAAACACTACAAAATGTCCTTCTCATTACTCCAAGAGGTGTATAATACAATTTTTGGCAGAGTCTAGTCTAACCAGCCGGAGGGGTCCTTAACAATAGTTCCAAGGCTATATTTATAGAAGAAAAGGTGCTTAGAGAGATATTTTGGTGGTATAAGAGGGATCAATGAGCTTAATTCCATGTAAACCATAGTTAAAACTACCTCCACATTTATGCTCATTCAAGCTTCTTGATTGATCCAAGTCACTTCAATCCATTACACAGTTACATTATTCCCTCATTGATGCTTCTTGATAGTTGCAATTATGGGATCATGTTTTTTTGAGCTGGGTTTTGACATCAATGCAATTACAACCATCAAATCAATCTATTAAGATTTTTATCTTGGTGCTAACTCCTCTTTACTAGTTCATTATGGTATGTAGAGGTGGAGAGAAGGGTCACTTTCATGCAGTTGGTTCTGGTGATGAAACTGTTAAAGTCTATGTGTATGTCTTTATGGCATCCCTTGAGATGTTAGTTTTGGTTCAACTTGGGCTATACTCAAACTTGGCTCCATGATTTTGTTTGTTTTAGTCAAAAGTTGCTCCTTCAATCTCAAATGAAAAAGGCTCTTGGGTTCAACTTTGATAATTGAAAACTGACTCAGACTAATCAAATTATCCTATCTTATCCTTGTTCTTATTAGTCCCGCAAATCCCAACTATCAGATCCTTGACATTTTAACTTCTTGTGTACCATGGATCTCAATTTACATGGTTAAATGCCAATTATTAATTTGCCTAGACATATTATCCTATCATTTGCCACTTGTCATGGCTTTAGCTTGACGTCTGCGTGCTTGTTAGACCTATTGGATGCACTTTCCCCAAAACAATTTTTTTTAAAGCTTTTGTTTTGGCCTTTTTGCCACTTATCTATTAAGCTCTTCAATCCATACTTGACCTTCAGGATAAAGTTCTATATGTAGGGGAAAAATGGCCAACATTTCTATTAACATCTTGAGGAGGCATGCCTACTATGCTTGAGAACCTATACCAATTGCCTTGTCTAATTCATTAGGTATGGAGTCAAGTTTCTGATTGACAAGACTGAACCTTTCTGAAACTTCCTCTTGGAGAAATAAGGACCAAAAAAAACAAAATAAAACAAAGTGCCCAAAGCACTTTGGAAAAGGAAATGCTAGAATAGAAAGGAAATGTGCACAAGGCACTTAAAAGAAAGCATAAAATCTACCTACCCTAAATAGAGTAAACTATGCAAATAAAGATCTCACTTGGACCAAAAGACAAACAAAAAAATATGTTAGATTAGCACTTGGAGGAATTTTAACAAAACTATCCTAACATATACAACTTAAAACTAGATGCACCTTTCCTCTTAGATCAAAAGAAAATTTTGACAACGTACCTACATCATGAGATGAGGAATTGAACGAGGCATGCAACTCCCTAACCCTTGGCCTTGATGCTTTCTTCTTCTTTTTTGTATCTGCCAACTTCATTGGCATGAGATTTAATGAGAACCAAATAGCTCCAAATAGATCAGCTATGTGCATCCATAAAATCTCAACTTTTTCATATGGCTCCTCAACTATGACCTCTAATGGTGGTTCAATAAGGTATGCCTTCTTGATTCCCATGGTGATCTCAATAAGATTGTGTTTCTTCTTGGTTGCAAGCTCTTCAAGATCATCAAGGAGATCTACAAAGTTTATCTAATCTTAGTCATTTTCCTCCATGGAAAACTCTTTGTCCACCCTCTCAATTCCCTGATCCTCAACTTGCGATCTTCAAGCTTTAGAAAGAGATTCATTTATAGCTACCAATCATCATCATCTTCTATGTCATCTGGAACAATTACTTCTTCAATCTTCTCTTCTTGGTGCATGAGGTCATCAAGCTAGTGTTCTTCATGCTGCTATGCATCCGAGGGCGATTCAAAACATGATAGAGGTATTGAGTCATCTCCAAGAACTATGCCTTCCATCTTGGTCTCATGAGACTCTTTTAGGGATACAATTTTTTGAGGAGTGTCCTGAAGTTCATCCTTTATGGTACACTTCATTTCATACTTGAGATGTTCATCCATTATTTTATGATCAAAAGTGGAGTATTCTTCAAATAATTCTTTCTTCAAGTTGAGATCAATAACCTCTTCATCATGTATGTGTTCTTGCACTTGTGTCTCAGCTTTCCCTTGCAATTGTTCTAACAACTCATCTTATTTGGCATTGTGAAAGGTTGAAACATGCTGCTCTTGCTAACTGGTATTCATATCATGATTTATTCTTCATGGTCATTCAAGTCACCTTGATTTTTTGTTTACTTATCTACGTATTATTGATTTGCCTCATAAAGGAGAGGCTCTTTCTCAAAGAGTGGTGCTTTAGACCCTTGAAAATATTTAATAAGATGAGAAAAGTCCAAAGAAGTTACCCTAGATATCTAATTTTTATTATGGGGATGCTCTTCTTGGATCACCTTCACCTCCTCTCTTGGTTGTATTGCTCTTTAAATGGATTTCTATGAAGGAAAGGTTCTAGGATTTTGAGGGGAAAGGAATAGAGGCTAGATGATCTCTTGCTGAATCTTGATTTTAGCATCTTGGCTTATGCCTGATTATTCTTTCTTCTTCCTTGTTGAATCTAATCCCATGTCATAACCTTAGGTTTAGAAACCTCTATTTCTATACTTGTTCTTACTATGGGTGGGAAAGAATAAATTTACCACTATGTTGCCCTTGCAATTGCTATTGAATGTTGGAGATACTAATTTGCAAACTCAATTTTCTTGGCTAATTTAGCATAAAAATCATGGACCAACTAGTTAGAGATGTCTCCCTAGAAAATTGAAGATGAAGTCTCACATATGGTCTACTGAGAAACATGTAGATTAGTTTCCTCAAAACAAGGTTCATGAGGGTTATCATAGGATTGGTATGAGTCACCATATTGCTAGTAAGGCTCTGTGTATGGTTGTTAAGGAACCATATTATGATGGGATTACTATTCCTATGGGAGATTGGGGCAATACTCCTACATGTATGGCTAAATAAATATAGGTCCTTATACTACTGACAAGGATCATAGTGTGGTTGATCATGCTCATTACAAGGTTAACATAGATCTTGGTAGGAGTGATAAGGGTCATATGGATCATATTGGGACTATTGATAAGGAGGTAGATAAGAGGGGTATTCACCATATTTGTCTATATCAACTTTATATGTCAAATGAGATGTAAGAACTGATAAAAAATCTTCAATGAGACATACCTGGGATGCTTACAACCATAGCATTTGATTTAGAGTCATCATTGGTGCTAACTTGCATGCTTTCAAAAATTGATTAGAGGAAAGACACAACAACAATCTTTCTAATCTTTTGGACCTTAGGTCCCATTGGGCATGCCAAAGATAATGTGGATGTAGGTTGCACACTAGCTGAAAGTAGAAGTTTCAAGTTCTTCTTTCAAGCCTAGTCCAACATGGGAATGACCCTAAGATGTGAGCTACCTATACTTGGGTCAGACCTCTAGGATTTTTAATGAGGTTAACTCCTTAGATATGATAATTTAGATCTCTCTTTCTAAAAACTAAGAAAGTTGGGATGAAAAGAGTAAAGAAGTTGCATGAATGAAACCTTTTCTAACATGTGGCGATGCACCATGAATTTGTCATATCCACTCACAAGCTTGAACCCTTAGCACACTAATGGACCATGAGAAAATCTAATACAGTGCATGCTATAATTTCTAGGTAGCAATATTTCACATAGAGGTCAGTTTGATGCACTAAGCTTGGAAGGAAATGAAGATAAGGTCTAATTGAAGACACTTATAGTCAGCAGTCCACTCTATCTTTGATATATTAATGGCATGAGACACTATATGACATGTAAAGAAGATTGTTAGAATTTAGATTGAGCTCGGACCTACAAAGGGAAGATTAGACCACTTTACACATCAAGCAAACATAAAATATTGAACATAGATTGGCAAACACTACAAAATTTTATTCTCATTACTCCAAGAAGTGTAGAATACAATTTTTGGTAGAGTCTAGTCATATGAGCCTGAGGGATCCTTAACAATAGCTCCAATGCTATATTTATAAAAGAAATGGAATTTAGAGAGAGATTTTAGTGTTAAAAGAGGGATCAATGAGCTCAAATCTATATGAACTGTAGTTACAAATACCTCCACTATTATGCTCATTCAAGCTTCCTAATTGATCCAGGTCACTTCAATCCATTACACATTTATATTATTCCCTCTTTGATGCTCCTTAATAGTTATAATGAAAGGATCAAGTTGTTCCAAGTTGGGTTCTAGTATCAATGTAGTTAAAACCATCAGATCAATCTGTTAGAGTTTTGTCCTGGTGGTAACTCCTCTTCACCAATTTGTCATGGCATGTAGAAGTGAAGAGAAGGGTCACTTTCATGCAACTAGTTCTAACAATGAAACCATTGAAGTCTACATGTATGTCTTCATGGAATCCCTTGATATGTTGGTTCTGGTTTACCTTGGGCTATGCTTAAAATATGGCTCCATGCTTTTATTTGCTTTGGTTGAAAGTTGCTCCTTCAATCTCCAATGGAAAAGGCTCATGGGTTCAACTTTGATCATTGAAAACCAACTCGAATCAATCAAATTATCCCATACTATCCTTGTTCCTATTAGTCCTACAAATCCTAGTTATCAGATCCTTGACCTTTTGACTTTCTGTGTACCATGGATCTTAATTTGTATGGTTGAATTCCAATCATTGATTTTCCTAGACCCACTATCCTATCAGTCATTGCTTGTCATGGACTTAGCTTGATGCTTGCACGCCTATCAGACCTATTGGATGTACTTTTACCATAACAAAAAATTCTTTTAGATCTTTTATTTTGACCTTTTTGCTTCATATTATTTGCTTTAGACAATTTATCTGACGGGTCCTTGTGTTTAGGGTTTTTTTCCAAATAAAAAGTCTAAAATAATTTACACTTAGCTTTTCATGCAGATAAAAAGTCTAAAATAATTTGGGTTCTCAAGAAATTTTTTTTAGACATTTTGTCCAAAATAATTTTGCCTTTGGTACTTTTAACTTTGTTGGAACCATTGCTGCAGATATTTTGTTTGAAAGAAATATGTCCTTAGGGAAATTGTCTTGAATAATTTTCTTTAAAGATTTGGGTCTTCAAGATTTTTTGGTCAACGAATTTTCCTGAAACAGTTAAGTCCTCGAGATTTTTTTTGTGGAACCTTTTCTTGATGGAACTCAATGCTTAGCCAAAAAATTCTAAAATAATTTCGAAGTGTAAACTAGGCTTTTATGCCTGTAGGCTCTTCTATACTTGTTCTTGAAACTATTCGAACACCATGAAAACCTATTTGGGTCCTTCACCTTACAATGTAAACCCTCTCTTAAAAGATCAATCAATCTACACTTTAAGCTTGCTTAAAGTGTTTCAAAAGCTTTGCAAGTTGCACAATCCCTTTGGTCCACTCATTCCATCCAAAACTTTGCTTGACTTTTTGATCTTTTGACTAATCTAGAACTCTTCTCAACTCTTCAATCCATACTTAACCTTCAGGATAAAGTTTGGTATGTAGGCCAAAAATGGCCAACATTTCCCTTGGATATTCCTATCTCTAGTTTTGCATATTTCTTCTTTGGTTTTGTGTAGTAAGGCTTTTTAGCTCTTGACTCTTCTTTTGGTGGTGTTTCTAGGCTTCGTAAGGGTTTTCTTACTTCTAATCGTTTAAAGAGTTTTGGATTCATCGCTAATGCAAGTCTCTTGATGTGCCTTCTGCTCTTTCAACTCACTCTCTTCTTCTTTCGGTAGAATTTTTATGAGAGCTTGTGTGATTGTTGATAACTCCAAGCCTCTCACACACTCTATTAAGTTGTGCTCAAGCCATGGTTTATGTATTCATAATCTCAATTTCATAGGGATTCCTTTCCATTGTTTATACTACAATATCACAGGCCTTCAAGTAAAGGAGTGTTCTTCTAAGCACCTTCAGTGTTTTTCTCTTCATTTGATATATGTTTGGAGGAAAAAGGATAGTGTGCCCAAACTCAGACTTTTACTCCCTTAATCATGGTGTTTTATCTTTCCTTATAATATTGATCCTCCTCTTGAAGTTCCTAGGGCCATCTCTTCAACTTCTAGGGAGGTCCTTTCGAGCCCTGTTCCCGCTCCTATCTTGGATCCTCCCCCTATCACTTTAATGGAAAAAGAAGCTACTTATTCTTGTGTTGTGGGGGTGATATCTTCGAATGCTCTATTTTATTCAGTCAAAAGGAAAGGTTGAAGATCTAAGGTTGGGCATTTTCATTTTGAGGATGAAGAAATGGTGAAGGATGGAACACAATGGATAATTGATGATCTTATCTCTTATCAAATAAGAAGTTTAGCCCAAGTCATCGGTTTGTTCAAATCTTTTGTTATGTTGGTGGCTATGGTGTTTTGGCTACATGCTCTTTTTGATAGCTAGATTTTGGTTGTAATTTCATTTTTGTTGTCTCTTCTGCTTTTTTTAAGTTATTAGTTTGAAGTTGTTCATGCTTCCTTTAATCTAGTTCTTGTTTATCATAGTTTTTTGGTTTGGGTGATCTTTATACTGGGTTGTGTAACTCATCAAAACCATCTCTTCCTACTTCAAAGATCAAGAAACATAAATATCTAAGTGAATTTAAGGGACAATTAAATAAATTCAAATCTAGTCATTGGATTAAAAATATCATCTCTTAGTACACAATTAGCCATTTCAATCCATCAAAAACAAGCACAAGGATTAAGCACCAACAACACTTCAATTTTTCCTATAAATTCACATTTTATTTGCTTGAATTAATCATGTCAGTGTTATTCATTGCCTAAATTGTTCAAGTTAGTGTTATTTTGTTAAAATACAACACTTTTCACATTTTATTTATCTAAATTGGTCCTATCAATCTTGTAAAACTAAAATACTGCATATTTTTAAGTGCTTTTAATATTGTATTCATTCTCTCATATAATGCTTTTATATTAAATGTATATATAAATTTCAAATGTCAACATCACTTCATTTAGTAGAAATTTTATTAATAATATAAATCTATTTGACAACTTTGAAAAGATAAAATCATTTTATTACACTTTAGTGAACATAATTAGAAGTTATTCATCTCAAAATTAAGAGTAAAATTTAATCTAACGAAACCTTAGATCAAATATTTTCAAATATACACACCTAACTAAGCATAAAATTTATTGTCACTTCCCCAATTAAATTTTTGTTAAAAAATGTAGCTTCCTCAAACACGCCATGTTGGGGAAAAAAATTCAAGCTACAAAGCTTGGACTGCTCTTCCATTGGTCATTTTTAGAACTTTGTAGAATTGAGGGCTTCATGCTTATTCTCTAGTTCAAAGGGTAACTATGATTTGGTGTCTGATTTGGAGGTGTTGCATGTTGTAGACATAGGCTACACCTTAGCTGAAAGTAGAAGTGTTCAAGTTCTTCTTTTGAGCCTAGTCCAACATGGGAATGACCCTAGACTATGTGTTTGGACTAGGCTATGGGTTACCTATACTTGGGTTAGACATATAGGATTTTTAATGAGGTTGGCTCCTCATATATGATAATTTGAACCTCTCTTTATAAAACCTAAGAAAGTTAGGATGAAAAGAGTAAAGAGGTTGCATGAAATGAAACCTATTCTAACATGTGGTGATGTACCATGAATTTGTCATATCCACTCACAAACTTGAACCCTTAGCACACTAATAGATCATGAACATAACTAATACAATGCTTGCTATAAGTTTTAAGCAACAATATTTTAGATAGAGGTTATTTTGATGCACTAAGGCTGGGGGGAAACAAAGATAAGGTTTGGTTGAAGACACTTATAGTCAGCAGTCCACTCTATCCTTGAGATATAAATGCTATGACACACTATATGACCTGCAAAGAAGGTTTCTAGCATTTAGATTGAGTTCAGACCTACAAAGGGAAGATTAGACCACTTTACACATCAAGTAAACACAAAATACTGAACATAGATTGGCAAACACTGAAAAAAGTCCTTCTCATTACTCCAAGAGGTGCATAATACAATTTTTGATAGAGTCTAGTCTTACTAGCTTGAGGGATCCTTAACAATAGCTCTAAGGCTATATTTACAGAATAAATGGCACTTAGAGAGAGATATTTTGGTGCTAAAAGAGGGATCAATGAGCTCAGCGCCATGTAAACTATAGTTACAACTACCTCCACATTTATGCTCATTCAAGCTCCCTGATTGATGTAGGTCATTTCAGTCTATTGTATAGTTATATTATTCCCTCATTGATGCTCCCTAATAGGTACAACAATGAGATCAATTTTTTATGAGCTAGGTTTTGACATCAATGCAATTACAACCATCAAATCATTTATTAGAGTTTTATCTTAGTGTTAACTCCTATTCACTGGTTCATCATGGCATGCAGAAGTGGAGAGAAGGGTCCCTTTCATGTAGTTGGTTCTGGTGATGAAACTATTGAAGTCTATGTGTATGTCTTCATGGCATCCCTTGAGATGTTGGTTTTGGTTCAACTTGGACTATGCTTGAACTCAGCTCCATGCTTTTATTTGCTTTGGTTGAAAGTTATTCCTTTAATCTCTAATGAAAAAATTTCCTGGGTTTAACTTTGATAATCAAAAACTAACTCGAACCAATCAAATTATCCCATCTTATTCTTATTCCTATTAGTCTCACAGATCCTAGCTGTCAGATCCTTGACCTTTTGAATTCCTATGCATTGTGGATCTCAATTTGCATGGTTGGATGCCAAACATTGATTTACTTAGACCCACTATCCTATTAGTCACCACTTATCGTGGCTTTAGCTTGACATCTATGTGCTTGTTAGACCTACCGGATGCACTTTCCCTATAACAAAAAAATTTCTAGAGCTTTTGTTTTAGCCTTTTTGCTTTAGATTATTTTATTCAGATAATTTGTTTGATAGGTCCTTATCTTCAAGCTTTTTGTTTTGGATAAAAATTCAAAAATAATTTGCACTTAGCTTTTCATGTGGACAAAATATCTGAAAGAATTTGGGTCCTTAAGAAAATTACCCAGAACATTTTATCCAAAAGAATTCTACCTTCGATACTTTTGACTTTGTTAGAACCATTACTGCAAACATTTTATCCAAAAGAAATGTCCTTGGGGAAATTGTCTCAAATAATTTTCCCAAAAGATTTAGGTCTTTGATATTTTTACTTGACCAATTTTCTTGAAACAATTAAGTCTTCAAGATTTTTGCTGCATGACCTTTGCTCAACGAAACTCAACACTTAGCCAAAAAACCTAAAATAATTCCCAAGTGTAAACTAGGATTTTATGCCTACAGGATCTTCTGGACTTATTCTTGAAACTACTCAAAGACCATGAAAACATGTTTAGGTATTTCACCTTGCAATGTAGACTTGCTCCTAAAATATCAATCAATCTACACTTTAAGCTAGCTTAAAGTGTTTCAAAAGCTTTGCAAGTTGTAGGATCCCTTTGGTCCACTCATTCCATCCAGAACTTTTCTCAACTTTTTAATCATTTGACTAATCTGGAACTCTATTCATCTCTTCAATCCATACTTGACCTTCAGGATAAAGTTCTGTATGTAGTGGAAAAAATGGCCAACATTTCTAGCAACATCTCGAGGAAGCATTCCTATTATGCTTGAAAACCTAGACCAATTGCCTTGTTTGATCTATTGGGCATGGATCAAGTCTGTAATTGACAAGACTGAACCTTTTTAGAACTTCCTCTTGGAGAAATAAAGACCAAATTAAATAAAACAAAACAAAGTGCCCAAGGCACTTTGGAAAAGGAAACAACATAATAAAAAGGAAATGTGCACAAGGTACTTAGAAGAAAGCATAAAATCTACCTACCCCAAATAGAACAAGTTGTCCAAATAAAGCTGTCACTTGAAACAAAATACAAACAAAAAAATGTGCTATGTACCTTTTCTTCTAGATCAAAAGGAAATTTTAAAAACCTACCTACATCATGGGATGAGGAATTGAATGAGGCATGTAGTTCCTTGATCCTTGGCTTTGATGCCTTCTTCTTCTTTGTTGTATCTATCAACTTCATTGGCATTGTTGGTTGAATATTTTGTCGATCAGCGTACTGAAAAACAAAATAGGTCTGATCAGCCAAAGTAGAAAGATTAGTCGTCCAAATGTGTAGGTTTACCACATCAGAAGGGGACTGATCTCTCCTCTCATCAAGGGGAGGTTCCCTATAGATAGGCTATATATATATATGTCATTTTCTTTGAGTTTTTCCTTTGATCTGTACTCATCATCTCTGAAAAAAGAGAGATGGATGGTTTGTCCTACCCTTGAGTATTATTTTTTGTTTATATATATATACATACATACATACATATATATATATATATATATACAGAGAAAATAATACTCAAGGGTAGGACAAACCATCCATCTCTCTTTTTTCAGAGATGATGTGTGCAAATCAAAGGAGAAACTCAAGGAAAATGACACACACACACACACACACACACACACACACACACACACACACATATATATATATATAAAGAAAAAATAATACTCAAGGGTAGGACAAACCATCCATCTCTATTTTTTCAGAGATGATGTGTGTGGATCAAAAGAGAAACTCAAGGAAAATGACAGAAAGCACTCCTCTTCTTTCAAAAGTACTATTTAGTAAGCCACAAGAATACTCCAAGTAGTAACAACAAAATGTAGCAAAGGATGTAATAACCAACAAATCGAGATGCAACACAAAGTCTTCACCTGGATTGCTCAAGAGTAAGATACGAAGGACAATGAGGGCATAAAGTCACCCCAAGGTCCTTTACACAGAAATGAAAAAAAAACACACTAAAGGCAATTATGGGGGCACAAAGTCTCTCTATAGTTGAATCTTTAGGACACCTTCTTGACTGCTGTCACTAATTCTGCTTATGAATTAAAGGAACAAAAAATATATTGAAGAAAAATACATAAGAACAATTTCCTCAACAATAAAGATATTACAACACAAAGTCTGAAAAGTCACTTGCTTTCTTATTTCAGTAACAAAATATGATCAATAATCTGAGCTCAAAGTCTCAATAATGCCTTACAATTTGGGTAGAGTTTCGTTTTAATTGTCAAAAAAGAGATCCTTATTACAATAGAAGAGAGTCCCTTATATAGCCTCTTCAAGAAGGACTTGAGAATAGTAATACCTCATTTTGCATTGGAATCTATTAAGAAGACACGCTGGAACTTAGGGGCATTTTACCCATTTGATTTTATCAATGTAGGGAAATAAGTCACGCTTATTAAAAGTTTGCAAATTTTAATGTCTACCTGGCGATCTGATCTTATCTTCATCATTCCTCCTTTTCTGGTTAATTGAATCGGGTCCTATATTTAGTTTGATGTTATGTTCCTTCCCCGCTTTTTGTTGGTCTTGGCCTTGAAATCTGTGAATGTATTTTGGTTTGTATGTTCAAAGGATCAACGACTAGTTCACTGTGTTGAATTTGACGTTTTTAGGCACGTCATTCCTTTGTCCTCTTTCAAATTTTCTATTTGGTACTTTTCTAAATTAAACTTGCCTTTTGGGCCTTAAGAAATGACCCATTTTGAGTCAAGAAAAGCCTCCTGCAAGGGTATCTACCCTTCAATTAGTCTTTGAATGGCCTTCGGGCTTCTTCAGAAAACTCTTTGAACTTTGGCGATGAACCAACTGTTGAACCATTCTATTGAACCATGGCTTTGAACCATTCTGTTGAACTAAGGCTTTGAACCTCTTATTGAACTTGCCTTTGAACCATGTGTTTGATTTAACTGTTGAACCAAGTTTTGGTTCAACGATTCAAACAAAGCCTTGAACTGATTGACAAATTATTTGATTGAACCAAAGGATGATCCAAAGCATTGAACTGCTTGGTTAAACTGAGACATAAAACCATTCTTTTGATTGAACCTGCTATTGAACCCAAAGCATTGAACCTATCAAACCTGAAACTCATTGAACTTGTAGAAATGAGCTTGTTTATAGAGTGCGTAGAAACCAAGTCCATAGTTTTCTCTAACCTTGAAAGAGTCCATAGATTTCAACCTGTAAAAACCCATTGAACTTGACCTGCTGAGTCCGTAGATTTTTGAAAAGCTTAAAAAATGAGGAATTTGAATGCCCATGACAAATTTTGAAAAGGGAAGAGATCATTTTGGTCTGTAAGACCAAAATAGTTCAAATGTTGTCCCAAAAATGAGTGATATTTTTGGGGGACAACAGCTGGCTCCAGTTGGGGAACTTTTGTCAATTGCAAAAAAAATTGAAAGGAGTAGAATCCAGAATCTCTAGTGTCTTCATGTGTACCATTGGGTTACGGAGTCATGCTACCCAAAAATGAAAGGCATCAAAAATAGAAACAAATAAAACAAAATAGAATTAAAAACTATACAAATATACATACATACATACATACATACATACACATATATATATATATATATGCAATGATATGATACTTCAAGAGTTGAAGTGTTTCAGATGCTACCCATTATGAGGCGTAGAAAAGAGTGTGCCATCTTGATATTTCAACAAAAATCTATTTTCACTAATGTGCTGATGAATTATAAATGGGCCTCTCCAAAGGGAGTCAAACTTTCCATGCATCCCCTTTGGTTCTCTCCTTTTGTCCCACAACAGGACTTGATCTCCAATTTAGAAATCATAATTTTTGGCCTTTTGGTCAAAGAGTTTCTTTACCAAACTTTGATGAGCAATAATTCTATCTACCAGCATGGTTCTCTATTCCTCTAGCTCAGTCAGGCACATGATTCTTTTATTAAGAGAGGTTTCATATGTCTGATCTTCAATTGCCTTTGCCAATTTCAAGGCTGGCAATTCTAAGGTGATTGGTATCTCAGCATTGATACCATAAAGAAGTTGAAAATGAGACATACCAATTGTCCTCTTTGGTGTGATTCTGTCTGCCCACAGAGCATCAACCAATACTTTATGACATATTATTTGATTATCATCTGCCAGCTTCTTGATAATAATTACCAGATTCTTATTGTTGAATTCAACTTGTCCAGTTCCTTATGAAAAATAATCAGAAGAGTGAGAGAGTGTAATTCCATAATAAAAACAAAATTGTGTAGTTTTTTGAGGTGAAACAAGCTGCATTATCAGTAACAATTTTGATTGAAACTCCAAATTTAGAAATGATGTTCTCTTTGAAGAAGTTACATACAACTTCTGAAGTAGCATGCTTAGTTGGGATTGCTTCTACCCACTTGGTGAAATAGTCAGTTGTTTTAAGGACATAATAATGTCTAGCACTTGAAGATGGATTTATGATCTCAATAAAATCAAGTCCCCATTGTTGAAAAGGTTCTTCTATGATCACTGGCTTGAGAGGCATAGCAACTAACTTGGGTCTTCTAACAAATTGCTGATAGAGTTCACATTTCCTCACCCACTTATGTGCTCTTGGAAAAGAGTTGGCCAGTAATACCTGGCTTGCAAAATCTTGTGAGCAGTTATAAGAACAAAAAAATGTCTTCCACAGGCCAAATTGTAGAATTTTTTTAAAATCTGGCTTTGTTGCTCTTTGTCTACACAGTGAAGGAATACTCCATCTATGCTTCTCTTGTACAAGCCATTGTCCCACAAGACAAAATTGGCAGCTTTCAACTTGATAGTCCTCCTTTTTTTGTAAGATAAATAAGCAAGACAATCACCATAAGTAAGGAAATGAGCAATACCTAAATACCACTCATTGGTAGTGGAGACAAAAAGAACAGTTGGTATTTCTTCCACTTCAGTTTATTTACACTGTGTCTTCTGGCTTATTATCAGTAATTAATTGGCACATGCCTTTACCCCTGATCAACTTTGTCAACTTGATGTCTAGATCAAACTCTTAGATATTTGCAATCTAATTACCTCTTTTTATGCCAAACTCCTACTGAGTTAATATAAACTTGACTGTAGTGTCAAGAACTAAGGCAGTAGTGTGTGAATTTAGAATATAGAAGCAGAAATGTTTGATTGCTTTCACCAAGGCATAAGCATGCTTCTTTATATTTGAATACTTCATCTCATGGGTTTTGAGAGGGCAACTCATGAAAGAGATAGGAGATTCCATATCCTCCTTGTCCTGTTGAACAAGAAATGCTAAAAGAGTGTTTTCAGATGCATAGCTGTATATGATGAAATCTTTATTATAATTTAGGCAAACCAATGTAAGGGCATGAGCAATGGTAGTTTTGATATCTTGAAATGTTGATGTACCTTCTTTAGTTCAGCTGAAGATGGTCTTCCCTTTCATCATGTTCACAATGTGTCTAGTCTTCTCAGCAAATTCAGAGATGAATCTTCGTAAAAAATTCACTTTTCTGAAGAAAGAATGAAAAATATTCTTACTTGTAAGAAAATTAAGCTCTTGAATAGACTTGACTCTGTCTGAGTCAATCTTTATGCCTTCTTTAGACACAATGTGTCCAAAGAGTTTCCCCTCTGTTACTTTAAAACTAGACTTTTTAGGATTTAAAAAAATACCATTCTAGTGGTAGTGCTCCAGCACTTATTGTAGGTGGCATACATAATCAGATCGATGCTTTGAAAAGATAGTCAAATCATTAAGGTATACTACTATGAATTTACCAGTCTTATCTTTGAAAGCTAGATCTATAGCTCTCTGAAAAGTAACACTGGCATTTATGAGACTAAAAGACATTCTTCTATATGCAAATGTACTCCAAGGCGTGGTGAATGTAGTATTGTGTTGGTCTGCTTCACCAACTTCAATTTGATTATAATCTGATAAGCCATCTAGCATTGATAACATCTCTGCACCTGTCACTATTTGAAGCACTTGATCCATAATTGGCAAAGGATAATTATCCTTAAAAAATGCTTGATTTAAATTTTTGAAATCTACATAAATGTAAATTTTGTCATTCTTCTTTACAGGCACTATGTTTGCAATCTATGTAGAATGATGGATTGAGAACATGATTCTAGCATTTAACATCTTTTATATCTCAGACCGAATAGTACCTGATATTTTTGGATTATACTATCTAGATTTTTTGCTTGTATGGCATTGAGTCAGCCTTGAGAGGAATGTTATGGTGGATTTCATCTGGTCTGAGAGACTTCAAGTCTTTATAAGAATATGCTAAGACATCCATGTATTGATAGAGTAAAGAGGTGAACTTGAATCTTTCTTTAGAGGTATAACACTTACCAATATTGATCATCTTGAGATTTTCTTCAGTAAACAAATTCACTTGATTGAATCCTTGAGAGAAACTCAAGTCTGTTTGCTGTTATTTAATGAATCTATCATGTTTGTCAAACAAATTTTCAAGAGAAACTAGGCCTTTGAGAATTTTGTTTCCTTTCAGCTGCAAGAATTCTTCATTTATATCTGGACTGGATTCAGACATAGATTCATTCTTCTGAGGTTCATTGCCTTCAAAACATAGTTGTTCAAAATTATCTTTTCATTCTAAGAAGGCAATGATTTGATGATCATCATTGAATACTTTCCAATGATCAGCATTGTAAGAAACACTTGGTCTATAGACCAACTCAATGGTATACCTATCTTCTTTGAAATTTGAATGAGGAACTAAAAGAGTTCTTGAAACAACAAGTGCATCAGCTCTATCATTAGACTCTCTGGGTATGGCAGACATGTTGAAAGCATCAAAACTTTCAATTTGGTCCCAAACCAAGTTATGGTAGTGGCGTAATATTTCATTCATAGTTTGGTATAAATTCTTCACTTGACAAACTATTAATTCAGTATCTCTTTTGGCATGAAAAAACTTGATGCCTTTTTCTTGAGCAGCCTTCATGCCCAGCAACAGAGATTCGTATTCAGTTGTATTGTTAGTGTTGCTAAACTATAATTTGTAAGATGAAAGGAACATATTTCTTTGAGGAGATATCAAAACAATCCCATCTCTTGAACCGATAGAGGATAATTGCCATCAAATTCCAAAGTCCATATTTCATCTGATACTGACTTTTCTTTAGACTTTCCTTCATCAAAAATGGAGAATTCTTCTTAGTATGTACTATAGCCTACCAATTTTTTTGTTGTTCTTATTGAAATAATTTTTAAAGTAGATACTTTCAGGTGTTTCATGCACTTCATCTATAGACAAAAAATAGTTACCCATACTTGTAGATTCAAAAAGAATTTGAGCTTCAAGGGCTAATGTCTGAGTGACCACATATTTTACTTCTTTTTTTGAGAGCAATCTCTTCATCATGCCTTGGATAGGGATCCTTACCTCAGATAGATCCATGCTTAATTTTCCTGTCATGTCCTTGCAAAATTTTTATCTAAATAAAATGCTATAAGATGCTGGGACGTCAGCCACCAAGACAGTCATCTTGATTCTCTTATTTGGGAAGGCTGCAAATGCAAATTGGGCATCTTTAATTTGCCTTAGCAATGGTACTTGCTTATTTTATATGGAGAAACATCTCCCAAATGTCTTGGTCAGTGTGAGACCAAGGGATTTGGCCACTTTAATAGGCATGGCATTGTCTGAAGCTCCAAAATAAATCAATGATGCAATTATTTCGCTGATGTCCATTTATTAGCAATGTGACATAAATAGGTTCAGTCCTGCCAGGAGCAGAAGGGGGAGTGATGACAAGGTTGTTCTTGGTGGGTGCATTTCTGGTAGCATCATGTGTCACTTTAGAAATCATTTGTTTAACAAGGATATTCTAGTTTTTAACACATTAAACTAGTCTATCTAATTGCTCGAGATGGAACTGTAGAAATTCAAATTTAGACATTTGAATTTTGGTTCTCTTTATATGGTTAATGATATCAAATGTCTGGAATGAGTTAGGAGCAAAGGATGGGAGTTTATCTTATTGATTTTTTAAAGGGGAGGATTGGACTACGAAATTGAAGTAGGAGGCGTAGGGGCATTTGGGGTACTTACTTTTCTTGAAACCACCGAGTCCTTTGGCTAAAAAGGAAGAGTGGATCCCCACTTAGTAATTAAAACTGCTGGTTGAGGTCGCTCTTTTGCTTTATCTTTATCAGCTTGTTGAATTGATTGATTCTTAGATTAGGTGAATACAACATATGACCCCTCAACTGCATGCCTTTCACTTCTGGGCTCATCTTGATAGTTCAACAAACCAATATGGGAGTCGCCAACTAATTTTTCTTCTTCCTCAGTGAAGAGATTAACATCATCTTCATGATTTAACTCATATTGAAATGAAAAATTTGCTTCAGCTTCAAGATATCCAACTGCCAAATTTTTTGGAGGTGCTTCAAGGGCGAGATTCCTCTGTGGAGGAGGAAGACAATTTTGTTGTCCTTGATTCCTATCAACATTGCCTTAGTATGCATAATTTAAGAATTTTTTCCTGGGCATATCTCTGTATGCAAGAGTAGATGACATCCCTTGTGCCATTTGCTTTTTAAGAGCTAGCATTTTATTTGCTAGCTTTTGTACCATTGGGTCAATAGTGACCATAGGGAAGTAATCAGAAGATGAAGAGAATTTACCTTTATTAGGGTCTCTCTTTATCTTTTCTACCAAGATAAGGTCATCTTTTACCTTAATAACCAAGTTTTGAGCAGCAGCAAGGTCTATGTGTCTGGCCCATCTCAGCAAGAAACTCACTTCATGTAGTTGTGAGTTGATGAAGAAGCATTTGAGGTTCTGAGGTGTTAGCTGGGTGACCATGGGAATCTTATGCCTCAACTTATCAAACTTGGCAATAAAATCCCTCATAGGCTCATGAGGCTCTTTCTTCATCTAAGTGAGCTGGGCCAGCAAGGCATGTGCATCTTCTGTAGACTTGAACTTGGCTTCAAATTTGTCTTTCAGAGGGTCCCAATCATTCACTGACCCAACTTACAGGTGGTAAAACTAGTTTGTAGTAGTGCCTTGTAGTGTCTCCATGATTAGCCTGACTGTTATGTCTTTAAATTTCACCCCTATTACACCACAGGCTATGCTGAAAGCTACAATGTGTTCATCAAAATGAACCTTCCCATCACTAAAGAATTTAGAGAAATTCTTCTTTGAATTGCATGGAAGCTCATGAAGAGGTGGAGTCAAATTCAAGAGACCAAAAGAATTACCCCAGGGTCCTTGAGCCATGATTTGATTATGCAAAAGTGGGATCACTAATCTAGGTGGAGTGTGGGTAGGCAAGGCTCGACTAACAGTTCATCCAAGGTGAGATTGTGGAGGAAACAAATTAAAATTACTCTACTTCACCAACTGAAAAGTAGGGTCGACAACACCTTGGGATTTCTGGCCTCTGGTATAACATGGAGTTGCCAGATTGCAGAACAAAAATTGAAAAAGAGCAAGATCTGCTTCAGCTTGAAGTTTGAGACTTCAAACTGTGTGCTCTTCCCCAGCAGAGTCACCAAAAAATATTGGTTGAATATTTTGTTGATCAACGTGCTGATAAAAAAATAGGTTTGATTAGCTAAAGTAAGAAGATTAGTCATTCAAATGTGTAGGTTTACCACATCAGAAAGACACTGATCTCTCCTCTCATCAAGGGGAGGTTCCCTATAGGTATGTTATATATATAAATAGAAAATAATACTCAAGAGTAGGACAAACCATCCATCTCTCTTTTTTTAGAGATGATGTGTGCGAATCAAAGGAAAAATTCAAGGAAAATGATATAAATCACTCCTCTTCTTTCAAAAGTACTATTCAACAAGCCACAAGAATACTCTAGGTAGTAACAATAAAATGTAGCAAAATCTTCACCTGGATTGGTCAAGAGTAAGATACGAAGGACAATAAGGGCACAAATTCACCCCAAGGTCCTTTACACAGAAATGAAAGGAAAACACACTAAAGGCAATTATGGGGGCACAAAGTCTCTCCACAGTTGACTCTTTAGGACACCTTCTTGACTGTTGTCACTAATTCTGCTTATGAATTAAAGGAATAGAAAATATATTGAAGAAAAAGACATAAGAACAATTTCCTCAACAACAAAGATATTATAGCACAAAGTCTGAAAAGTCACTTGCTTTCTTATTCTAGTAACAAAATATGATCAGCAATCTGTGCTCAAAGTCTCAATAATGCCTTACAATTTGGGCAGAGTTTCGTTCTAATTGTCAAAAAAGAGATCCTTATTATAATATAAGAGAGTCCCTTATATAGCCTCTTTAAGAAGGACTCAAGAATAGTAATACATCATTTTTCATTGGAATTTGTTAAGAAGACATGCTAGAACTTAGGGGCGTTTTACCCATTTTATTTTATCAATGCAGGGAAACAAGTCATGCTTATAAAAAGTTTGCAACTTTCAATGTCTATTTGGCGATCTGATCTTATCTTCATCATTCCTCCTTTTCTGGTTAATTGAATTGGGTCTTGGATTTAGTTTTCTATTTTGTTCCTTTCCCGCTTTCTACTGGTATTGGCTTTGAAATCTAGAATGTATTCTAGTCTGTATGTTTAAAGGATCAACGACTAGTTCACTATGTTCAATTTGAGATTTTTGAGTGCGTCATTCCTTTCTCCTCTTTTGGCTTTTCTTTTTGGCACTTTTTTGAATTGAACTTGCCCTTTCGGCCCTTAAGAATGACCCATTTTGAGTCGAGAAGAGCCTCCCGCAAGGGTATTTACCCTTTGGGCAGTCTTTGAATGGCCTTTGGGCTTCTTTGAGAAACTCTTTGAACTTTGGTGATGAACCAATTGTTAAACCATTCCATTGAACCATGGATTTGAACCATTCTATTGAACCAAGGCTTTGAACCTCTTGTTGAACTTGCCATTGAACCATGTGTTTGAACTAACTAGTGAACCAAGTTTTGGTTCAACGGTTCAAACAAAGCCTTGAACTGATTGACGAATTGTTTGATTGAACCAAAGGATGAACCAAAGCATTGAACCACCACTAAGACATTAAACCATTCCTTTGATTGAACCCACCGTTGAACCAAAAGCATTGAATCGATCGAACCTGGAACTCGTTGAACTTGTAAAAATGAGCCTGTTTGCAGAGTATGTAGAAACCAAGTTTGTAGTTTTCTCTAACCTTGAAAGAGTCCATAGATTTCAACCTATAAAAGCCCATTAAACTTGACCTGTTGAGTCTGTAGATTTTTGAGAATCTTGAAAAATGAGGAATTTGAATGCCCAGGACAAATTTTGAAAAGGGAAGAGACAATTTTGGTCTGTAGGACCAAAATAGTTCAAATGTTGTCCCAAAAATGAGTGATATTTTTGGGGGACAACAGGCATGATTTTCAATGAGAACTAAATAGCTCTAACTAGATCATCTATGTGCATCTAGACAATCTCAACTTTCTCATATGGCTCCTCAACTATGACCTCCAATGGCGGTTCAACAAGGTATCCCTTCTTGATTCCCATGGTGCTCTCAATAAGATTGGGTTTCTTCTTAACTATAAGTTCTTCAAGCTCATCAAGGAGCTCTACATAGTCTACCTAATCTTAGTCATTGTCCTCCATGGTAAACTCTTCATCCACCCTCTCAAGTACCTATTCCTCAACTTGGGATCTTCAAGCTCTTGAAAGAGCTTCATTTGTAGCTACCAATCATCATTATTATCCATGTCATCTAGAACCACTACTTATTCAATCTTCTCTTCTTGATGCATGAGGTCATCAAGCTAGTGCTCTTCATGTTGCTATGCATTTGAGGGTGATTCAAAACTAAATAGAGGTATTAAGTCATCTCCAAGAAGTATGTCTTCCACCTTGGTCTCATGAGACTCTTTTCAGGATACAACTTTTTGAGGAGTGTCCTGATGTTCATCCTTGATGGTACACTCCATTTCATACTTGAGATGGTCAACCATTATTTTATGATCAGATGTTGAGTGTTCTTCAAATAATTCTTTATTAAAGTCAAGATCAACAACCTCTTCATCATGTATTTGTTCTCTCACTTGTATCTCAACTTCTTCCTATTATTTCCCTTGTAATTATTTCAGTAACTCATCTTCTTTGGCATTGTGAAAGGATGAAACATGCTCGCTCTTCCCAAATGGTATTCAAATCATGAGTTCTTCTTCCTAATCACTCAATTCACCTTCATTTTTTGTTTCCTTAGCTGCATCTTCTTTATTTGCCTCATAAAGTAGAGGCTCTTTCTCAAAGAGTGGAACATTAGACCTTTGAAAATATTTAGTAAGATGAGAAAAGTCCCAAGAAGTTACCCTAGATATATGATTTTACTCATGGGGTTGCTCTTCTTGGATCACCTTCACCTCTTCTTTTGCTAGTATTGCTCCTTGAATGGGTTTTTATTAATTAAAGGTTCTAGGCTTTTGAGGGGAAAGGAGTGGAGACTGGATGATCTCCTTCTTGATCTTGACGTTAACATCTTAGATTATCCCTGATTGTTCTTTCTTTTTCCTTGCTTGTTGACTATGATCCCACGTTATAAACTTAGGTTTAGAAGCCTCTATTTATATACTTGTTCTTACTATGGGTGGGAAAGTATAAATTTGACACTTTTTTTCCCTTGCAACTACTATTGAATGTTGGAGATACTAATTTGCAAACTCAATTTGCTTGGCTAAATTAGCCTCAAAATCATGGACCAACTGGTTAGAGACGTCTCCCTACAAAATTGAAGATGAAGTCTCTTGTATAGTCTATTGAGAAACATGTAGATTAGTCTCTTAAAAACTAGGTTCATGAGGGTTATCATAGGATTGGTATGAGTCACCCTATTATTGGTAAGGCTCTATGTATGGTTGGTATGGATCAATATTATGATGGGCTTGCTATTCATATGGAGGATCATGGCAATACACCTACATGTATCATTGATATAGGTCCTCATACTGCTGATGAGGATCATAGTGTGGTTGATCATGCTCATCTTAAGGTTGACATAGATCATGGTAGGATTGATAAGGGTCATATGGATCAAGAATATCATATTGGGACTGTTGATAAGGAGGTGGACAATAGGAGTATTCACCATAGTTGTTTATATCAACTTCATATGTCAAATAAGATGTAAGAGCTAATAAAAAGTCTTCAATGAGACATACCTGGTATGCTTACAACTAGAAACTTTGATTCAGAGTCACCATTGGTGCTAACTTGCTTGCTTTAAAAAGTCGATTAGAGGAAAGTCAGAGTAACAATCTTTCCAATCTTTTGGACCTTGGGTTCCATCAGGTGTGCTATAACTATGGAAGACGTCGACTACACCCTAGGTAAAAGCAGAAGTGTTCAAGTTCTTCCTTCAAGCCTAATCCAACATGGGAATGAACCTAAGCTATGGGTTAGACCTCTATTATTTTTAATGAGGTTAACTCCTCATATACTATAATTCAGACCTCTCTTTCTAAAACCTATGCAAGTTGGGATGAAAAGAGTGAAGAAGTTGCATGAAATGAAACCTATTCTAACACGTGGTGATGCACCATGAATTTTTCATATCCACTCACAAGCTTGAACCCTTAGCACAATAATGGACCATAAAAATAACTAATACAATGCTTGCTATAATTTTTAAACAACAATATTTCACATAGATGGTAGTTTGATACACTAAGGCTGGAGGGCAACAAAGATAAGGTTTGGTTGAAGACACTTATAGTCAACAATCCACTCTATCCTTGATATGTTAATGCTATAACACACTATATAACCTATAAAGAAGGTTGTTAGCATTTAGATTGAGATTAGACCTGCAAAGGGAAGATTAAACCACTTTACACATCAAGTAAACATAAAATACTAAACACAGATTGGAAAACACTACAAAATGTTCTTCTCATTACTCTAAGAGGTGTAGAATACAATTTTTGGTAGAGTCTAGTCGTACCAACCTGAGGGATCCTTAATAATATATCTAAGGTTATGTTTATAGAAGAAAGGGCATTTAGAGAGAGAGATTTTGGTGCTAGAAGATGGATTAATGAGCTTAACTCCATATGAACCATAGCTACAACTACCTCCACATTTATGCTCATTCAAGTTTCTTGATTGATCTAGGTCACTTTAGTCCATTGCATAGTTACATTATTCCCTCATTGATGCTTCCTGAAGTTGAAATGATGGGATCAAATTGTTTTGAGCTAGGTTCTAGTATCAATGCAATTATAACTATTAGATCAATCTATTAGAGTTTTTTCCTAGTACTAACTCCTCTTCATTGGTTCATCATGGTATACAGAAGTAGAGAGAAGGGTCACTTTCATGTAACTAGTTTTGACAATAAAACCACTGAATTTTATGTGTATTTCTTCATGGAATCCCTTGAGATGTTGGTTCTAGTTCAACTTGGGCTATGATAAAACTCAACTCTATGCTTTTATTTATTTTGGTCGAAAGATGCTCCTTCAATCTCTAATGAATGGGTTTAACTTTAATCATTCAAAACTGACTCAAACCAATCAAATTATCCCATCTTATCCTTGTTATTATTAGTCATATGGATCCCAACTATCATATCCTTGACCTTTTGACTTCTTGTGTACCATGGGTCTCAATTTGCTTGGTTGAATGCTAATCATTTATTTACCTAGACCCATTATCCTATTAGTCATTGCTTGCCATGGCTTTAGTTTGATGTCTGCAAGCCCATTAGACCTACTGGATACACTTTCCCCGTAACAAACAATTCTTTTGAAGCTTTTGTTTTGGATTTTTTGCTTCAAATTTTTTGCTTCAGACAATTTATTTGATGGGTCCTTGTGTTTGAGATTTTTCTTAGACAAAAATTCCAAAATAATTTCCACTTAGCTTTTCATGCAGGCAAAAAGTTTGAAAGAATTTGGGTCCTCGAGAAAATTTTCTTAGACATTTTTTCAAAAATAATTATGCCTTTGGTACTTTGGACTTTGTTGGAACCATTTCTATGGACATTTTCACTAAAATAAATATGTCCTTAGGGAAATTATCTTAGATAATTTTCCTGAAAGATTTGGGTCTTCAAGATTTTTCGCTCGACCAATTTTCCTGAAACAATTAAGTCCTCATCATTTTTTTCATGAAACCTTTGCTCGATGGAATTCAACACTTAGCCAAAAAACCTAAAATAATTCCCAAGTGTAAACTAGGATTTTAAACCTACAGGATCTTTTGGACTTGCTCTTGAAATTGCTCGAACACCATGAAAACCTGTTTAGGTCCTTCACCTTGTAATGTAGAGCTACTCTTAAAAAGATCAATCAATATACACTTTAAGCTTGCTTAAAGTGTTTCAAAATATTTATAAGCTGCAAGATCCATTTGGTCCACTCATTCCATTTAGAAATTTTCTTGACTTTTTGATCATTTGACTAACCTAAAACTCTATTGAGCTCTTCAATCCATACTTGACTTTTAGGATAAAGTTTTATATGTAGGCAAAAAATGGCCAACATTGCCCTTGGATAGTCTTGTCTCTAGTTTGCATATTTATTCTTTGATTTCATGTAGTAAGGCTTTTTTAGCTCTTGACTCTTCTTTTGGTGGTGTTTTTAGGCTTAGTAAGGATTTTCTTACTTCTAATGCTTCAAAGAGTTTTGGCTTCATCACTAATGTAGGTTTCCTGAGTGTGCCTTCTACTCTTGCAACTCACTCTCCTCTTCTTTGGGTAGAATTTTTATGAGAGATTATGCAATTGTTGATAACTCCAAACCTCTCACACACTCAATTAAGTTGTGCTCAAGATGTGGTTCATGTATTTAGAATCTCAATTTCATAAGGATTCCTTTCCATTGTTTCTACTACAATGTAATCACCCACTAGGCAAAGGAGTGTTCTTTTAAGCACCTTCATTGTTTTGCTCTTCATTCGATATATGTTTGGAGGAAAAAGGAAAGTGTGTCTAACAGGGACTTCTACTAGTGTAATCATGGTGTTTTATCTTTCCGTGTAAGATTGCTCCTCCTCTTGAAGTGCCTAGGGCTATCTCTTCCCCTTCTAGGGAGGTCCCTCCAAGCCTTGTTATTACTCCTATTTTAGATCCTCCCCTTATCACTTTGATGGAAAAAGTAGCTACTTATTCTTATGTTGTGGGGGTGAGATCTTCTACTACTGTATTTTATTTAGTTGAAAGTAAAGGTTGAAGATCTAAGGCTGAGTATTCATATTCTGAGGTTGAAGAAATGGTGAAGGATGGAATGCAATGGATAATGGATGACCTTCTCTCTCATTGAAGAAGAAGGTTAGCCCAAGTCATCAATTGATTCAACTCTTTTGTTATGTTGGTGGCTATGGTGTTTTGGCTATGTTTTCTTTTCGATAGTCAATTGTTGGTTGTAATTTCATTTTTGTTGTCTCTATTGCTTTTTTAAGTTATTAGTTCAGAGTTGTTTGTGCTCGCTTTAATCTGGTTCTTATTTATCATTTTTTTTTGTTTGGGTGATCTTTGTACTAGGTTGTGCAACTCATCAAAACCCACACTTACTAGTTCAAAGCTCTAGCTTAAAATCATTAAACAATAATAAAAAACTTTGTTGTCACTTCTCATTTGAAATAATCTCATAACTACATGTTTGCACATAATATGTACATCATTGCAATGCTTAACAAGCATAAATATCCAAGTGAATTTAAGGACAAGTAAAGAAATTCAAATCTAATCATTGGATTAAACATACCATCTCTCATTACACAACTAGCCATTTCAATCCATCAAAAATAAGCACAAGGATTAAACACCAACAACACTTCAATCTTTCCTATAAATTCACTTCATCCATTCACATTTTAATTGTTTGAATTATTCCTATCAGTCTTATTCATTTGCCTAAATTGTTTAAGTTAGTGTTATTTTGTTGAAATACTACACTTTTCACATTTTATTTGTCTAAATTTGTCCTATCATTGTTCTAAAATTGAAATACTACATATTTTCAAGTGTTTTTAATATTGTATTCATTCTCTCATATAATGTATCAACATCACTGAATAAGACACTGAATTATTTTTGCTTGTTCTAAAAATGTTTTTAATACTATATTCATTTTCTCATACAATATACAAACATCATATATTCATTTTTCTTCCTAGAGTTGGTTAAGTACATAATGAGGGCCATTGCTCCTCATGAAAGGGAAAATGGTTTGAGCACAATTATGTCAATCAGTGCTCTTACCATAAATATCTTACCTATCTTTACCTTTTTGGTAGTTTGTGATACGTGCACAACCTCATGGTATCCTTGCATGTGCACATAGTACCAAGTGGCATACCACACAACACCTAATCATTGTGTATGACATCCAAATTAAATAACAAAATGGTAACATTTTTATACTCTATGTCATCCCAAGTCCCACTTTGCAAGTTTGTGCCATGTTAAAGAACTTGTAAATATATTGCACACCCAAAAGTCCTTCGATTGACCATGATTTAAATTCAAATTAATTATCCTTATTAGTAACTATCCTCAATACTGGCATTCTATTCAATAACAAACTAATCATAAAGCCTTGTAAACTAAATTAAATTCTTTTTTAACTTATTTTTACCACCCAAAATTAAATACTTTCATAAGATGTCTTTACCCTACTAGGGGAAGGGGACCAATAGTTGAGTGCGGTCCAATAGTTGTGACCTCCATCGTGAAGTAATTCTCTAATTATAATTACAAAATTCTTATTTAATTATGCATATGTTCTAGTAGTTTTGGTCAAAGCACCCTATACATCCAAGTAAGCGTCTTATTTTTGTTTAGATGAATAAGATAAAAATTAGGAACTTATATTACAAAACATTAGTATATATAATAAAAAAATAAACATTGTAATTAAAAAAATGGGTATATCATATAAAAAATAATGTACATTTTATTCAAAATTACATAAATTTTGTAAAACATTACATCCTTTAGGTGCCAATAATTGAAAATGCCAACTTTATTAATGAAATGAGAGGAAAAAATTCAAAATTGTATATCTTGATTGTAAGTTATAAAAGATAAAATATCCAATATCCCATTCACTTACACTTTTGTTACATCCTATCATATTCAAAATTCAAATATTTGGCTCTACAATCTCTAGCATTAACAAACAAGATCCACCGTCAAGATTCAATATTTAGAGAATTTTTAAGCCTCTCCATTCCCATGCACATTCAAAATTAATAATAGATTTGTGAGATACAATATCTCTATAAATTAAAGAAACCTTAACCAGCCAACATTTCATTTGTTTAACATATCGAAGCTAAAATCTATTAAACAATGCATTTTGCTAAAAAGCCCATTGGGTTCCATATGTTTTTTATTTTATGTTGTTATGCTTTATATTTGTGACACATTTATATTTCCCTGCCTCCAACTTTCCATGGCTTCTGCAAGCACCCACTAAACATTCGCACACAATAATACTTGTTTCAGTTGAAAAGGATTTTATTTTGGGATGGAAAATTGAATATTTAATGGTATAAACGTGAATGTTTTTTTGGATGCAAAGGTCTTTCAACTTGGGATGGAAGACATGATAATATTTGTACACACACACACACACACACACACACACACACACACACACATTTAATATTGTAATGCTAATTTAATTATGTATGTGATTAATGCATACATATTCTAGAACATTTTATAATTCAATTGAGAGGAAAATATTGGTATACACAAAAACACTATTTTACTGACTATTATGCTTATTTAATTATGCATTTCATTACTTCATACATATTCTAAATTATTTCAAATTTAAACGGACATATTAGAAGATGCTTGTGTCAATAAAAATATCAATGTTTTCATTCACATACCAATAAATGTTATCATTTTTTAAATTTTATATGCAATGAAGGGCCATGATTGAATATGTTTAATGTTATTTATTTACATTAATAGTTTCATTAAATGCCACTATGTGCACTATCAACCACCTATTCGACAAGGATTTTCAAAACTCTTCTCCTCAAATAATCATGGAACCTTAAACATCTTCTACCATTTATAACATTTCACAAAGCTTGTAGCATCAATATTTTGGATGGATGAAGCATTATTTTAAGTTGTGTGCCTTGTAAATGTATTTGAACCCAAAATAGTCTTCAGTTTTTTAACGTGCCTATAATACATTATTTTTATTGTTATTTGAATGGTTATTTGGCATACCTTTACATCTGAGTTAGCTTTTATCAGTATGTTCATGGCGTGTCTTCAATATTTTCATTCACATATGACTCAACATTTCTTAGTATTTAGATGGAGGTCATTGAGGTTTTCATTCACATACTTATAAATGTTATTGCCTTTATATCAAAATTAAGGTTTTCAATCACATAATAGTAAATGCTATTATCTTTACATATCAAAATTATTTTTGTGTTAATCCTATTTAAGGTATCATGTTAAAATGTCAATCATTCGTAGTAAATGTGAGAATAAAGGTGATGGAACCTAATTTTTTTTTTTATGTAGAATGCACTATTTAACAAATATTGTAGCTTCAACATGTTAGATAGATGAAACATTAGCTACCTTAAACAACTTACAAACCAAACATATGGTAGTAAATCCACATTGTTGTGTTTTTTATATCCCTACCTACAACATGTAAATGATATAACTATTTCATAATGAATCCCAAGGTTTGATAATCCCTCATTCAGTGAATATGTAGTGCTTACCTAAGAATGCAAACTTGAACCACCCAATTTCCCTCCTTCAACCAATATGTTGGAATAAACGTGTATGACTGAATAGTCATTGGTATGTGTATAAAATCCCTAAAGGTTTTCATTCACTATAAGGAGAATTTCAATTCACCCTATAGTAAGGGATAACCTTTACAAACTCCTCTATTATAGGGTGATTTTCATTTCCCCTTGTACTCAATAAGCCTATGTTCTCACCAATAAATTCAAGAAGCCTAGAAAATAATTGGAGAGGTGATTGCATTTAAAAAGTAAATTCAACCCTCTACTTGGACAACATCACATATTCAAAGACATGATAAACATTCTATCCCCAATTGGTTCATGTGGGAGGCCTGCTCAAAATTTTGTTAACATGGAAACAAATCCTAGTAAAGACACAACCCTTGAAGGACAAACTACAATACACTTTCTCTAAATACAACTATTGAAGGGCATAGCTCTATTTTTCCAACTTGGATGATGTAATTTTTGTTTTACTTGTTATCTAGTGTAATCAATGGAGTTAAGTTTGTTGTGCAATGTAATGAAGTGTATTAAGTAATGTAATGTAATGCCATTTACTTGTTATTTACTATTCAACATGGAAATATATTATAATCTTAATGAAAGTTTAAAAACCTTCACTTGAAAGCGAGTTACCCTTGTTCTTCACATCTCTTGACTTTAAAATTTGTCATCATTGCCCACATAAAACGAACATCAAAACCAAATTTAAATAATACAAGGAAATACAATATTAGAAACACAATAATTACGTTAATAATCATAATGTAATCAATGTAAGAGCATAAAATTATTACAATCTCTACATATATTATGTGTTAAGAAACACAATGAAAAAAATTGAAAAAGTAGTACAATTTCCACAAACATGAAAAGTGTTAAGAAACATAATGTTTGTAAAACTTTCTGAAACAACCCATTAAACATTCAACCTTTACAACAATTAAACTTCTATCAAACATAATAACACATGAATAAAGTAATTGACAATAGAATGGAAAACATGCCAACTATAACTATGGAAAATAATAGTTGTAATGTTGAAAATGTGAATGAATAACATAACAACATCACTTCACAACAACATATCAATAATACAACATGCATTCACATAATAATTTGGTTTGATACATTTAACTCTACATTGACTGATTTCTGAATGAAACTCTTAATTTTGATATAGAGATAGTACCAATTACTCGTATGCGAATGAAAACCTTTAGTGCTTCCATCCACATACCAATACATGTTTAGTTTTCCATCCCAATTTCAAATCCATTTCCATCTAAGCAAGTAGTAATTTTATGCCCATTGAATTCATAAATGTATTAGAATATGTATGAATTAATCATATGCATAATTAAATAAGCAGTGAAGTCCTTATAAAGGTATTTTTGTGTATACCAATATTATTATATGTCTTCCATCCGAAGTTCATTAACCTCTGCATCTAAACAAGTATTTTTGTGTATACCAATAAATGTTCACTCTTCCATCCCAAATTTAAATCTCTTTCCATTAAAAAAAGAATTTTTATGTTAGAATGTTTAGTGAAAAGTGCTTGGATAACATATCAACAATAATTAAGGCAAAAAATATGTATAGTGTTCAAAATGTGAATGAATAGCATAATAATATTAATTCACAACAACATATCAATAACACAACTTGAATTCACAAAAGGATATGGTTTGATAAATCTAACTCAACTATTACTGGTTTGTGAATTATAACTAAAATTTGATACAAATACAATAACATTTTTTTGTATGCGAATGAAAACCTTCAAGGCTTCCATCCACATAATTTATTAAATATTTTACTCATACAGTAATTATACCCCAAAGATTGTAGATTTGGATAAATACACCTTAATAAGAAGGACGATGGGAACCTATGAAATTAGTTGTTCATTTAAGATCTACCAATTGAAGATTAAAATATTTAGATTTGATTGAAAATTAATTAATAATTAAATATAAAATTAATACGTCTTTATAACTAAATATTAAAAAAAGGAATTTTATTGGTATTAAGTCAAAAAAAGTGTTTTGTACATCTAAACTGTTCAAAAAATGGATTCAATTAAAAAATAATAGTACTTCCAATAATACATGTACTAGATTATATATATATATATATATATATATATATATATTAAAAATGTGTAAATATATTTATATTAAATACAAGTATAAAATTTATATGTCAACATACTTTCATTTATTAGAAATTTTATTAACAATATAAATCCATTTTACAACTTTGAAAAGATAAAATCATTTGACTACACTTCAGTAAACATAACTAGAAGTCATTCTTCTCAAAAGTAAGAGCAAAATCTAATCTAACTAAACCTTAGATCAAGTATTTTCAAATATGCACACCCAACTAAGCATCAACTTTGTTATCACTTCCACAATTAAATTTTTGTTAAAAAATGTAGCTACCTGAAAAATGCCATGTGAGGGAAAAAAATTCAAACTAAAAAGCCTAGTTTGCTCTTTCATGGTCATTTTCAAAACTTTGTAGAATCGAGGGTTTCGTGCTTCTTCTCTAGTTTGAAGGGTGACTATGATTTGGTGTTTGATTTGGAGGAGCTACCCTTGGATATTCCTATCTTTAGTTTGTAGATTTCTTCTTTGGTTCCTTGTAGTAAGGCTTTTTGGGCTCTCAACTCTTCTTTTGGTGGTGTTTTTGGGCTTTGTTAGGGTTTTATTACTTTTACTGCTTCAAAGAGTTTTGAATTCATATCTAATGCAAGTCTCATGAGTGTGCCTTCTACTCTTGCAACTCACTCTCCTCTTCTTTAGGTAGAAGTTTTGTGAGAGCTTGTGCAATTGTTGATAACTGCAAGCCTCTCACATATTCAGTTAAGTTGTGCTCGCGCCATGGTTTGTGGATTCAGAATCTTAATTTCATAGGGATTACTTTCCATTATTTTTATTGCAATATCATAGGCCATTGGGCAAAGGAGTATTATTCTAAGCACCTTCAATGTTTCACTCTTCATTCAATATATATTTAGAGGAAAAATGATGGTGTGCCAAACCAGGAATTCTACTAGCACAATCATGGTATTTTATCTTTCCTTGTAAGACTACTCCTCCTCTTGATGTGCTTAGGACCTTTTCTTCCCTTTCTAGGGAGGTCTCTTCGATTTCTATTCCAACTCTTATCTTGGATCCTCCCCATATCACTTTGATGGACAAAGGAACTACTTATTCTAATGTTGTGGGGGTGAGATCTTCTACTGCTCTATTCTCTTCAATCAAAAGGAAAGGTTGAAGATCTAAGGCTGGGTGTTTACATTTTGAAGCTAAAAAAATGGTGAAGGATGGAACACAATGGATAATGGCTAACCTTCTCTCTTGGTGAAGTAGAAGGTTAACCCAAGTCATCAGTTGATTCAACTCTTTTGTTATGTTGGTGGATATGGTGTTTTGGCTGTGTCCTTTTTGACAGTCGGCTTTTGGTTGTAATCTAATTGTATTTTTATTGTTTCTATTATTCTTTTTTAGATTTTGGTTTGGAGTTATTCATGATCCCTTAAACTTGGTTCTATTTTATCATAGTTTTTTGGTTTAGGTGATCTTTATAGTGGGTTGTGCAACTCATCAAAACCCTCTCTTCCTGGTTCAAATTTTTGGTTTAAAAGCATTTATAATAATAATAATAATAATAATAAAATTATTATCACTTCCATTTGAATTGATCTCATAACTACATGATTGCACACAATATGCATATCATTGGAATATTCAAAAAACATAAATATCCAAGTGAATTTAAGGGACAATTAAATAAATTCAAATCTAGTCATTGGATTAAAAATATCATCTCTCAGTATACAACTAGCCATTTCAATCCATAAAAAATAAGCACAAATGTTAAGCACCAACAACACTTCATTCTTTCCTATAAATTCACTTCATCCATTCACATTTTAATTATTTGAATTATTCCTATTAGTGTTATTTTATTTACCTAAATTGTTTAAGTTAGTGTTGTTTCACTGAAATACTGATTTTTCACATTTTATTTGTCTAAATTGGTTCTATCAATGTTGTAAAATTGAAATACTACATATTTTAAGGTGTCTTTAATATTGTATTCATTTTCTCATATAATATATCAACATCACTGAATAAGATACTGATTTTTTTTGCTTGTACTAAAAGTATTTTAATGTTATATTCATTTTATCGTATAATATATGAACATCATGTATTCATTTTTATGCTTATAGTTGGTTAATTATGTAATGAGGGCCATCTATCCTGATGAAATGAAAAATGGTTTGAGCATAGATATGCCAATAAGTTCTCTTATCCTAAATATCTTCCCTATTTTTACATTTTTGGTAGTTCGTGATACATGCACAACCTCATCGTATCCTTACATGTGCACATAATACCGAGTGGCATACCACACAACACCTAATCATTGTGTATAGCATTCAAAATTTAATAAAAAATGGTAACATTTTTATATTTTGTGTCATCCCAAGTGCCACTTCACAAGCTTGTGCCATTGTTAAAGAACTTATAAATATATTGCACACCTAAAAGTCCTTCGGTTGACCATGATTTGAATTCAAATTAATTATCCTTATTAGTAACTATCCTCAACATTGGTATTCTATTCATACCAAACTAGTCATAAAGCCTTGTAAAATAAATTAAATTATTTCTTAACTTATTTTTACCACTAAAAATTAAATACTTTCATAAGATGTCTTTACCCTGCTAAGGGAAGGGGACCAATAGTTGAGTGGGGTCCAATAGTTGTGACCTCCATGGTGAAGTAATTCTCTAATTATAATTAAAAAATTCTTATTTAATTATGCATGTGCTCTAGTGCTTTTGGTCAAAGTACCCTGTACATCCAGATAAGTGTCTTATTTTTATTTAGATAAACAATACAAAAATTATGAAATTATATTAAAAAAAATTAGTACATATAATAAATAATTAAACACCATAATTAAAAAAAGCAATATCATATTGAAAATAATGTACATTTTATTCAAAATTACATACACTTTGTAAAACATTACATCCTTTACGTGACCATAAATTGAAATGCCAACTTTATTAATGAAATAAGATTCACAAAGTCAAAATTATATATCTTGATGTAAGTTATAGAAGATAAAATATTCAATTTCTCATGCACTTACACTTTTTTTACATCCTATCATATTCAAAATTCAAATATTTGGCTCTACAATATCTAACATTAACAGACAATCTTCTTCATTTATTGTATCCACCTACAAGATTTAAGATTTAGAGAATTTTTAAGGCTATTTATTCCCATGCACATTAAAAATTCAAAATAGGTTTGTGAGATACAATATCTCTATAAATAAAAAAATTCTAGACCAACCAATGTTCTAACATGTTGAAGCTAAAATCTATGTTAAACAATGCATTCTACTAAAATCCCAATGGGTTTCATATGTTTTACATTCATATTGTTATGTTTTATATTTGTGACATGCTTCTATTTCCCTACCTGCAACTTTCCATGGCTTCCACAAGCACACACTAAACATTCACACACAAAAATGCTTGTTTCATTGGAAATGGATTTTAATTTGGAATGGAAGAGTGTAAATTTAATGGTATACACACAAATGCTTATTTGGATGCAAAGGTATTTCAATTTGGGATGGAAGATATGACAATATTGGTATATATAGAAATATTTTTTAAATAATTGCTATGCTTATTTATTTATGTATGTGATTAATTCATACATAACCTCAAAAACATTTTAGAATTGAATTGGGAGGAAAATATTGGTGTACACATTTTTTTTAAAAATGACTATTATGCATATTTAATTATGCATTTGATTACTTCATACATATTCTAGCACATTTCAGAATTAAACGGGCATGTTGGAAGATGCTTGTGTGAATGAAAATCTCAACGTTTTCACTCACATACCAGTAAATGTTATCATTTTTTTAATTTTGTATGTGACAAAGGGTCATGCTTGAAGATGTTTAATGATATTTATTTCTATTGATGTTATTATTAAATGCCACTATGTGTAATGTCAACCACATGTTCAACATGGATTTTTGAAACTTTTCTCCTTAAATAGTCATGGAACCCTTACACCTCTTCTACCATCTATAGCATTTCATAGAGCTTGTAGCGTCACTATTTTAGATGGATAAAGCATTGTTTTAAGGTGTGTGCCTTGTATATGCATTTGAACCCATAATAGTCTTCAATTTTTTTAATGTGTCTATAGTACATTATTTAGTTGTTATTTTAATGGTTATTTGTCATGCCTTTACATCTAAGTCAGCTTTTATCAGTATGTTCATGGTGTGGCCTCAAGATTTCATTCACATCTAACTCGATATTTCTTAGTATTTAGATGGAGGTCTTTGAGGTTTTCATTCCCATACTAGTAAATGTTATAGTCTTCATATAAAAATTAAGGTTTTCAATCACATACTAGTAAATGTTAATCTTTGTATTAAAATTATGCGTTTGATTCACATTCCATTAAATTATTTTTGAGTTAATATTTTTTAGGGTATTATGTTAAAATGTCAATCATTCATAGTAAATTTGAAGTGAATGGTCATGGATCCTAACAACATTTTATGTAGAATGCATTATTTAACAAAGATTGTAGCTTTAGCATGGTAGATGGATCAGACCTTACCTGCCTTGAACAACTTACAAACTGAACATATATTAGTGAATCCATATGGTTGTGCTATTTATATCCCTACCTACAATATGTAGATGATATAATGATTTCATAATTAAACCCAAGGTTTGATACTCCCTCATTCAACCAATATGTGGTGCTTACCTAAGAACACAGACTTAAACCACCTAGTTTCTCTCCTTCAGCCAATATGTTGGAATGCACATGTGTGTATGACTGAATAGTCATTGGTATGTGTATAAAAGCCCTGAAGGTTTTGATTCACTACAAGGAGCATTTAAAGTCACCCTATAATAATGGTAGCCTTTACAAACTCCTTTATTATAGGGTGACTTTCATTGCTCCTTATACTAAACAAGCCTATGTTCTCACCATTAAATTCAAGAAGCTTACAAAATAATTGGAGAGGCAATTGCATTTAAACAAAAAATTCAACCCTCTACCCAGATAACATCACATATTCAAAGACATGATAGACATTATATACCCAATTCGTTCATGTGGGAAGCCTCCTCCTAAATTTGTTAACATGGAAATAAATCCCAATAAGGACACAATTGAAGGACAAACTATAACTCCACTTTCCATGAATACAACCACAGAAGGGCATAGCTCTATTTTTCCACCTTGGATGGTGTAAGTTTTGTTTTACTTGTTATCTAATGTAATCAATGGATTTAATTTTGTTGTGTATTGTAATGAAGTGTATTAAGTAATGTAATGTAATGGCATCTACTTGTTATTTACCATTGAACATGGAAAAGGATCATAAACTTAATGAAAGTTTAAAAACCTTCACTTGAAAGTGAGTTACCCATTGTTCTTCGTCGCTCTTGACTTCAAAATATGTCATCATTACCCACATAAAACAAACATCAAAATCAAATTTAAATAGTACAAGGAATTAAAATATTAGAAACACAATAATTGTGTTAAGAATCATAATGTAATCAATGTAAAAGAATAAAATTAGTAAAATCTTTTAAAACATTATCTATGTAAAGAAACATAATGAAATTTTTTGAAAAGGTAGTAAAATATCCAAAAACATAAAAAGTGTCAAGGAACACAATGTTTGTAAGACTTTCTCGAATAACCCATTAAACATTCAACCTTTACAATGATTAAACATATGTCAAATATAATAACACATGTATAAAGTATTGACAATAGAATGGAAAACATGTCAACAACAACTATGGAAAATAATAGTTGTATTGTTGAAAATGTGAATCAATAACACAACAAAATAACTTCACAACAACATATCAATAATACAAGATGCATTCACAAAATGATTTGGTTTGATACATTTAAATTTACATTGATTGATATACAAATGAAACTCTTAATTTTGATACAAAGAGAATAATATTTACTAGTATGTGAATGAAAACCTTTATCGCTTCTATCCACATACCAACAAATGTTTAGTTTTCCATCCCAAATTCAAATCCATTTCCATCTAAGCAAGTAGTAATTTTATGCCCATTGAATTCATAAATGTATTAGAATATGTATAAATTAATCATATGCATAATTAAATAAGCAGTGAAGTCCTCAAAAATGTATTTTTGCATATACCAATATTATTATATGTCTTCCATCCCAAGTTCAAATACCTTTGAATTCAAAAGAAAAATACTGTGTATACCAGTAAATGTTCAATATTCCATCCCAAATTCAAATCCCTTTTCGTGGAAACAAGCATTTTTAGGTCAGAACATTTAGTGAAAAGTGCTTGGATAACATATTAACAACAACTAAGGCAAATAATATTTATAGTGTTGAAAATATGAATGAATAACAAAATAACATTAATTCATAGTAATATATCAATAACACAGTAACATGAATTCACAAAAGGATATGGTTTGATAAATATGACTCAACATTTACTATTTTATGAATTATAATCTTAAATTTCATAAGGCAAGTAAAACTCAATAAAACTCAACACAGTCTCTTTGATTAAATATTGGCAAGTAATTTGTCTATGTAATATTTACCAACTGAGTATTTATATCAATTATTTTTCTTAAATTTTCTTTAATTGCTTCTATTTGACCAAGCAATATTATTTTCTTTTAAGAATCAACCCAAATTTTTAGAATTTAATATTGAAAAAGATTAGCTAGGATTTTTGAATTAAATGATGCTTCCTTAAAAGCTTTCATGGTGCATTAAACCTAGACCATCAAAGTTTTTTTTTTTTTTTCCAGAGCAATCGTGGACTCCATACTTCGGTAGCTATTGCTGTTTATAGTTTAATTTCTTTTTTTTGTTTTTTAAGTAAGGGTGTCTGTGGTTTAATGTTTTTTTGGCTTACCCTCCATACCTGGGTAACTTTAGGTGTCTGTAGTTTTTTTTTTTTTTGGGTGTGTTTTGTAACCAAGGGTGTCTATGGTCTAAATTTTTTTCCTTACCCACATAGGGCTTTAAGTCCATCCAAATTATAAGACCTATGATTTAGTTACTCCTTGTCTCAACCACAAAACCACATACTGATCTATTTTAGAACATATGTAAAGATGTTAAAATCTTAAACATCTTGATCAGAGGTCTCATATCAACCAACATAGGGCTAAAGGAGGTTTGGGTAAGTTTTTTTTGTGGTATTTTGTCTAGGGTGTTTGTGGTTGAAAGTTTTTTTCCCTTATCAACATAGGGCTTTAAACCCATCCAAATTATAAGACCTATGATATCTCACCATGAAACCTCAACCAGATCAATCTTTAGAACCATATGTATATAAGTTAGAAGCTTGAATATCATGCTCATCCAACTTGGTTCCTCAGGGGTCCTAAAAAGTAAAAAATCACCTAGGTAAATACGAAAAATGTATTTGAAGCACTATTAAAAAAATGTTTTGGAAACACTACTAAAAAAATGTTTTGAACGCTGCTAAAAGAAAAAATAAGGAAAAAAAGAAGTATGAAAAATGTTGTGGGAGCCAAGGAAAAGAAGGCCAAATAAAAAAAATCTGACAAATGTTTTGGAAGCTCCCAAGAAAAATCCAAAGCAAAAAAAGTAGAAAAATGTCTCGAAAGTTACCAAGAAAAAGCCAAAGAAAAAGAATTTGAAAAATGATTTGGAAGCTGAGTAAAAAAAATCTATGAATGTAATGAAAAAAAGACATGGTTAAATAAAGGGTGGCACATAGTGTTATAAAGTATTTGAAGTTTTGTACATGCTTATGCAATGTAAGAATCTTTTGCTTCTGTGTGCTAGATTGCCTATGTATAGTTTAATGAATTATGATATTCCACCATGTTCAAAGACAATGATGAATGGTTTTGATTATGTATGGTTTAAAGAACTATGATATTCCACTATGTTCAAAGACAATGATGAATGGTTTAGGCATCATTAAATTTTGTTGGTTTCCCAAAATGAGCTTTGGAATTTTAATTTTAAATGTTTAATTAACTTTTGATAATTTTAACAATATGGGAATGATATTGAAAATGTGCTAAATATTTCTTAGTTTTATTTGTTGAGTTCAATTGTTATGATGTCATGAGAAACAAAAATAATTATGTGCAACTAGTGATGGGTCTTAAGAATTTGTTATTGGAGTGCAGATGGTGTGTAATTTCATTAGTAGGAAAGTGTGAAGATCATTGTAGTAATAATTCTTAGTTTGAATAATCTTTCATTATTAGGGAAAGTGAATGGGCATTAACAGTTTGTTATTGGAGGGTAGATTATGTGTAATTCTCATTTTGAATGGTGTTTCATTAGTAGGAAAGTGTGAAGATCATTGTAGTAATAATTTATATTACAATGATCCTTTTAATTGGCAACTATGCAGGACTTGTAATTTTGAAATTTTGGTGATTTAGAAATGAGGCACTATAAATATGAAGTTATGTAAGACTCGTAATCTTAAAATTTTGATGATTTAGAAATGAGGAACTTTAACTCCATCTTTAGTGGGGTTTTCAATTATATAGGATTCATAATCTTAAAATTTTGATGATTTAGAAATGACGCACTTTAACTCCATCTTTAGTGGGGTTTTCAACTACATTAGGGTGTGAAGGTCATTGTAATAGGGTTTAAAGGTCATTAGAGTAATAACTTGCCCCACAATGGTGGGACATAGAGCATGTTGAAAATAAAGGAAGCAAACTTTTCAAATTCTTGAGCCTCAAGTCACTCTTTGGTTTTTTGAGAAAGGAAAACAAAAATAAGGCCAACAGGGTTAACTATCATAGTAGGAGGATCGATCTGGGGACGTGTTGCAAGGTAAGAATATAATATTTTTTGAAACCATTTAATATTTGTTAGCAGTTATAGAGTTAGGGTTGGAGTTTTTTTTCTAGGTTTAATTTTTATGGTCGTTATAGTTTTCTTTGGTGGAGAATAATAAGGAATGAGATATTGAATCTCATCTATCTTTGTTGTAAATGTGAAGGTACAATTTGCTTCTTCTTTTTCTTCTACAAGGAAGAGGATTTTTTCATGAAGATCAGTGTTCAAAATATTGATGTATGGGTTTAATAAAGAGTTGGCCTGATTTAATCATGCCCACATCTATGAACAAGATACGAAAAGGTATTATTATATCATTCCTAGGTAAATTCTATGAGCAGATCATGGTCCATGTCTAGAACCATCAATTTGGAGGTCAAGTGTACACAGGATAAAATAATGCATTCCAAGTGGGCAAAAATAATAATAACTATGGATGCTCATCACACTCACAATCAATTTTACACAAGTTGGATGAAGCCCAGGGAATCCATGAATGCTGATTAGGAATATTATAGAGGGGAAATGTTATGCCCCCAAGATTATTTAGGATTCTTTTTGTTTGGATTTGTGCATATGAGATATTAAAAATAAATTTCCCATACTGTTCACAGAGATTCTTGTAAAACTCGTGACCCCTTTAAAATTTAGTAACACATTAAACATATCCCCAAATTAAATGCAATGATTGTTTACTACCTAACAAGGGTCAAGCATAAACAATATGGAGATGATAATTTCAAGCTAGTAGGCATGATGAATATGCTGGCTAGTGAATAATTATAGCTTACCAACAAATCAAGAAATATGGGGGATAACGCTCAAATACTGGAGACCTTTTTTTTGAATAAATAATAATGATCTGTATGTAGAGATGCCAATTTTCTTTAGACAATAATAAATTCATGTAGTAGCTATGTGCGGTATGGTTTTTTGGAAATTAATGATTTTGTAACAGCTACAATGTGGCATAACCATTTGCCCATTAAATTGGGAATAGTTTTCACCAATCTTTTCGTATAAAGAGAAACTCCAAAGGAGAATTTGAAAAAATCTCAATACAATTTTAATGTTAATTATTTTAATTATAATGTGAGAGTTTATGTTGTTTTATTTCAGTGCAATTTGTTTGTTTTTTCTTTATTATAAATTTTTCCCTCTTCAAAGGGGTTTTCTAAGAGTTATAAATTTGGATTTTTTTTTATAAAGGAAATAATATGTTAAACTTATTGATTTAAGTGTAATCTATGTGTATTATTGATTTTAGTGTAATTTATGTATACAAGTGGCACATGATAAAGAAGTTGAATAGTTAAGTATTATTTATTATACAAGTAATCTCAAAAAATTCTCATTCTTACTAGTTTAGGTTATTTAAATATATGTATTGTACTTATTTATGATAAATAAAAAGGTATTCTATTATCTCAAAATTTCATACATTTACACTAATTTTATTGTGCTGTCACCTACAAAAAAGGTATTTTATAATAATTATGTTAACTATATAACTAGGCTTTGATTTTATAAGTTTAATATCTTCTATAGTTATATTTCATACTATTCCCTATTGTAAATACTTTTTTATAATAAATGATTATTCATCATTGGCCATCAAATGCTATCATAGTTTGTAGTAATATATAATTTAACAAATCCTTATACTAATTATCTATCCCTGCAGGGGCTTGATGCATGGTACCCTTGTTTCAAAATGTCGTTATCCTCTTCCATTACCTTTGAAAATTATTACATTTCACAAAGTGTCATTATCCTTACACTTTTTAATAAATTAAATTAAATTACACTTTTGATACCCATTCATGGATAATACATCGGGGGAACCTCATGCTTATCCTCAAATTGGCTCCTACCTCAATGTCACTATATTATCCTCAAATTTTAATGGTACTAAGTTAATTAATTCAATAGGTGTATTGAATGTAGGGAATGGAGGGAGTTTAATATTATTTTATAATTTTTAAAGTTTAAGATATTTAATTGTACTAACTTTGAAATATTTTATTATTTAAATGGAAGGATATAATTTAAATAATAATATAAACATATCTTTAATGGTTGAAAATAAAGATTTTACGCCTCCAAATATTTGAAAAAAAAATTATCATTTATTTCATGAAAAAATCCACTTTCAAGAACGTTATTTTTTGAAGCATACTTTATTTGATTAGTGCTTCAAATTAGGGTTAAATTTGACGGTTGACCCTACCTATTAGAGATTTTTTGTGATGGTCACCCAATCAACATTTTCATTGAACACTTACATCTATCATATTTAAAAAATGAATCAAGAAAGTGTGTGTGTGTGTGTGTATTTATGTAAGCATTGATAAGAGTATATATCAATTATAGAGAAAAATTACACTTCTATAGGACAAAAAAGACATGGAAATGGTGTTCACAGTCCAAAAGTTTAGACACTACCTTCTAGCTATGTCATTTGAATTTTTTACTGATCATCAAGCTTTGCATTATCTGGTGAATAAGCCCATGCTATGAGGAAAGATATCTAAGTGGCTAATGTTGTTTCAATAATTTTAGTTCATAATCAATGTGAAACCTAAGAGAGAAAATGTTAGACCTAACCTCTTAAGTTGATTATATGATGGAGAGAAACCTGAATAACTTCAAGATGAATCAACATATGCCCATTTGTTTCAAGTCTCTATGATTCTTCCTAGAATAATGAATGGGATAAAAATTAGTTTATTATAAGAGTCATTTCATTCAACATCATTAATGGCTTTCTATATAAAATGGGAAAAGACGATTACTGTGAAAAGTAACTTTGGACCATAAGCAACCACAAATTCTTTAAGAGGCACATTAGAGAATTGCACGTGGACATTTTATAGGAGAATCCACTGTAAGGAATATATTTCAAAGAGGCCTATGGTGGCCTAATCTATTTCAAGATGTGTATCAAGTAGAAAATCATTATGACATATGTTAAAGGATGGGAAGGCCTAATCACAAAGATGAAATGAAATTAAATTTGAGTAGTCATTTGAATAGTAGGGAATTGATTTTGTAGGAGCAATCAATATAGCTAGTAAATGCAGTCATGCAAGGTAAAAAATTACTGTTATAAATTACTTCACTAAATGGGTAGAAGTTATTATGACAAAAAGTTAAAATGATAAGGATGCCACCAAATTTATGTATGAGAATATTATAACCAGATTTAGATGTCATGTGAATTTGATTAGTGATAGAGGAATGCATTTAATCAATAATACCATCAAGAGTCTGATGGAGGAGTTTATGACATCGCACCAAAAAAGGAAATGGATAGGTAGAGGCATCAAACAAAGACATTGGTAGGAGCTCACAAAAATATACAACGTGAAAATGGATGATTGAGAGGATCAAATTCCTATGATCCTATACATATATAGAACAAACTATTTTATTTAACTCACTCTGTTTAGCTAGTTTTTAGATTAAAAGCAGTCATGTCGATGGAATACATAGTCTCTAGTCTATGAATTATAATGATCATGTGATTAGGACATTAGGAATCTATTCATGCATGATTAATGGATTTAACTAGGATGGAATAAAATAGGCAAATAAAACAATGGACATAAGAAGTTAGCAAGCCAATTTAAAAATCATGGCGTGATTGCAATATGTGATCTAAAGAATGTTTTCCAAAATAAACAATATTACTATATGATAGTAGATTTCAAGCATTTATTGTTAAGTTACACATCTGATGGAAAGGACCGTACATCATTCATGATGTCTCACAACAAAGTATAATTATGTTGAAATATTTTCAGGGACCCATTCTCATAAGACATGTAAATGGTTACATGCTTAAACCTTACCATCAATAATCTCTATAAGATCTCACATAAAAATTACAGAGGGTGATGAGGAACACCATGTAGATTAGGATTTATATTTAATATATTATTTTCTTGTTTTAGTTTTAAGTATCTAGTGTATTTGTATAGTGCGATCTCTATATCATAGGCCATTAGAACCTAGTTAGATAATTCAAAATCATAGAGTGCGACAAAGAAAACAACCCAACATGAAAGGAGAAACATCATGCAAAGTCAAGATAAAGGTCATCAATTAATTTTAGGAGTGAGGCATTACAAAATGAAGTACAGAGGAAAGATAATCAATAGTCATTCAAAAATCCATTAATGATGACACACCTAAAATATTACATCTTTCCCAAAATAGATCGAGTGTCAGAATTCAGGGATGTACAATTAAAAAAAGTTGATGAGGGAAAAGATGGTGTGTCACATTAAAAATTCTTGTTATTTGAGATAATTTTTAGAGGTATTGAATTGCTAATGTCAAATCATTAGCAACTAATTTCAATCAATTTAGTATGAAAATGGTGCATGGGAAACTCAACACATTTAAAGTGACGTGTCAAATGGATGTAAGTAGGAATTATATAAATAAGGGCATGAAGAACACAATGAAATTACACATTTTTAAAAATAAGATACCTCTACCATTTGTGCCTAATTCATTCATTTGTGCATGAATTATTCACCAACACTAGTTCATCCAAAGTTATCATTTGAATGTTACCAAAATAATAACCATGTATTGCTCCTAGCTTTTGATTCCCTCACAGATGTATAAAAGGAAGAAATGGGGATTTTTATTGGCCTTAGACAAACAAGATATCATGATCCACCCTTGTTTGAATTCATTAACACAATGAATCTAATTTGTTTATTCCAAATCAGCCAAAAATAACACAATTAGGTGTCATAACATTACAATATCACATGTGAGGAACCGATGTAGAGTGCTTTATAAAATTTATAACCTTTAGCCATCTTGATGAGGTAATTGATGATAATTATGAGTTGGTACAATGAAGGCATCATTCATTTTTCATAATATGTGAATAGTTTGATCAAAACACTAACCATGGTGTAAGCAACAAGACTTCTAGATTGAGGTTAATCTATCCTATAAAATAAATCCAAGGCCCATCCCATTCACTTAGATACTAAGGATAAATATAGTAAGGCATATAGGGGGATCCCTATCGACTATGTAGAGGATATTTTGATACACTTTCTCTTTGAATGCATCAAAGCACTTTTGGTAGGGCATTAAAAGTGAGAGATAGGTTACCAAAGGGGTCATTGATATTGCATATCAAATGATTTAATTGAATGAGGACTTCAACTAATGAGAGTTTTTAGTCTTTAAATTGACTACAAACATTGAAAAGGTCATCAATGGCATGTCACATGTGTTTTAGTACCAATTCTTGATATTTTTTATTTGCTTCATATATTTGAAGTCCCCAGATAGCCTTGCTGATCTAGACATAAATGTTTAGCCTATGGCCATATTCACAAACATTACCTAGACCAAAACAAGCCAATATTATTAAAAATTAGGTAGATTCAGCACATGGTTAGTAAAAATCCATCAGCTTATCCTTTCACAACCTCAGGTGCCTATAGATGTCATTTAGTATTTAGAGTAACATGTTGTAGTGACTAAACTTCATGATGGCATCCAAATTAGATTCATGAGCTCTTGAAGGCACCAATCACTTCATTTCCATTCTTCATCAATATGTTGGATGCACAAGTGAAAGTTCTGTGACAAAAAGCTTTGGCTTCTCATTCAGTACCACCACTAAAAATGATACCTCTATGGGTACAATAATAATTACCTCACAAATTAGCATCACAACTACAAGTAAAGGCACATGAACCACCTAAAACAAAATCAACCCCATCATGGTCTGTCATGAGGAAGAGAAAGTCACCCACATGTAGAGCATTTACACATCCATTGAAGAAGAAGGCACATAATACTAAAATATGGAGTTTCAATAAGAATGTTCCACAGATCATTATAGAATATGATCTTTCTTAGTTAGGCATCGCAGGGGAGGATGTTTAGAAGTCAATGATTGAGGACATAGGTATCATGATTTATGAGGAATATGAAGGAAAATATTTTATTTAATAAAATAGTGCACACTTGTCAAGTGCAAAATAGTTTTTTGTATATATTTTGGTGGACATTCCCACACCTCATATGTCAAAAATTATTAATATAGTGGTAGAAGAGGAAGAACACACATGCAGGATGGTTGTAATCTTGTAGGGAGCACTAGGTATAAGGTCTTTAGGGTAGAAACAATCCCACAATAGTAAGGAAGCCCAAAACATCCATTGATACACAAGTTAAGGACCCATACTACACCCTGACTATAACCAACTATTATAAAGTGTATGGTTTTCTTTTTTGAGCTATAACTAGTTGATGAAGTTGAGCTATAGGAGGCTCTAGTGCCATAAAAATAGCCATAAGATATGATTTGGGCTTACAAGTGATTGAAGAATAATTTGGTCCCTCCATATAGACAAAAGGTAGTAACATGAAGGTACAACATTTTTGAATTAACCTCTTCTTCCTTTACTTTACAATCACTCTCATCTTTGGATTATTGAAATCATGTGCATGAGCCATAATTGACTACACAATCATAATGTGAGGATCCAACCATACAAGAAAATATCATAGTGCAGGAGCAAGTTGCTAAGCATCAACTTGAGTAGGAGAAGGATCAAAATGTATTTGCAAAGAAGGCTAGAAAATAGGAAAAGAAGGAAAAGAAAGAGGAAAAGAAGAAGAGGAAGAAAGAAGTGACATGCAAAGCTATTGAGAAGGAGGAGCAGAAGAAGAGTAAATAGAAAGAAAATAAGAATCAAGATGAATAAATTATGAGGAAATAGATAGAGCAATAAAAATAAAGTGTAACCAATACAAAAGCAGAAGGTTGAGGCTGACACAACAACAAAGGCATAAAAAGATGAAAATAAAGAAGTCTTGTGAAATTAGGAGGAAATGTAGAAGCAGGCTCAATATCAAGATTCAAAGGACTAGATAGAGGTAACTATTATGGATTTAGATTGCACCCTAGCTAAAATTAGAAATGTTCACTTCCCACTCTCAAATCCAGTCCAACATGGGAATGAACCTAAGCTATGGGTTACCTTAACTTGGGTTAGACCTCTAGGATTTTTAATGAGGCTAGATCCTCAGATATAAAAATATAGTCCCTTTTAGTAAACCTATGATATTGAGATGAAAAGGGAGATAAATACATGAATGGACATCTATACTAAATGTGGTGATGCATCAAAGTTTCAATGAACCACTTTCAACTTAGACACTTATATGACTAATAATGAATTCAATCAAGATAAGAATTGGTTAGATTCTATACAAGGTTGCAAGCATGAGTATTTTGAATGAAGGCTGAAAAGAGACCTAAAAATTGAAGGATAAAAAGGGATAGGTCTATATAAGATACTATGGACTTATGACACTTCAAGAGGAATGTCACTAGTTAAGACTTCACACAACCTACAAAAAACCAATATAATCGAAGCAAGGTACATGAAGAACATACAGATGATGAATATGAACATACACTCTACATATCAAAATTTAATAAAAAACACTTTGCATTTAAATATAATATAAAAAATATCTTATATTGCTTCAAGAGAGTGTTATAAAGTGACTTTGATAGAGCTTTGCTATCTCCACCCAAGGGATGAAAATCAAGAGCTTAAAGCTAGTTATATAGGAAGAGAAAAGGTGGGAGAGAGAAATTAGCACTAGAAGGAGGGAATGAATGAGCCTAATCTCATTTATAACAACCATTGATATAATCCTCCTTGAGCTTGCTCCTTCATTAATGTCACTCTATCCTTTTCTAGTGTGATGGAGGATATGAAAATCAAGATAAGTTGTAAGGAATAATCTCAGCTACTGCATGAACCTTCTTAAGCTATTCTATATTGAAGTCCTTTATTAAAAGGGTCAAATATTTATATTTAAGACCATGCTCATGTCTAATTTTAGTGGTTATTTATCAAGATTATGGCTATGCTCAAGGATGGGACTTTCCTTCATTAATTTCATGTAGCTTCCCCTATTCTGTATCTTGAACATATGTTTATTATAGATGAAAACCAATCTACCTAATTTATTTTCTTATATTTCAAAGTTGATGAAGCCCTGCTAGATGCATGATCCCATTTTGACACTCATCCACTAACCCTTTTGGTCTATATTAGATCTAAAAAGACCCATTTTATCTTTATGGTTCTCTAATTGTGATGTTCAATCTTACTGATTCATTCTGGTTTAATTTGGACCCTACCCGAGCTTGGTTCCTTTGTATTTGCCTTAGTTAAACATATGCCCCTTTAACCTTTGTTGAAAGCCCTAGATTTGCCCTTCATTCATTGGTTGTAAGTATATAACTCAGCCTGTTGACATTTTAACTCATCTTGCACTGTCTGATCTTTGTTTGTCTGGATGACCACTGATCATCAATCTTTTGCTAGTTTAACACGCTCTTGACACTTATCAATCACACCTTTGCACTCAAGTTCCACTAAATCTTTGACTTGTTTGCGTGCCATTAGATCTGAATCCAAAATTAAACATGATCCATTGATCTTCTTGGTCCCATTAACTTATTAGTCACCACTCATCATTGGATCTTATGAACAATCAAATGTTGATCATTGATCTTGATTTTTGAATCCAAATGGCTATTCCATGGGGCTTAAAGTTGACATCTACATGTTATTCCAATTGGCTATTCCATGAACGTATTTGATGTTCACATGACTATCACTGAGATATTTGAAAACTAATGATCATTTGTTGTCGTTGATGCAGGAAAGTGCACCCAGTGGTAGGAAAACAAGTTCCTGCCCTCTCCTCGCAACATGGAAACTCCTCTCTCACCTGTGGGATGGTGAAGTAGGAGAGGAGAGTCTCTAGATAAGGGCTAGGTCCCTTTGATACATCGTGTTTGTTTCAGCAAGTGCTAAAGCATACATATATATATAGATATATAAAAGGGAGGGGATGAAAAGGGAGAAAGATGCAAGAAAACAAACTACTCTAAAGAAGTGATGCACCAAAATAAGGTGACCTTCACACACTCACACTGAAACCAGACAAACACATACATACACTACACATTTGGTAGAAGGACCAGGCTACTAGAAACTGGTAGGGAGGCCTTAATGGAAGATACAAAAAAATAAAGAGATAAGCAAAGGTGCTATGAGATGCACACTTATGTTGTAACTTCCTCTGTTTCACACTTCTCAAATACTGCTCTTCTCCTTTCAGCTGTAGAGATGGAACCTTGTAGATAACATGCCTGTTGGTGTTAAACCTATGAGAGCATCAAGAAATAATGACTAGACATAGACAAACACTCAAGGCATACTCTGAAACATCTATCTAAATGGAGGTAAAAAACTACATTTTATTTGATTCAAGTGAAATTTTAGCAGGGCTGCACCTGGCTAAAACTGTGAAAAGATCTCTTTTTATAAATGACAAGTTCACAATATATAGGAAAAACAAGGAGGCCATTTAGCGCTCCTTTTTTTTACAAGTGGCATACGCATCCCTTCATGGGAAGAACAAGTCACTTAAAACATTAATGAGCTATCCCCTTTATCTATTTGAAATCTGCATTTTTAGGGTTAATACATGGTTTGTCAACTTATTAAATGTAAAAATGGAGAAACTAGTTGTATTACTAGCTGTTTGTATCCTCTCATGATCAATTTGCAAGAACTATTTCACCTGCTGGAGTCACTTCCCAAAATAGCGCTTCCTCTTGCCACTTAGACTGACTGCCTATTCATCCCATGCTTATCGCTTTGCATTTTCTCCATTTGTCTTCTTCTTGCTCTTTCAGCCCTTGAGGGCAATCATTCAGGGAGGTCACTACATTCTAGGCCCTTAGTTAGCGCTCTTACAGTTAAAAAAGCAAATGGCTAGTTCATTGCATTAAATTTGACAGCCTTTGGGATGTCACCATCCTTGACAAAAGTCATTGGGTCTTTTCCTTTGAAGTGTGGCCTCCTTGAACTAAGGCATTAAACCAACCCATTAAACTTTTGCGTTGAACTGAACCCATTGAACCAAAATGGTTCAACGATTCAATGGTTCAATCGAGTGCATCGATGTGCCTTGAACTGAAGCTATCAAACTTCTTTGTTTAACTTTTGCATTGAACTGAACCGTTGAACCTTTGCCTTTGAACCAAAACCATTGAACCAAAATGGTTCAACGGTTTAAAGGTTCAACCATTGAACACTGATGAACTCTTGAACCAATTTAATCAAGCCGCTTTGAACCAAGAGATTGAACCAAGGCCATTGAACTACTTGCACCAAGCCATGAACTAAACTCCTTGAACTTGCTGAACCCAAAAATGATTGGCCTTAAATAGCAGGGGAAGAAGTTGACCAAATTTTTTGCCAGTGGGCAAAATTGGTCAACAGATTGGTGACTCATAGGGGAAGCATGCCTGCTATGCTTAGAATCTAGTTGCCTTGCAGTCCATTGGGCATAAAGTCAGATGCAGCTTAAAGATCAGTAATAGCTCTAATAAATCTAGAACCAATCACGTAGATTCACCTCAAAAGGGAAAGAAAACACACACAGAGCTAAGAAAACTACTTGTGCAAACAACACTTAGGGGAAACAGGGAAAGAAAACTGAAAGCAACCTACTATATACAGCTAACTAGGTATTTTTGATTCCCTCCTAGATCAAAGGGAAAGCTTTTAATGTCTCCTTCATCTGACACACCCAGTATCGATAATGGATCCCATAAGGAAATATTTATGTGCAGCTTCTTCACCTGGTCTATCATGTTGATCTAAGGATTGCTCCCTTTCATATTTTCTTTGGGGTCGCTTGCAGCTTTTTGAGGCATAGGTTGGGGAGCTGAATGTATGACTGGCAGCCTAAAATTTGGGAATTTTTGGTTCACCTATGGTGGAAGAGATGGTGTGGAAGTTTGAACAGTTGCTTGAGTATCTTCCATAGCTCTCCCTTTTGATCTTGTGTTGGTTGCAACACAGTCAGCTTGATTATCTGCAACACCTACATAATTGATTGCACAGAACTCACCTTCCAAGTGGTTCATAAGAGTAGAGTTAGGATGACTTTGACTGCTACTTGTGCTGGGTTGCATTGGAGCCTCAAAGACTTGGGAATGAGTGGCTACCTGATTATCTAGCACATTTGGGTAATAACCCATAATCTCATTTGTATAAATAGCCTATTCCTAACCATATCCCATGGTCAAACAACTTGGCTATTCCTATACTAGGTTGTTCTAAATGGGCACCATAACCTTAGATGATGAAAGGGGGCCTAGGTTGTAGCCTTTAAATGGTCTGGTTTGAGTAAGCTGACCCTATCCTTGATTGTACTTTTGGAAAGGGGGTCTTGGAGCTTGACCATACTGTTAGTATCCTTAGTTTGGTTTGTTGCTTTGAGCTTGTTGCCTTTTAAGAGCTATAAGTTCATTTGACATACTCTACAATAGGCTTTTAACCTCGTGAAGCTCTTTAGACGGAGTGACAGCTGCCTTTTCAACACTAGGCAAAGGAGCTAGTGTTGAAGCGACAGTTTGCATTGGAGGCAACATTTTTGGAAAAGGTGGCATGTGAGGCCTAAGGGCTATTTTCCCAGCCTGAACCAAGCAATTTTCTACTGCTATGGCTATGTCATAAGCATCAGGTAGTATATGCCCTCCCATAGATTAGATCATCACAATGATATCACTATTTAATGCCTTTAAATAATACAAAAAGGCATAGCTAGGAGTCAGTTTTACCAAGATGGGAATTTTATGCCAAGTCTTTTAAAATTGCATTTTGAAATCTTGCATATACTCATGTGAAGCTATTTTTATGGTCGTCAGCTACTTAGCAAGTGAGAGGTCATCACTCTTTTCCTCAAAATGGTCTGTTAGCTGAATACCCAGTTCATTCTAGGAATGGATTGAAATCACAGGCAAAGTCTTGTACTAGTCAAGAGCCTTGCCCTTAAGAGACAAAGCCAACAATCTGACTGCAACATTTTCCTCTATGACATTATGAATATTGACAAGATTAGAAATGTTCTTAATGTGCTTGATGGCTGTAATAGGCCCCACCCCATTAAAAGAAGGCACATTCTTGAGAGCTATTCCCAAAATTAGATCATAGCATGGGAGATTTAAGGGGCTCTCACCACAAAAAGCCATAAAAGGCAATGCCATGGCTAGGATTGGCTGTAACTGAGGTTTTTTTGTGTCTCTTATAATAGGTCTAGGAGGATTGCTTGTTGGATAAAGATGGGTTCTCTCAAATCACAATATTTTAATAGAATTTAAAGGTAATTCAATGAATTTGAAAGGAACCCCTCTTGAAGCAGACCTTGTGGTGACTTTAGGCATAGAAATTTAAGCAACTGGTCTTAATTAGAGAATTGAAGCTCTTACCAGTGGAGTCACCAGATGCTAGAAAATATTTGATTTGTTGTAACAGGATCAACATCCATCCTGAAACCTTACTGAGTGTAAGACTAAGTCCTACCGGGCGTGCCAAAACTATTGATGCAAGAAAGTGCACCTAGTGGTAGGAAAACAAGTTCCTGCCCTCTCCTCACAACATGGAAACTCCTCTCTCACCTATGGGATGGTGAAGCAGGAGAGGAGAGTCTCTAGATCAGGGATAGCTCCCTTTGATGCATCGTGTTTGTTCCAACAAGTGCTAAAGCATACATATATATAGATATATAAAAGGGGGGATGAAAAGGGAGAAAGATGCAGGAAAACAAACTACTCTAAAGAGGTGATGCATCAAGAAACAATGACTGGACACAGACAAACACTCAAGGCATACTCTGAAACATCTATCCAAATGGAGGTAAAAAATTGCATTTTATTTGATTCAGGTGAAATTTTAGCAGGGCTGCACCTAGCTAAAACCATGAAAAGATCTCTTTTTACAAATGACAAGTTTGCAATATATAAGAGAAATAAGGAGGCCATTTATCGCTCCTTTTTTTACAAGTGGCATACGTGTCCCCTCATGGGAAGAACAAGTCACTCAAAACATTGATGAGTTGTCCCCTTTGTCTATTTGAAATATACATTTTCAAGGTCAATACACGGTTTGTCCACCTATTAAATGTAAAAATGGAGAAACTAGTTGCATTACTCGCTGTTTGCATCCTCTCATGATCAATTTTCAAGAACTATTTCACCTGCTGGAGTCACTTCCCAAATTGGCACTTCCTCTTGCCACTTAGACTGACTGCTTGTTCATCCCATGCTTGTCGCTTTGTCTTTTCTCCATTTATCTTCTTCTTGCTCTTTTAGCACTTGGGGGTGATCATTTAGGTGGGTCGCTACATTTTAGGCCCTTGGTTAGCACTCTTACAGTTAAAAAAGCAAATGGCTAGTTCATTACATTAAATTTGACGGCCTTTGGGATGTCATCATCCTTGACAAAAGTCATCGGGTCTTTTCCTTTGAAGTGCAGCCTCCTTGAACCGAAGCTGTCAAACTTCTTCGTTGAACTTTTGCGTTGAACTGAACCATTAAACCTTTGCCTTTGAACCAAAGCTGTTAAACCAAAATGGTTCAATGGTTCAACCATTAAATGCCGACAAACTCTTGAACTAATTTAATCAAGCCACTTTGAACCAAGAGATTGAACCAAGGCCATTGAACTACTTGCACCAGGCCATGAACTGAACTCCTTAAACTTGCTGAACCCAAAAATGATTGGCCTTAAACAACAGGGAAAGAAGTTGACCAAAAATTTTGCCCGTGGGCAAAATTGGTCAACATTTGTGACTTAAGTTTGACATCTACACACCCATCAATTGATGTCCATAGGAACATCAACAACATCTATATGACTATCAATCTTTGAACCCTAATGGATGAATGTTGAGCTTGAACTTTGACACTTATGTGAACGTCACTCTACTAGAACAATTTTTCCAAAATAAATACTTCTATCAGAGCTTTTGCATCAATTATTTGTCCTCAGGCTATTTTCCCCAACCTTTTTATTTGGGACACATTCCCCAAAATAAATAATGTCCAAAAGAATTTTCCTTTAGTATTTTTGGCTGCAGGCTTTTGTATCAGGACATTTGTTGTGAACAAAGTGTTCAAAATAATTTTCACTTTAGGATTTTTGTTTCAGATAAAATATCCAAAACAATTCCCAATACTTAGTCAAATAACCCAAAATAATTCACCTAAAGGAAGTATTAGCACTTAGCCCAAAATATTAACACTTAGCCAAATAAAAGGGTTTATAAAAATTGAACCTAGCCAAATAAAAGTCCAAAACAAAAATGCCAAGTAAGGACTTAGCCAAAACAAAGGTTTTACACTTAGCTTTTTGGCCTACAGGGTCTCTCGGACTTATGGTTGAACTATTGCTAGATCTTTGAAGGCTCAAGTGAACTATGAAAACCTAAAGCTTGTGCAGGCTGTTTCATGACTTATAACTATTTGATCACCATGAGAAATTTCTCAAACCCTTTACCTCGCTTTATGGACTTGTCGCTCAGAAATTGACAAAATACACTTTAAGCATGCTTAAAGTGTTTTAAAATCTTTGTAAGCTATGGGTGATATTTGGACCAATAATTCCATCCAAAACTTGGTCCACCTACTCAAACCATTTCCATTAAATATCTCTATATGAGCCAAATGTGGCCAACATTTTTGGCGACTCAGTTGGCTTGACTAGCCTACTAGTCATGGAACCTAGTATTTGATCAAGCTTGTTCATGATGAATTAGACAAATGAAGCATTATTTATAGAAAGACTATGCCTATATCCTTAAAACATCTTGAAGCAATGAGACATGCACAAATAAAAAAAAAGTAACAATAAGACAAACAATTGCTTGACACAACAGAAAAATAACAAAGAAAACAATGTGCCAGGGTACTTGGAGAAAACATATACCTATATACCTATGTATAAGGATCATGATACAATACTAATAATAGAACTTGAGATACCTCCCATTGATAGGGATGGGAAGTCTCTCTCCATTCAACCTAGCAAGCTCAAAAACATTGCTTTCTTTATAACATGTGATAACATAAAGCCCACTCTAAAGACTGTCAAAATTAGAGTGCTTTCTGGGTTTTGCACGGTTCTCATCCCATTTGAGGAATATATCAACCTGATGAAATATTTTTGAGGAAGCTCTCTTATCAAATGAAGTCTGATTATACCACATGATGTGCATAACAATGTCCCTTATCTCCTCCAGCCTTCTTAGCTCATTCAACCTTACTTGCATGGCATCATCCTCTAGAAGCTCAAGTTGATATGCAAGATCTAATGCGGTAATCTCAAGAGATATAGGAAGTTTGGCCTCTTTCCCATAGACCAAAAGGTATGAGGAGTATCTAGTATCTATCTTAGGTGTCACTCTATTTGACCATAGGGTAGTCCTTAGCCTAGCATGCCACTCTCTCTGACCGTCCTCCATAGTCCTTTTGATAATCCTTAATAGGTTGGTAATAGTTAGAGGATGCCTTAAGATAAATTCTATGTGAAAGGGTGCACTCACATACCCTTCTATTGTTGAAGGCCAATTTATTTTCATAAATAATTGTAGATGGCACACCAAATATGGTCACAAGGCTATCATAGAAGTCCAAAATAGAAACTTCATTAGCCCCTTTAGGGAAACTAATTAGACCCACCTTGTAAAGTAGTCTATAACTGTAATAATCCATTTATACCCTTACTTGAAGAGGCTTGTATCATTCTTATAAAAGCTAAGCGCCATTGCATAAAAAGCTGCTCTACTTGTATGGGTTACAAGGTAAGGGTAGTTAGCTTTTGTTTGTCAACAAACATTGCATATTTTGGACATTTCCTTACCCAAGAGTGAGAATATTTAAATATTGTGGGCCAAAAGTACCCAACTCTAATGATTTTAGAGGCTGTGGTTTTGGCAACAAAGTGCTCACCATCTAGACCATCATGGAATTGCTTAAGCAACTTGTGTATTTGGCATGATTCCACACACCTCAAAAGTATGCCTCCTATGTCTCTCTTGAAAAGTACTCCATCTTTTAGGACATAAGGTATACTTTTCAACATAAATTGTCTTCTCTTGGATCTATCTATCCCCATAGGGCATTGGCCATCATGTGTCCAACTAAAGGGTGTGTTGTCTGCAAATGCCTATTGGCCATCATGGCCTTCCAACACTTGATATTTATCTTGCTTTAATTATGCTACAAGGTGCTCAAACATCCCTCTACCCATCTCAAGCTTTGTAGCTTTGACCTCGAGGTAATACTCCATGCTTTTTGTCACCCATACAATTCTTTTCTCATTGAGGTCTTTGTTGAGTATAAAATCTTTAGTACTTGGGTGTATCATCATGAGTATGATCTTACTATTGGAGACCATGTGCCTAAATTTTTTCAAACCTCTCACTACTATAAGCACATGATTCTCTACAAAGCTATACCTCTCCTCATGCCCCTCTAAGGCCTGACTAAAGAAAGCAATAAGTTGTTCTAGACCTTGGTCATTTTGCTACATCAACATGGTAGAGATTGCATCTAATGTAGAGAAGGCATACAAGTAGAATTCCTTGTTAAAATTAGGGTTAAGAAGTGTATGGTCATGAGATATGGCCTCCTTGATGGCCTCAAAACTCCTCTTACCTTCTTTAGTCCATGTAAACTCTTTGTAGTTTCTTAACATGTGAGTAAGAGGATTGACCATCTCCACAAATAACTAAAATAAATCTTCTTATAAAATTAATCTTTCCTAAAAAATACTATAGAACCTTCTTGTGCCTGGGCAAGGATAGAGATAATATGGACTCAACTCTTTTAGGGTCTATGGAAAGACTATCTTTGGACACTACATGGCTTAATAATCTACCCTCATGAACACAAGTATGCATTTTTTAGGATTCAGTGACACGCCAAACTCTCTGCATCTTTCAAATACTACCCTCAGGTGAGTAATGTGATCAGCTAGGTCCTTTGAGAAAATAATTGTCATCTAGGTAGATGAGCACCATGTCATTGATCAAACCTTAAAAGGCAACATCCATTTTCCTCTAGAAAGTTGCTCTAGCATTGGATAGCCCAAATGACATTTTCATATATGCATAAGTGCCCCACTTTGTGGTGAAGATAGTCTTATGCCTATCTTCTTCCTTGACCATGACATGTTTATAGATGGAGTAGCTATCAAACAATGAGAATATCTAAAAACCTACCACCTTTTGAAGAATATGATCCATTAAGGGCAGTGGGTAATGGTATTTTAGAGACACCTGATTAAGGTCCCTAAAATCAGCACATAAACATATTTCCCCATTCTTCTTCCTCACTGGCACAAGGTTTGCCACCCATGAGGAATGTTTAATGGGGAATATGATCTTTGACTCAATAAACTTAAATAGCTCCCTTATCATCAAATCTTCCACCTTCAGATTAACAGGCCTTTACTTTTGCTTGATTGGTCTTGCATTACTTTCTAGCTCAATGGTATGTTGTGAAAGTTTGGGATTAAAACCCTTTAAATCCTTGTATTCCCATGCAAATACATCAGAGAACTCTTGACATAAAACAACAAATGCAACTCTCTCTTCTAATGTGTTAATATTTTCTAACTTCAGTAATATACCCTTGAAGATCTCTATCCTTTTATAATGTTGCTATTTGGCTAAGATACATGCCTTGACTTTTCTCACTTGGTCATCTTCATTGAAGATGCTTTCCAATGTCACAAGCCCCTTAGGTAGCTTGTTAGATCTTAGCTATACTATCTGATCATCATATTGGTGTTGTAACTTATTTTGATTTTTATGGTAGAATTTTTTTTCTTGCATTAGAAAACATATAATTTGGTTATCATTATTAAACACCTACCAAGTTACTTCATTATCAAGTATAGTTGGCCTACATATGACCTTGACCTTGCCTTGGCTCTGGTTTCCTTTGACTCCATCTACAACCTCACATTCATCTCCAATGGCTACAAGCCTATCTACATGTTGATTTTCCTCTCTTGGTATGGATTTGTATATTAAATCCTAAGATGTTTTCTATGAGATCCCATACATGATGCTTGTAGGATTTCAAATTATGGTTCTTGAATGTAGCTATGCCTCTCACTTGTTACACAACAAGTTCACTATCATCTTTGACGTGAAGAATTTTGACACCTTTTCTTCTTTCCTCTTGCAAACCATGTAAAAAAAATTTGTATTCAACTATGTTTTAAGTGCAACTAAATTGGAATCTTGTAGATGAATAGTAATTCTAACCTGAGGGTGAAACCAACATGACCCCAGTTCCACTATCATTTTTTGACCTTGAACCATCAAAGAATAAGGTCCATAGACCATCTTATTCTTGAGTGGTGTTAGTTAATCAAGGTATAGTAGCATCCTCCTCATGCATATAATACACCCCTAATTTTACTTCTTCAAGATTGCTAAAGGGATCAAATCCATGATTGTTAGCTATGTATTCATCCAGATATAGGTCTGAAATTCCTTCAAGATGATCATAAATCTCTTGTTCACTAACTGTTTTATCCTCCTCAAATATGGTGCAATTGAAATTTGAAAGGTTAGGCATATAAGGCTCTAGATGGAACCTCAAGATAGGTTTAGACCTGATAGTGACCTTAGTCACATATCTAGTCCTAAAAATTATGTATGACTAGTTATAGGAAAAATAACCCCTAATCTTTACAGTAAAGTCCCTAGATAGGCATAGGGTAAAATATGGGGTTAGGTCTACAACAATCACATCTTGAGTAATGACACAATTTAGGTAAGCTGCCAATGTGATCCTAAGATCTTTCACTATGCGTATTGTTTTAGTGGGTGACCCATCCAATTAGCGAACACCTTTTTCATTAGGTGCATATTTAAGCCCAAGCTTATTTTCTATGGCTTTGGGCATAACTAAGGTTGAAGCCCCTGAATCTATCATATAATTGTGCACTAAGCAATCTCCCATGATGGATAATAAATATAATGGATGGGGCTTGACAACTTTGGGAGGATGAATAATATTATGAACTTGATTAGAAACCTAACTAGGACCAGGTTGACTACTATTTGTGAAAATAATGTTCACTTTTTTAGCTATCTTCATTCATATGAGAAGGCTTGGAGAGTTTTTGCTAAAGAATCTCTCTCTGTCCCAAAATGGATAGAGTATCACACATAGACATAGTGACATTATCCATTTTCATATGATCCATAATATTAAAATGAAAACTAGTATCTTTAGACTACACCTTGGAAGTAGAAGCATCACTTGGCACTTGAGTGACATGAGGAACAAAAGGAGACTTCTAATGCTATCTCTGATGTTGGGGTACTTGTTGAGTTGTAGGAGCTTTAGAAATTATATTTGAAATGGTAGGCTATTGACTAGTTTGTGGGGATGTTGAAGAAGCCCTGGACTATTCCAAATTATCATCCAACATCCTCCTTTTATACCTGGTATGGGCTGTAACTAATTCATCTGGGCTTTATATAGTCTTCCCCAAGTTTGATGCTACATGTTCAAACATATACTCCCCTTTTTGAAGGTTTATACACATGGTGTCATCTAGTGCATTATCCATGCTTCCTTACCATTGAATTTGAGCTTCTGATGATGTCATGATAGACATATTACCTTGATTCATTAAAGGGCCTTATGGTGGAAGAGGCATGGTATCATGGCTTGGGAAAGAAGGAACATGCTACCAATTAGGGTTTTGATACACCTCCCCACTTATAAACATTACCATCTCATTAGATTGTTCCCTAATTACCATTGACCCTATTGAGCAAAATTGTTTTATGCAAGGACCAAGGCTCTCAAGCTACTTGTAGCTACAAGGTTGTAGCTATTATAAGATCTACCTTGAGTATAGTTAGCCTTGGGCTTGGTGTATTGATGGATAAGGGGGTCTATTTTAGGATTAAGTAGGGTATTGTGTTTGGAAGGTGTAGACACCTAAATCTGGCCACCAATAACCTTCAATTAGGGTTTTGATCAATTTCCACCATAACGCATAATTTGGCTTAAAAACACTAAAACACATTAAAAGCTTTGAAACTGACATATTCAAGTACTGATTTTGGCCAAATTATCCCTAAATGGGGTAATGTAATTTATGGGACAACTAACTTTGATCAAATCATTTCGAGTCAAAATGACATTTTTGCACCTGGGTGCTCTATATTGCTCTTTTTTATCAAATTTCTTATATGAGACACGTGTCTTTGTTATTTTACATTTACAACATCCTAAATGGGATAACAGTTCCAACACATCTAACATCAACTTATAATTCTAATATAGTCAAATTTCAAGCCAATAATATGACATTTTGATCAATTTGATTAATTTGTGCATAAAAAGCTAAGGTTTACACCAAAGTTGACTAATCATGTTTAAGGCTAATTAAACCAAATCAAGAGCTTAAGTTAATTTTCCACAGAACTTTTTGATTATTTATTTTTAGAAATTGATTTTCATTAACTACATCATCAAATAACATCATCTTATGAGGTGGCATCCACAAGCCATATATGCCACAAATATCTAAATTAATGCCTCCCATTCCTCATTAAGACCCTTCATGCCTAGTTAATGCCCCTCTATCCAAAATATTGATGAGCCTATTTAAGAATTTTAATTACATAATTGAATTAATCCTTAGCCACACATCTTCATCTTGAGATGGATAGTTTAGATTGATTTTAGAACATTCCAAAAATCTATAAATAGGAGGCCTTGCCTATTGAATTTTAAGCTCTTTTATGATAAACTTATAATGCCCAAATGCATTTAAAAATACAATGCAATTACTGTTATAATATAAAATTATTGAGCCAAGCCAAGGTAGGAAAAATCCAAACATGGTGCCAATGAGAGATGGAGGTAGCCACACTCCATTGATGTAGACTTCATGAGCACAAACCAAGCAAGCCACTACAACAAGCATTTTGGAGCATCCAAGGAAGGTGAAGGAAGGTATTTCTTTCATGTTTTAGTTGTGTTTTCTATTTTTGTTTTGTCAACTAAGCTCCCCCTTTGAGATAGGATTAGGGTGTTAGTTTAGTGTGTTTTTGATTCATTTATTTTATTCACTAACACAATACTAATCTCCCCCTATTACAATCCTATGTTCACAAATGGCATTCTTGATGGGACCTAGCCTCATAAATTTAGTCAAATTACACATAAAAGCAACATACTAACCATTTTCATGTAGGTTCTTGTAGTGTGGAGGTAAACAAGATAAAAATTTGAGCAAAAATCCTTTTTTTCTAAGACATAGTTTTATTCTTGGGACTGTCAACCCAACTCGCCTATCAACTTAACTCACCTGTACAACCCAACTCGCCTTTTAGCCTAACTCACATGTGCATCCTAAATCACTTGTCAAACCAATTTTCTTATCATCCCAACTTACCTTCCAACCCAACTCATCTGTTAGCTCAATTCACCTATCAACCCAACTCACCTATTAGCCCAACTTGCCTATCAACCCAAATAGACTGTCAACTCGAGAGATCATTTTTCAAAAATCCTTGTCTCATCCTCTAAAGTGATTCAAATTAGGTAGTCCTAATCTTGTTTTTGTAGATTGAAAGGATGGGTTGGAAGTTAATTTGGGTGTTTTAACTAATCATACACTTCAATTTGGATTTTTAAAAATAACTTATTCAAAAACCATGCACATGGCTTAACATGAACATGTCATGTTTCTCACACATTTGAATTGGTGCCTAAAATGAACCTAAGATTTAGCTAAGTCTTAGGTACTTTTAATTTAGTGCTTAAAACACATCATAAATCTTGTAACATTTTCAATTTAGTGTTTCAACCATGAATCTAAGCTAAATCTTGAATTGTCAATTTAGGTTTAAAATGAACTTAGGTTTTTATTACTTCATGTGGGTATTTTGTGTAATATTTTCCATTTTTGTACTAAAGCCAAAGGGATAGTAATGAATCTAAGAAAACATTTTCAAATTTAGTGCAACAAATCAACATCACTTTAATTGTTTACAAAACTTACTTGTTGATTGTTTTAGCGAAAAGAGACGTGCGTGTATGCTCTCTAATCCACCCCTTTAAGGGAAATTTTGGGATCAAAAGTGACATCTCATCAAAATTTGAGCTTATTCCAAAGCATAGAAAGAATGTTGTCTAAATAACTCCCTAAAAACTCATAATAGTTTGGGTGATCTTGAAATGACCCTAAAGTCTTTCTATCAGTCATTTATTTGATTGTATCTTGGCTTGTGAGGGGGAATTCATTACCTTCCACAAGTGATATATGGAAGCTTTGACCCAAGGTTTCATCTTCCTGCATTGACTTCAACCACTCCTACTAGGATCAAAGGTTTGAGCTATTAAACCACCTTCTAGTGTTGGAGTTACACACAGGACGTATTTACACTTTGGACATCATATTATATTAAGCAAATAATGGATGTACTAGTTATAAATAGGATAAGACCTTTTTAAAACAAGTCAAGTGCCCTGGACACCCAATTAAAGTGTTTCTTCTCTTGTTTGCTAATGTGAAAGTTGGTAGACATGGGATCCATCTAGAAATAATTGAAAACCAATTAGTTTTAGTTAACCCCACTTTGCCACACCCTTAATTATAATTTGTACGATTTACTTGTATTTTGTCATTTTATTATTAGTGTTTTGAGACTGAAACTAATATGTTTGTTTGTAAACCATATCAAAACCAATTTGTTTATACATCACTCTTTTGTCTAAAGAGGCATTATGTTATTCATTTTACACCACACTTGTGTCTTCAACTTTTTGTTAAACATGTTTTTTTGTGTGTTACTTGTTTGAGGGGGGTAGCTTTATGCTCCCTGAAACATGTCAAACCATTTTTGTCTTTGAGTCTTTGAAACATAACATTGATCACATCATTTGAGTATGCTTACACCGTTAGGCTATTCAATTTGTTTCAAGACTTGTTTACCATTGCACCAAAAATTGTTTGTTTCAAACCATGTCACATTAGCCATTTGGATCTTGTTTATGCTCTGTCATGTTGTCCAATCTTGTCTAGCTTGTTTGGTCAAATCCTAGTTTTAATTGCTAGGGTTTCAATTAAATTTATCAAATTTTGGATTCAAACATTGGTTAATTTTTGTTTAGGCCTCAATTCATGGGGTTGATACACATATCTTTCTCTTTTGGGTTGCATAACTTCAGTTAATTAATCACCAAAATTTGAAGACTATTGATTGTTTGTTTATTTAATGCCTATCCTCATCTTTATTTGTGCCTTTTTTTAGGATAACATATCCTTTCTCTTAGAACCTTTTGCCTTATGGATTATACTAATTGATCATGTTTATGTTTGATTATGTGTGCTAGGTCTATCTCAAAGTTGCTTCCAAACTTGTTAGATTAAATCAAATTCACATCATGCCTTTATTTCAAGTCTAGATTTTGACATCATTTGGCCAAAAGTCGTAACACAGCCTGTTTGAGCCTAGCTTTTGACTCCACATTTTTACAAAAGACCTAGCAACTCTTTTCCCTTTCCTAGTTTAAACCTTGTTTGAAACACTTTGACCTAGACTTTTGATATGCTAGTTTTTATTCAAATGCTTGACCTTTTGTGTGTATGACATTTGACATTAGAATATTTTTAATGCCAAGTCTTAACACAAACCATTTTGGAGATACAACTCCATGATCAAATCATTGTTTGGAGATATAGGTCCACTTTCGACCAAGTTAGACCTAGTTTGAACCATTTGTCCTTTAGACATAATTTTTCATAGTTTTTAGAACTCTAAGCCTTTTGTTTTAGAGCTTTCATCATTTATGTAGATATGTCTAGCTACACTTATGGATAGAATGGCCACACAATATCCCACTAGGAACCCATACAGAGAAAGATTTTCTAAGTAGTTTTATTATTCTACCTATAATACTCCATATGGGGAACATAGTCAAAATTCACAAAATCCAAATCAAATTACCAATTGGGATGATATGGTTTATGAGGAGGACTTTGAAGACCCTACTATAGATAATGTTGTTTGGGATACAGATCCATACCCTCTTTATAATAATTAATACATAAAACATATTCAAGAACTAGTTTATGATCTAACTCAAGATTGGGATGATGCAAGCAATTAAGCTCCAAAATGCCCCTTCATCATTCTAGGATCTCATTCTTTGGCTTATGCAAGCAACCAAGCTCTACACCGACCTATCGTTACCATTTTAGGACTTCATCCTTTGGCTCATGTGAGCAATCATGCTCCCCAATGCCCTACCATTATCCAATCATAGGCCATTCCTCATCTGGTACCAATATAATCAAAACCTCAACCCATCCAATCATTCAAAGACTAAGTTGTGTTCAAAATTGGTATATTCCAACTCATTGGAAACCAAGGCCAAGAAAACCAACCAATATGAGATATTTTTATTGAACCAACCACTTGTGATAAGTTAATCTATGATGAATCACCTATTGATCCTATACCAGTTGTCAAGGAGTCTCACTCTGATGATCTAGTCTTTGCTAAGTCACTTCTTAATGATTATAACCATCTTTAGAAAAATCATTACCTTGACCATATGCCTATTTTTCAAGAGCCTCCTATTGATAAGCCAGTCTCTAAGGCATTGTCACTTAACTTTTTTTCCATCCTAGAGGAGTCCCACTCTAAAAAACTAGTTTTTGTGGAGCCCATTATGCCATCACAAGCTATTAATTGTCCGATACCAAACATTTAACAAGACATCATTATAATAGAGTACCCATCATATGAAGAATCATAATTAGAGTTAGGTTACATTATTGAATTGACATCAGATTTAACATCATAATTAGAATCAACATTAGTCTCAACATCAGATTCAGAGTTCATTGAGTTAAAATTAGATTTAGAAATAGAATACATTCATGATTATTACAATATTGGTTACACATGCCTCGTAGACCAATTTAAAAACATTTATGATCTTTCTACAATTTTTGAGGATGAGTATTTCAAATTTAACATGAGTTATTCTAGTATCTTCTACGAGGATTTTGCAACATCTCCCCATTCCATTACCATTTCACTAGTCATTACCATCAACCAAAATAGTCATATTATTGACATTCCATCTCCCATAAGTGTCGATTGGGACCGATAGAATCACACTTTGTTGAATTAAATCTATGGTGACATAACAATTGAAGAAGATTAAGAAGGCCAAGACCGCATTCATATAGCAGAAGAACACTCTCATAGTGAAACCTTTTTTGAGGCACTATGGGAAAAGCAAAGTTCAAACTCAGCATCTTCTAGTGAAAGTTTTATGGAAGTGATAGAAGATAATTAAAGTCAAAATTCAACGTTCCTTAGTGAAACTTTCTCAAAGGCATTATGAAACAATCAAGACAACTTAATTGTTGAAAACCTCATCGAAGCACTGATAGCTAAGCAAAAATTCATTCACTACTTGATGAAGATAATATCAAAGATCAAATCAAAATAACTTCCAATCTATAGCCTAATCAGATGGTAGCTACTCTCAAGATCAAACAAAAAAATCTAGTGGTTCTATTGAGAAAATATTCAGAGGTCTTTAGACTTGTCACATCCAAATTTATATCAATTCTAGCATCAACAACATTATGTGTGACTAAATGTCCTAATTTTCATTTGTTTCCCAACCATTATCCATTCCATTATCATTTATCATTCCATTTCACAATCAAACCTACCATCCATTATTTGTCCCTATTTACTATACACAATTATAGTTTCCTTTGTAGAGGCTATAAAGATACCTTGTCTCGATGTTTGAAGGAATCAAAATCAATGACCAACAAAGATCACAATAACATTCTTAATGTCCAAATTTACATCCAATTTTTGATAGAGCAACTATTCAGATGAGGTGTGGGATAATAATTAACATGTTTGATTATTTTATTTGTATTGTTGGAAAAATGATAAGACCTTTTTACAACAAGTCAAGTGTCATGGACACCCAATTAAAGTGCTACTTCTCTTGTTTGCTAATGTGAAATTTGGTAGACATGGGATCCATCTAGAAATGATTGAAAACTAATTAGTTTTAGTCAACCCCACTTTGCCACACCATTAATAGGAATTTGGATGATTTACTTGTATTTTGTCATTTTCTTACTTGATGTTTTGAGATAGAAACTAATATGTTTGTTTATAAACCATGTCAAAACCAATTTGTTTATACGTCACTCTTTTCTCTAAAGAGGCATTATGTTGTCTATTTTACAACACACTTGTGTCTTGAAATTTTTGCTAAACATGTTTGTGTGTGTGTTACTTGTTTGAGGTGGGTACCGTTATGCTGCCCAAAACATATTAAACCATTTTTGCCTTTAAATCTTTGAAACATAACATTGATCACATGATTCAAGCATTCTTACGCCATTAGGTTTCTCAATTTATTTCAATACTTGTTTACCATTGCACCAAAAACTATTTATTTCAAATCATGTCACATCAACCATTTGGACCTTGTTTATGCTCTATCATGCTGTCTAATCTTGTCTAGCTTGTTTGTTCAAATCTTAATTTTTAATGTTGAATTTTCAATTAATCTTTTTAAAGTTTGGATTCAAACATTGATTTATTTCTATTTAGGCCTTAATTCATGGTGCTAATACACAGATCTTTCTCTTTTGAGTTGCATAACTTTGGTTAATTGATTACCCAAATTCAAAGAATATTGATTATTTGTTTGTTCAATGCCTATCCTCATCATTGTTTGTGCCTTTGTTTGGGAGAACATAGCCTTTCTACAAGAGCCTTTTGCCTTATGGCTTATACCAACTGATCATGTTTATGTTTGATTTCATGTATCGAGTCTATGTTAAAGCTGTTTCCAAACTTGTTAGATTAAATTAAATTCACATAAATCCTTTGTTTCAAGTCTAGATTTTCATATCATTTGGCCAAAAGTCTTAGCACAACCTTTTGGGCCTAGATTTTGACTCCACGTTTGGACAAAATACCTAGAGACTCTTTTCCCTTTCCTATTTTAGACCTTTTTTGGAACACTTTGACCTAGACTTTGACATCCCAATTTTTATTTAGATGCTTAACCATTTGTGTGTATGACATTTGATGTTAGACTTTATGCCAAGTCATAGCACAAACCATTTTAGAGATACAACTCCATGATCAATTCATTGCTTGGAGATACAACTCAACTTTTGACCAAGTTAGACCTAGTTTGAACCATTTGTTCTTTGGACATAGTTTTTCAGAGTTTACAAAACTCAAATCCATAAGCTTTCATCATTTATGTAGATATGTCTAGCTACACTTATGGTGGAGTGATGTACAATCCAACTTATGATAGAATGGCTAGACACAATCCCACTAGGAACCCCTACAGAGAAAGATTTTCTAAGGAGTATTATTATTCTACCTATAATACTCCATGTGGGGAACATAGTCAAAATCCAAAAATTCCAAACCATATTACTAATGGGATGATATGCTTTATGAAGAGGACTTTTAAGACCCAACTACAAATAATGTTATTTGGGATACAAATCCATACCCTCTTTACAATAATCAATACACAAAACATATTCAAGAACCAAATTATGATCCAATTGAAGATTGAGATGATATGATTTATGAGGCAGACTTAAATGCTTTAGCTTATGTAAGTAATCAAGCTTCACAATGCCCCTTCATCATTCTAGGACCTCATCCTTTGGCTTATGTGAGCAACCAAGCTCTGCACCGCCTTATCGTTACCATTTTAGGACTTTATCCTTTGGCTCATGTGAACAATCATGCTCCCCAATGCCCTACCATTATCTAACTGTAGGTCATTCCTCATTCAGTACTAATCCCATAAAAACTTCAACTAAGCCAATCATTCAAAAACTAATCTATTTTCAAAACTGGTATTTTTCAACTCATTAGATACCAAGGTTAAGAGAACCAACCAATCCAAGATGTTTATGTTTAACCAACCACTTGTGATAAGTCAACCTGTGACGAGTCACCTATTAATCCTATACCAATTGTCAAGGATTCTCACTCTCATGAGCTTGTCTTTACTGAGTCACTTCTTAATGATTATAACCATCTTTAGGAAAATCATTACCTTGGCCATATGCCTATTTTTCAAGAGCCTCCTATTGATAAGCTAGTCTCTAAGGAGTTGTCTCTTGACCTTTTTTTGATCCTAGAGGAGTCCCACTCTAACAAACCAATTTTTGTGGAGCCCATTATACCATCATAGGTCATTACTTATCCAATACCAAACATTCAACAAGACGTCATTGTAACAGAGTGCCCATCAAATGAAGAATCAAAGTTAGAGTCAAGTTTTATTATTGGATCGATATCAAATTTAGCATTAGAATCATAATCAACATCATTTTTGGAGTCCTTTGAGTTAGAATCAAATTTAGAAGAAGAATATGTTCATAGATGTTACAACATTGGTTATGCATGCCTTGTAGATCAATTTGAATACATTTGTGATCCTTCTATGGTTTTTTAGGATGAGTACTTCAGCTTTGACATAATTTATCCTAGTATCTTCTATGAGGATTGTGTAGCCTCTCCCTATTTCATTATCATTCCACATGCCATTACCATCAACCAAAATAGCCAGATTATTGACATTCCATCTCCTATAAGTGTCGATTAGGACCAAAAAAATCACACTTTATTGAACTACATCCATGAGGACATAGTAATTGAAGAAGAGCAAGGAGGCCAAGACCAAATTCATGTAGCAAAAAAACATTCTCTTAGTGAAACCTTTTCGAAGGAGCTAGGGGACATGCAAAGTTCAAACTTAGGATCTTTTAGTGAAACTTTTTTGAAATTGCTAGAAGAAAATCAAAGTCAAAATCTAATGTTCATTATTGAAACCTTCTCGAAGGCACTATGGGACAATCAAGAAAACTTCATTGGTAAAAACCTCACCGAGGTGCCAATAACTGAGCACAAAAATCCTTCACTGCTTGATGAAGACAAAATCAAAGATGAAATCAAAATAGCTTCCTACCTATAATCTAATTAGATGGTAGCTACTTTCAAGATCAAATAATAGAAAAAATTGGTGGTCCTATCAAGAGCATCTTCAAATCTAGCATCAACAACATTATATGTGATTGAACATCCTGATCTTCATTTGTTTCCCAACCATTACCTATTCCATTTCACAATCAAACCTATACCATCCACATCTACACTTTTATTTATAGAGGCTACCAAGACACCTTATCTTGACATTTGATGGAATCAAAATTAATGACCAACAAAAATCAAAATAACATTTTTAACATTTAGATCTGTAAACAATTCTTGATAGATCAACTATTTAAATGAGGTGTGGTGTAGCAATTAACATGATCAAGTATTCTATTTATATCATTTATTGATTATAACATGCATCTCCACTTCATCAGGATTAAAAAAATCATATGCCATTTACCATACCCAAGCCAAACACATTAAAAACCAATAATCACCCAAGACAAAAACATGTATCATACCATTTCATTTTCCATATGCCATTACCATTGTTACATATCCTTTTGTCATTGTTGCATAGCCTGCCATTTACCCCATCACTTGGGGGTAACCCTCCTACCATTTTATCCAATTTATTAAAAACCATTATTATCCTAGAGAAAGACCATGTCATCATAGCATACCATTCTTATCTAGACCAAACCCTATTCTTAGTCATCCTATCCAATCCTATTTTGATCTTATTTCCTTTCGTTCTTCTTGCACCTTTTTGTGAGGGGATTCCAATCAAGTTTCAACTCTAATCAAATTCATGTTTCAATGATAGTTTATGAAATTAGTTTGATAGTTTATTTGACAAGCTATCTTTCATCTTCTATCCTATATCAAGTTGGTTTATGTGAGCCTGATTATAACTGCTTATGGGCAAATCAGTGTTTCACCTGCCTTGCTACTAATTATAACTACCCATGGGTAAATTAGTATCATTGACCTATTCCATTGTATCCTAGTTATAACTACCTATGGTTAAACTATGGGAAACACTTATTTATCATGCATTACCGCATCACCTTGCCATTGTTATTTTCATTTGATTGACCATTTGCCAAATTTGAGAACTTGTTGAGACCTAGTTATTTTTTTCCTCACCTTTTGTGTGGATGGAATTATTGTGTCTGAAGTCATTTTGAGACTAAGTAGGTTGTGCTTCATTCATGTTGAGGTCACCTCAATCCCCATAAGCCACCTTCTCACCATTTTACGAGTAACCTAAGCTACGCTCTCACCATTTTCTGAGCAACTTGAGCCAAATGCTCTCACCATTTTGTGAGTAGGTACCTTGTCATTCTATAACGAGTTGAGATACCTCAATATGCTAGAAACATTTCAAATATTTCAAAATCCAAAACATTTATCTGTCTAAGCTTAGTTAATTATCCTCGATCTACCCTACTGGGACAAAGTCATTGTTAGGATGCTTTCTTTTGCTTTTGTTTTTAGACTTTATATTTATTTGTTTATTTCAAGTTATTTGTCTGTTTATGTGATTTATATTTATTTGTTTGTTTTCTTATCTGTTTATTTACTTTCAACACTATTTCCTTGACTCAGTATATATGCATTTGTTGAGTGATTCCTCAAGCATATTATTCTTGAGTCCATCCATATTCATACGTCAACATTATCATCATGGTTTTTTGTCATTGGTGCATTATTTTATATTATTTAATGGATCAAGAGTCAGTCCTTATGCATATTTAGAGATAGTCTTCATGGTGTTTTATCATGATGCATATCATCACATGCCACAACAAAAAATAGCTTCAAAAAGGTCTATAAGCAATGGACATATAGAAATTTCTCCTTGGCACCTTGGAAAATGCTCCCACCCTTGATTAAATCAACCCATTGACCATTCTAGTTATATTATTGCTAATAAGGATGAGCATATCCTCATTGGTAGGTACAACTAAATCCTTTCTATTGATCAATCTTATTCTTCTATTCATCTCTTTCATCACTGTGTGCCCTCTCATATTTAATATACATTTCAAGTTATATCCTTGAGTTATGCTTGTTAATCAATCCTAACTTGGGACTAATCATCTTTATAAAACAATCAAGGTCCCCTTAATAATTATAACCGCCTATGGGAAAATCATTATTTTGACTTTATTTTTGATTTTAACCACCTTTGGGAAAATCAGTAATCCTTTTTAAATCAATACATGAAAGTATTTTCTCATTTAGATTAATCTCAACCACAGGTTAATTCCACCTTTCTTCTTACTTATTTTTGAGGGACCATCCATCAACAAATATGACAACCACTCCCTCGAGGGGGCATCATCATAGGCTTCCCAAACACTCTTTGGAGCTTTTTATTTAACCATCATATTTTTTTTGGCATACAAGCCATCTCTCATTATTTGAAAAGACATTGTTTTACCTATGGTTTGTAATATCTTCCCAAATAGGGGTAAACTATAGACACCTAAATCTGGCCACCAATGACCATCAATTAGGATTTTGACCAATTTTCATTAAAATACACAATTTGGCCTAAAAACACTAAAACACATTAAATGAGTTGAAATTGATATATTCAAGTGTTGATTTTGGCTAGAGTATCATTAAATGGGGTAATGCAATTTATGAATTAGGTAACTTTGATCAAATCATTTCAAGTCAAAATGCCAATTTTGCACTTAGGTGCTATGGATTGCTCTTTTCTATCAAATTTATTGTACGAGACACATGACTTTGTTATTTTACATTCACAACATCCTAAATGAGATAATAGTTAAAATGCAACTAACATCAATTTTCAATTCCAATCTAGTCCAAATTTGAGCCAATAATATGACATTTTGACTAATTTGATTAATTTATGCACCAAATTGCCAAGGTTTTGCATCAATGTTGACTAATCAAGTTTAAGGATAATTAAATCAATTAAAGAGATTAATTTAATTTTCCATGGACATTTTTGAAAATTTATTTTTAGAAGTTGATTGATATTAACTACATCATCAAATGACATCATGCTATGGGGTGACATCCACAAGCCATAAATGCTACAAATATCTAAATTAATGCCTCCCATGCCTCACTAATACCCTCCATGTCTAGTTAATCCCCCTCTATCCAAAATATTTATGAGCCTATTTATGAATTTTAATTACATAATTGAATTAATCCTTAGCCACACATCTTCATCTTGTGATGGATAGTTCAGGTTGATTCTAAACCATTCCAAAAATCGATAAATAGGAGGCCTTGCCTATTAGTTTTTAAGCTATTTTATGCCAAAATTATAATGCCCAAATACATTCAAAATCATTGCATCTTAGTGTTATAATTCACAATTTTTGAGCCAATATAAGCTAATTCAAAGTCAAACATGGTGTCAAGGAGAGATGGAGGTAGCCACATTTCATTGACGCAGACTTCACGAGCACAAACTGAACAAGCCACTACAAAAAGCATTTTGGAGCATCCAAAGAAGGTGAAGGAAGGTGTTTCTTCTATGTTTTAGTTGTGTTTTCCATTTTTTTTAAAACCAAGCTCCTCCTTTGAGATAGGTTTAAGGTGTTATCTAGTAGCGTGTTATTTTGATTTTGATTTCATATACTAATAAAATACTAATCTCCCCTTATTGCAATCCTATGCATCATCATATGCTTCCCAAACACTCTTTGGAGATTTTTTTTAACCATCATCTTCTTTTTGGCATATAAGCCATCTCTCATTATTTGAGAAGACATTGATTTGCCTACAGTTTACAACATCTTCCCAAACAAGGGCAAACTATAAAAACCTAAATCTAGCTAGATTTAGGTGTCTATAGAAGGGACCTTGGTATGGCCTATACAAACTCTATTGTTATCTCTCTAGAGCCACTAGATTGTTATTTTATGCCTTCAACAAGCCCTCAATCCTTAAAAAATTATCCACTTGGCCATCATCAGGTTGGGCTTGGTTGTTTGGAATGGGAAATGGATCAATGATAGGTGGGGTTGGTTGAAGCTCAAGAAAAAGTGGCATGAGAGGTCTTGGCATGATTTTCCTTGCTTGTATCAACTTTTTTCCCCTTATAACTATCTCATAAGCCCCAAGTAGAGTTGTCCCACCCATAGATTGGATCATGACTGAAATGTTTGAATTCAATGCTCTCAAATAGTAAAGGAAAACATAATTGGGTGTGGGCTTAATGATGATAGGGATCCTATCCTAAGTCTTTTGGAACCTATAGTTGATATCAACCATAGATTTTTGGGGTGCCCTTATAATTGAGGTAAGTTGTTCCACATGTGATACATGGTCACTTCTATTCTAAAAATGTTTACCTAGGCACTCACTAAACTCATCCCGAGTATTGATTGAGGCAGGAGTTAGACCCCTATACCACTGTAGGGCTTTGCCTTTCAAAGATGTGGATAATAGTCTCATGGCTACATTCTCTTATGTAATGTGATGTAATGAACAAAGGTTTATAATGATAGCAATGTGCTCTATAAGGGTGGTGGAGTTTTATCCTATAAAGTATGTTAAATTCTTCAAAGAGGAATCAAGGATGTCATCATATTACTGAAAGTTAAGAGGGCTACCCTCATTAAAGGGTATAAAATATTGATTCCTTGGTAGCATTGTGAATGGAATGAGAAATAGGCCTCACCTATAATATAACCTTTTGAATGGTAGTGTAGTCTATGCTCTATGGGGAAAGTGGCTTATTCTATACGTTATGATAGGGGACAAGGATGCTCTTACTTTCCTTCTTCTTGAGGGTGATAAAAACTCACTAAAATGAAAGTCGATACCCCTTATAGATGATCTTATTATTCTTAACATATAGGTAAGGGGATATATTTTGTGGATTAGAGATGTTTTGAGTCTCTAGGTGCTCTTGTCAAGTGTCTGCTACACTTGTTAGCCAAAGATAATGTTGATGTCTTAAAATGATGCTAGATCTAAATCAACAACAATGGGAAGTTTCAAGCTGTGGGACAATGCGGCTTGAAAACAACCTCCAGATTTTAAAGAAGTTGGTCTCTTCTTTTGTATTGGGTGTTGGGGAAAAGGGATAGGAGACTAAATAGAAACACAAAATGCAAGAATTGAAACCTAACTATGGCGATGCGCCTGAGAGTAATCCTAATCCTAACCTGAGCACAATGAAACTATTATGTGATTCTATTACATTTAAGAGCAGACAAGTGCATGATCAATGTAAAAGATTGGAATAATAGAAATAGAGGCTCACAACAGGGGAGTCTTTTGTTGAGATACAGGAATTGTCAACAAAGGCATAGTGTTCAATCTTCTTAATAGAATCTTCCAATCACATTAGAGGCGCAGAAGTCACGCACAGTTATGTAGAACTTTAGACTCCAGAAAATGGGACAGAAGTAAATAACATTTCCAATCACAACACTAGAAAATCTACAGCATAGACTACTTTTCAAATGACACAGATGACATCAATAAGGGCATAGTGTTCAATTTTCTTATTGAATCTTCCAGTCATACAAAATATGTAGAAACACACACAGTCATATAAAACTTTCAACTCAAGAAAATGTAACGAAAGTAAATGATATTATTGGTCAAAAACTCTGAAAGTCTAAAACTATGAGAATTCTCCCCCTCCTTTTTTTTACAATTCTTCTTCTTTTATAGCCCCGAATACGTAAATAAAAAATAATAATTTGAAATTTGGTGCATTCAATGCTTCCAAAAGCCATGCTAGAGAAGAATGGTTACCCTTAACTGTGGCATGGCGATTCCTGATTAGTTCCTCTCTTCACGCATGAATTTCAAATTTCATCACCTACTGGGCCGCTTAACTATCTATTATGCCTCCGCTGGTAGGGGACAAATAGATGGCATCTTCAATGCTTACAAGCTCCAAAAAAAACTACTCGGTGCACTGCTCCATCTACTCAAATTAACTCTCACCAAATTTCCCTCCATTTTCACTGTAACAGGTAGACGGGCACTTTGTTCTGTTTGTAATGGGAGAGGACCCTTTGTCAATTTTCCAAAAATCCTCTTGATCACCTAGAAGGCACCGAAGGATGACAATTGGTTGCTTTTGCTTTCTTTAAAATATCATTCAGGACCCACCATAATCTTCATTCGGTGATTAGGCTCGAAGGTGGTCTCTCGAAAGTTGATACGTGGTGACCTCTGCTACTCCTAGGAAGATATGTGGCATCTTCTACTTCTCCTACCGGGAGTATGTGGTGCCTTCCACTATTTTTGGATGGAGTAAAGAGGGACCCAGATGGTGACACTTGGTAGCCTCTGCTGCACTTTGATACCTAGCAAAATGAACGATGCCTTTATGCATTGAATGGAAAGCATGGACCCAGGCATTGAAACAAAGGGCTCTTGGTGGTCAACACGTGATGGCTTCTGCCACTTCTTCAAAAGGTAATTCAGAGCCTTTACAACTGCGACCTGGTGCTTTCTGCTCTCTCTGTCGCTTAGCTTATTGGAAGTTTTTGTCAAAATAGAAAACATAGATGCGTCTTATGATACGTAGATGTTGACACGTGGTGCATTCCCCTTAACTGCTACTAGGTACGTGGCATGATTTGTGGTTCTCTGGAAAGCTAAAATGAGGTCCTCAGAAGTCACCAGCTGTACATCTTCATCTCTCGGAGGCTGACACGTGGCCGCTTCTGCTTGAATCCAATACTTAGGCCAAAATTGAAATGAAAAGAGCAAAGGAGGAAAAAAGGGACAAAAAGGGACTGTGCTCTGAGGATGGCACTTGGCAACTTCTGCTGCGTTTCAACACTTAGGCAAAATGAACCTATCCTCTGCTCCAAAACTCTGCGGCTTCACTCGAAGAACCAAAATTGCAGTACTCGACTGAAAATTTGAAAGCAACGTAAAGTAAAAATTTCTCTACAGTTACTGGCGACCCTCGGGACTTTTGAGCCTGCTCAAAAAGAAACTCCACCTCTCGCTCGATCAAAATTGTGAAAATTATAGCTTCAAAGAGCCATCAACAAATGTTTAAATCACCTATTAAAAGCAAAGCAAGGAAAACAATGAGAAAATAAGAAGGGGAAACTATTTAACTATAATACATGAGAGACCTAAGTCAATTGAAATGTTTTAAATAGATTCTATTTATAGGGATCTCTTCAGGTTCCCCTTCCATCGACTCCAACTCAAATGAATTCTCTTGCTTGCATGCACGAATCCTATATGGACCAGTCCATAATGGTTTGAATTTGGTATGCTGACCCGGTTTGGCGGCCCTTGCATCCCATTTCAGAACAATCGAGCCCTCTTCAAAATTAGGATTTGAAGTCCTTTTGTCAAAATAATTTTTAATCATTCCCTAGTGCTTGATCAATGAATTATGAGCCATGTCCCTCTTTTCCTAAACTTCCAAAAGTTCTACGAGTCTGACCTACATGGGGCCATTTTCTTCGATCTCGATTTTCTTAATCAGCTGAAGAGCAGGGATTTCCAAACTTAGGGGAATCATGGTAGATTTTCCATACACCAATTCGTACGGAAACATTTTGATCACCTGCTTGGGCATGATCCTATCAGCCCATAGTGCTAGATTAAGCACTTTGTGCCACTCTTTATGATGATCAACCCCCACTCTTTTGATGAGTCTTATTAGGTTCTTGTTGGTTGACTCTGCCAGAGCATTACCTTGAGGGTAATAGTTAGATGAGGTTTTCAGATATATTCCATGTCTCAGGGCAAAGTCTAACACCTTAGACCCTAAGAATGCTTTAGCATTATCTAAAATGATGGTGTGAGGAGCCCCAAAGCAAGTAGTGATACCTCCTAGAAAATCTAGGATCACATTCTCTGTTGCTTCCTTAAGTGGGACTGCCTCGATCCATCTGGTGAAATAGTTCATAGCAGTTAGTATCCACTGAGCAAAAGGTTCATCCACAACTATTGGACTAAGGGGCATGGCTACATTTCTCCACATCCCCATATAATACTGGTAGGATTGACATTTTCTAACCAGTTGATAACAATCTGCAAACAAAGTAGGCCAAAAATATCCTGTCTCACTTATCTTTATGGCTGTGGTCTTTGTATAAAAATGTCCTCCTGATGTTCCATAATGCATTTCGTGTAGTATCCTTTTGGCTTCAGCCTATTCTACACATCTTAACAATTTCCCATCAGAATTTCTTCTGAAAAGGACTTATTCAATTAAGACAAAATGAACTCCCTGTATCCTGTAATACCTCCTCTTGTTTTGAGGGAGTTCTCTCGGGTAAACCCCATTTTTCATAAATTGAATCCTGTCTATGACCTAGGATTCTTGATCAATTTCTTGTAACTTTAGCACCATTTATGGCTCCTCTTCTGAATTTGCTCCCTCAGGTAATAGCTTTTCAAGCTCTTGAGTTATATATTGGCACAGTCCCCTGCCTCTAACTAGCTTGGTGGGTCTGACCTCTACATCATATTCAAGGATCTTGGTGATCCAATTGGCTCTTTTCTCAATAATTTCCCCTTCCATGATGTATTCCCTAACACTAGAGTGAGCTACAAGTATCAAAATTTTGTTCCCTGATATCAGATGCCTAAATTTCTTGAGGGCTTTCACCATGGCATAGGCTTGTCTTTCCACAAAATTGTACCTGGTCTCATAATCTCTGAGAGTTCTTGAGAAAAAGGCTATTAGGTGCTCCCCCTCTAGCCTGTCATTCTTTTGAGTTAGGACAGCAACAATACTTGATTACCCTCCATAGACATACAACATGAAGGGCTTGGAAAAATCTGGGTTCTTGAGCACTGGGGCTGTCGAGATAGCCTTCTTGATCCCCTCAAAAGCTTGCTTTCCTTCCATTGTCCACTTGAAGATTAGGCCCTTTTTTAGCAAGAGTGTCATTGGTCTAACCAAGCCTGCAAAATTAGATATGAATTTACTGACAAAATTGATTTTCCCTAAAAAGGATTGGAAGGCCTTTTTATTTGCTGGAAGGGGTAAGTCCATTATAGCTGTGATCCTCTCGAGATCTATAAAAACTCCTTCCTTAGATACTATGTGCCCCAATAGTTTACCTTGAGGTACAACAAAAATACATTTCTTGGGATTCAAAGATATCTCAAAATCCTGACACTTCTTGAAGACAGACTCCAAATGATCAAAATGATCATCAGCATTTTTTGAGAAAATAGTGAGGTTGTCCAGATAAACCAGGATGACCTTGTTGATAAGTTCACCAAAGGCTATGTCCATCACCCATTGAAAGGTTGCTCCTGCATTTGATAAGCCAAATGGCATCTTTGTGTAGGCAAATGTCCCCCATTTGGTAGTGAAAGCAGTTTTATACTGGTCTTCCTCAGCGAGCTAGATCTGATTATACCCAGAGAAACCATCAAGTAGAGAAAACCTCTCTGATCTAGCCACAGTTTATAGAATTTATTCCATGGAGGGTAAGGGATAGTGGTCCTTCAGAGATGCTCTATTTAGATCTCTAAAATCCACACATAGCCTTACATCTCCATTCTCTTTTCTAACCGGGACTAGATTTGATACCCAGGTTGAGTGTTTGGTTGGAAATATTATTTTGGAATCTAGAAGTTTCTACAACTCATCTACCATTAGTGGCTCTATCCTTGGATTTACTGGTCTCTATTTTTATCTGATGGGTTTGGATCCCTCAGTTAATTCTATGGTATGTTGGATAATGTCTCTATTGTATCCGTGAAGGTCTTCATAGCTCCAAGCTATGACTCCGTCATACTTTTGGCACAACTTGATCAATCTTTCCTTTTCTTTTGGAGTTGCAAAATTTTTGACCTTTAGTCTTTTCCCATCACTCACCTCCATTTTAGAATAGTCTACCTTATCTATCTGGAACCTTTTCTTTCCCAGGCTTACATCTTCTGGGTCAAACAAATTTTCTATGGTGATTAATCCTTTGGGGAGCTTATTGGTCCTTAATTGGATAATCTAATCACCATATGCCTCTTCAATTTTAGTTTGCAACTGATCTGCAAACTCATCTGATTACTGTAAGAAAGAGACTACCTGAGCATCACTCTCAAACACTTGCCAATTCTCATCATTGTCTGGGATGGTTGGCCTCACTATAACTTTTACTGACTCATTGTTAACCAATAGGCTAGTTGCTGGGTTGAACTGTGAGCCAATTTGAGCCATCCTATCAGCCTCAATGTTTTGACTTCGAGGAATTATTTCAATATTGAAGGCGTCAAAATTTTCTATCAAATCCCAAATCCTATGCCTGTAAGACCTCATTCTCACATTCTTGGCTACTACCTTTTCCTATATTTGCTTTACTACTAGCTCTGAATCTCCTTTTAGTTTTAGGTTCTTTATTCCCTTTTTTTAGGCTAACAGGAGCCCATGTACTAAAGATTCATATTCTACATCATTATTAGTGCAAGCAAATTGAAATCGGATAGCCCTTAAAATTTTATCACCATTTGGAGCAGTAAGACAAATCCCTACTCCAGCACCATGCTTACTTCTGGCCCCATCAAAATTCAAAGTCCAGAGCTCTGCATCTTGAGCAGTAGGTGCCTCTTCTCTTATAACATTTGGGATCACCTGATCCTCATCAAAAATGGCATACATGCCCAAACCAGTAGAGTCATAGTTCTCATACGGGTTGCTCTGCATCATAGCCAACAACTAGCTATTTTCTTCTTTTTGACCATGCTCAGTCCAGTCTCCTAGTTCTTCGACAAAATTTCTTTCTGCTTTATTCATCATGGCATGATTTACTTCCAATCTTCTTGTTGGTTCATTGGTGATGTGGTCTTTCGACAGTGGTTCAGACATAATTTTCATCTTTAAACCATACCTGGTTCTCAGAATGAGGTGAGACCAGTCAAGAGACATATATCCACCTATCTTTGCCGTAAAGTCTCAGGATAAACATAAACCAAAAATGGGAGGAATATCTATGACAACTATATCCTGGTTGACAATTACATTGGGGCATGTGAATAACTGCAAGGGGAGTTGCTTTATTCTCCCTATGGTTTGCACTATTTTACCGTCTAGCTGCATAACTCCCTTTGCAAGGGGTTCATATTTTATTTGCAAAGCATCAGCTATTTTCTTGGGCATCATAGTTGTACTAGCTCCTGAATCTATCAATGCATTATGCAGGAGTTTCTTTCCAACTATCAGAGTCAAATAAAAAGGCTCTGGCTTGGATTTACTTACTTGTACTGCATTGTTCATGAAGGCTGTTGTCGTTGGAGGAACCATATCTTTGAGCTTTCCCTTTCTTGCCAATCCTTCCTTGGATGTAGTACCTTCAGGTATTGCTGGCCCTCGTAGGGCTTCTTGCAGTAATTTATTTTGCTCAGGGATAGCCAAGATATCCCATATAGATACTTGTGCTGGAGTTTTCTTTAATTGGTCCATAATATTGATAGGTCCCAAAGACAGAGTTTTTTGGTAATAGGGATACCTTGTTCTTTCTTGAATCTGGGTAGGAATCCCTTGATCTTGCACCAACTGAGACACTTCCTATCTGACAGCAATGTTCCCTTGCCCTTGAGATGGAGGATTATTCTTGTCTTGACCATTTGCAATTTTGGGCTGCTCTACCATTCTCCTCTTTGATCTGGTATAGTAATCAAACTGCACTATTGGCCTCTGGGAGGTAGACGCTTTGTTCAAGAAGACTGCTTCTTCATCCTCAACCCATGAGAATAAAGGATGTTGAGGGGATATTTCTTCCTCTTATTGCAAGGACATTCCTTGCATCTGAGCCACTAGCATTGAATTCTACATGATGGGAGATTGGTAGGCTTGATAGCTACTGGTACTGGCAAATTGACCATCCATTCTTCTCAGCTCGGCTACTCTTTGTTGTAGATTGCCTCTAGGACAATCTCTAGGTGTGTGGGCATCATTGCAAGGGAAACACCAAGCATTAGTATCATCCACATAATTATTTTGGCCCAGAACCATCTCCCTGTTTGAGTTGGGAGGAAGGGTCTATGAGGGTGTGGGAACTGCAACTAATTGATTTGCTGGTTGATGGTTGGTTTGCCTTGGAGGGCCTTGATATTGGTTTGGTTGAGATGAGAACCTGTTTCCTTGATAGCCTTGATATGGAGGCTTGGGGAAAGTATTCTGCTGCCTCTTCATATTAATCAACTCATTAAAAAATGATCTTATGAGATTTTTGATATCATCCATCTCAGATGATGGAGTAGGGATAGGTCCTTTCCCAAAAGGCTGAGGGTATTGATACATGGACAGAGGTAGAGCTGTAGTTTTAGGTATTTCTTGAGGTAAAGGCAAGGAGATTTCTGGGAACATGGGCATGGGAGGCCTTGGAGGTAACTTTTTGGCATCGATTAAATGGTTCTCAGCTCTGACCATAAGGTCATAAGCTGCTGGCAAAGTGTGTCCTCCCAGTGACTGGATCATGACAGATATATCTGAATTTAAAGCTTTGAGATAGAATACTATGGCCATACCAGGTGGTGGTTTAGCTGCGACAGGGATTCTATGCCAGGTTTTTTTGAATCTGGTGTTGAAGTCAGTCATGTCCTCTTGTGGTCCCCTCTGAATGGTGATCAACTGCTGTAGTAAAGAAGACTTGTCACCTTTTTCTACAAATCTTTCAAAGAACAGATCTCCAAGCCATTCCCATGTGGAAATGGTATTTGGGGTCAAGGACCGATACCATTCTAAGGCCTTTCCTTTGAATGAGGCTGATAACAACCTTAGGGCCACATTTTGCTCTGTGACACCATGTATGGCACAAACATCTGATACATCTTGAAGATGCTCCGTGGGTGTTTTTGAGTCTTCCCCATTGAATTTGGGTAGAGCCTTTAGAGCATTTCCTGGAATAGGGTCCCAAACAGCTGGAGGTGTTGGGAGAAGTAAAGGGCTACCAGTGTTCCATTTTGCATAATTTCTTGGGGGGACATTGACTCCCCTATTTGGTATCGGTACGAATTGATTAACCCTTCTTCTTGGACTAATTACCAGAGGTGGCAAAAGAATACCTAGATTTACAACAGTTTGCGATCTGGTGACTGGTCCATAGCTCTGACTCCTCGTGGCTCTTTGGTTCATGCAGTCTTGAAAGAAACTTCAAGACTAGTCCCATTGAGTGTGCCAAAAACTGTTGATGTCTTAAAATGACGTTGGATCTTAATCAACAACAATGGGAAGTTTCAAGCTGTGGGACAATGTGGCTTGAAAACAACCTCCAGATTTTAAAGAAGCTGGTCTCTTCTTTTGTATTGGGTGTTGGGGAAAAGGGATAGGAGACTAAATAAAAATGCAAAATACAGGAATTGAAACCTAACTATGGTGATGTGCCTGAGAGTAATCCTAATCCTAACCTGAGCACAATGAAACTATTATGTGATTCTATTAGATTTAAGAGCAGACAAGTGCATGATCAATGTAAAAGATTGGAATAATAGAAATAGAGGCTCACAACGGGGGAGTCTTTTGCTGAGATACAAGAATTGTCAACAAAGGCATAGTGTTCAATCTTCTTAATAGAATCTTCCAATCACATTAGAGGTGCAGAAGTCATGCACAGTTATGTATAACTTCAGACTCCAGAAAATGGGATAGAAGCAAATAGCATTTCCAATCACAACACTAGAAAATCTACAGCATAGACTACTTTTCAAATGACACAGATGACATCAACAAGGGCATAGTGTTCAATTTTCTTATTGAATCTTCCAGTCATACAAAAGATGCAGAAACACACACAGTCATATAAACCTTTCAACTCAAGAAACTGTAACGAAAGCAAATGATAGTATTGGTCAAAAACTCTGAAAGTCTAAAACTATGAGAATTCCCCCCTCCTTTTTTTTACAATTCTTCTTCTTTTATAGCCCTGGATACGTAAACAAAAAATAATAATTTGAACTCTGGCACATTTAATGCTTCCAAAAGCCATGCTAGAGAAGAACGATTGCCCTTAATTGCGGCATGGTGATTCCTGATTAGTTCCTCTCTTTGTGCCTAAATTTCAAATTTCATCACCTACTGGGCCGCTCAACTGTCTATTCTACCTCCACTGGTAGGGGACAAATGGACGGCATCTTCAATGCTTGCAAGCCCCAAAAAAAACTACCCAGTGCACTGCTCCATCTACTCGAATTAACTCTCACCGAATTTCCCTCCATTTTCACTGTAACAGGTAGACGGGCACTCTGTTCTGTTTGTAATGATAGAGGACCCTTTGCCAATTTTTTGAAAACCCTCTTGGTCGCCTAGAAGGCACCGGAGGATGACAACTAGCTACTTTCGCTTTCTTTAAAATATCATCTAGGACCCACCACAATCTTCATTCGATGATTAGGCTCGAAGGTGGTCTCTCAGAAGTTGATACGTGGCGACCTCTGCTGCTCCTGGGAAGATACGTGGCATCTTTCGCTTCTCCTGCTGGGAGTATGTGGTGCCTTCCGCTATTTTGGGGATGGAGTAGAGAGGGACCCAGATGGTGACACTTGGTAGCCTTTGATGCACTTTGATACCTAGCAAAATGAATGATGCCTTTATGCATTGAATGGAAAGCATGGACCCAGGCATTGAAACAAAGGGCTCTTAGCGGTCGACACGTGGTGGCTTCCACCGCTTCTTCAAAAGGTAATACAGGGCCTCCGCAACTGCTACCTGGCACTTTTTGCTCTCTCTGTCACTTAGCTTGTTGGAAGTTTTTGTCAAAATAGAAAACACAAATGCATCTTACGATACGTAGATGTTGACACGTGGTGCGTTCCCCTTAACTGCTACTGGGTACGTGGCATGATTCGTGGTTCTCTGGAAAGCTAAAATGAGGTCCTCAAAAGTCACCAGCTGTACATCTTTATCTCCCAGAGGCTGACACATGGCCGCTTCTTCTTGAATCCAATACTTAGGCCAAAATATAAATGAAAAGAGCAAAGGAGGCAAAAAGGGACCGTGCTCTGAGGATGACACTTGGCAGCTTCCGCTACGTTTCAACACTTAGGCAAAATAAACCCGTCCTCTGCTCCAAAACTCTGCGGCTTCGCTCAAAGAACCAAAATTGTAGTGCTCGACTGAAAATTTGAAAGCAACGTAGAGTAAAAATTTCTCTATAGATAACACTAATTCTTTAGCTTCTTCTTCAATTGGTCCCACCAGGTGTGCTAAAATTATTATGGATGTAGATTGCACCCGAGCTAAAAGTATAAATGTTCAAATCCTACTCTCAAATTGAGTCCAACATTGGAATGACCCTAGGCTATGGGTTACCTAAACTTGGGTTAGACCTCTAGGACTTTTAATGAGGGTAGTTCTTCAAATATAAAAATATAGTCCCTTTTACTGAACCTGCGCTATTGAGATGAAAAGGGAGAGAAATATGTGAATGGAAATATATAATAAATATGGTGATGCACCACATGTTAAATAATGCACTTTCAGCTTAGACACTTTTATGACTACTAATGAATTTAATCAAGCCAAGAACTAGTTAAATGTTACGATAAGGTTACAAGCATGAGTATTTTGTATGAAGGCTAAAAAGAGACTCATAACTTAAAGGACAAAAAGAGATATGTCTATATAAGACACTATGGACTTATGACACTTCAAGAGGAACATCACTAGATGACACTTCACACAACCTACAAGAAACCAATAGAATTGAATCAAGGTACATGAAGAACATACATATGATGAATAGGAACATACACTTTGCACATCAAACTTCAATAAAGCACACTTTGCATTTAACTAGAATCTAAAAACTATCTTATATTGCTTCAAGAGAGTGTTATAAATTTATTTTGATAGAGATTCATTATCTTTAGGCAAGGGATGAAAATCTAGAGATCAAAGCCAATATATATAGGAAGAGAAAAGGTGAGAGAGAGGAATTGGTACTAGGAGGGCATTAATGAACCCAATCTCATTGAAAATAACCATCACCATAATCCTCTTTGATATTGATCCTACATTAATGTTACTTTGTCCTTTTTTGGCATGATGGAGGATATGAAAATCAAGACCAATTATAAATAAAAATCTCAAATACTGCATGAACCTTCTCGAGCTCTTTTATATCAAAGTCATTTATTAGAAGGGCAAAATCTTCATTTCAGGACCATGCCCATGTCTAATTTTAGTGAATGTTTATCAAGAGTATGGTTATGCTCAATGATGGGATCCTCCTTCATTAATTTCATTTATCTACCCCTATTTCATATCTTGAACATAGTCTACTATTGATGAAAACCAATGTACCTAATTGGTTTTCTTATATTTCAAAATTGACAAAGCTCTACTAGATGCATGGTCCCATTTCAAGGCTCAACTACCAACCCTTTTGGTCTACATTAGATCTAAAAATACCCATTTTATCTCTGTGGTTCTCTAATGGTAGTGATCAATCCTAATGATTCATTTTGGTTCAACTCTGACCCTACTCGAGCTTGATTGCTTTGTATTTACCTTAGTCAAAAATCTACTCCTTTGACCTTCATCAAAAGTCCTAGATTTTCCCTTAATTAATTAGCTATCAGTATTTGACTTAGTTTATTAACATTATGACTCATCTCACATCATCTAATCTTTGTTTGTTTTAATGATCACTAATAATCAATCATCTACCAGCTCAACATGCTCTTGACACTTGTCAATCATGCCTTTACCTCAAAATTTGTTGACTCTTTGACTTGCTTGCATGTTGTTAGATGTGATTCCACAATTGAACATGATCCATTGATCTTCCTAGTCTCATTAACATATCAATCACTACTCATTATTGGATATTATTTATGATTGAATGTTGATTATTGATCTTGCTTTTTGAATCCAAATGACTATCCCATGGAACTTAAAATTAATGTCTACATACCTATATTTGACATTTATGTGAATGTATTTGAAGTCCATGTGATCATCATTGAGATATTTAAAAACCAACAGTCATTTAACATGACATAAATTTGATGCATGCACACCCATCAATTGATGTCCATAGGAATGCCAATGATGTCTATATGACCGTCAATCTTTGGACCCCAATAGATGATTGTTGAGCTTTAACTTTGACACTTGCATGAACATCACTCTACTAGAATAAATTCTCTAAAACAAATAATTCTATCAGAGCTTTTGCATCAGTCATTTTGTCCTTGGGATTTTTATTTGGGACACTTTCCATGAAAGAAATAATGTCTTTGGGACTTATGCCATGGATAAAATGTCTAAAAGAATTTGCCTTCAGGATTTTTGGTTACAAGATTTTACATTGGGACATCTATTTTAGATAAAATGTTCAAGAGGATTTACACTTCGAGATTTTTGTTTCAAACAAAATGTTCAAAATAATTCCCATCACTTAGTCAAATAACTTGAAACAATTTGCCTGAAGGAAGTATTAACACTTAGCCCAAAATATTAACACTTAGCCAAGTAAAAGTGTCTGCAAAAATTGAACCTAGCCAAATAAAATCCCAAAATAAAAATTCCAAGGACTTATCTAAAACAAAGGTTTTGCACTTTGCTTTTTGGTCTATAGACTCTCCCAGACTTATACTTGAATTGCTAATGGATATTTGAAGGCTTGAATGAACTATGTAAACCTAAAGCTTGTTCAAAATTGTTCCATAACATAGAATTCATTTGATCACCATGAGAATCTACTCAAACCCTTTACCTCACTCTATGAACCTGCCCCTCAAAAATTGATAAAATACACTTTAATCAAGCTTAAAGTGTTTCAAAAGCTTTGCAAGCTATGGGTGATCTTTGGATCACTCATTCCATCTAAAACTTGGTCCACCTACTCTAACCATTTCTAGGCAAGATCTCCATGTTTGCCAAATGGGGCCAATAATATATTCTAGAGAAAAAGGAATAATCAAAATGTTAAACACAGGGGAATGCCATAATCCAATAGTCAACATAACCTACTAAAAAGTGGTGATACCCAAGGTCCAATAATCATCATTCACATCACAAGGATTACGGTCCACTCAAGAGGGTGCACATGAGGAGGCATCCCATCACAAGCCATATTTATCTAGCCAATGGTTATTGCATGCCCCTATAATATCAATGTGATGGATAGCCTTTTCACTTTTGATGGAATAAATAAAGAAGGCACTTACAATATCTATGGATTTTACTTGGCACTTGCAACAATGGTGTAGAAAAAAAATTGAGGAAATAGTTTTATTTTAGGAGTCTATCACATAAAAGGATTTTACACTAGAACAAGAAGCATCCTAGTCGAGGGAGGAAAATGTAGACTTATACCTCCACACCACCAAAGCTGGAAATTAATCGCTGATACCTACCCTACATTGGTTACTCAAGTCTTAGGTGACCAAGTCATGTCTGAGAAAAAATTATTCATATCCCTTTTATCCTAGTTAACAAAATATTGGATCATTACTTAGAAGCTTCAACAACTTCAAATGTAAGGTCAAAATATAAAGGTAGAAAGATTATCTATTTTTGAGATCTTTGAATATTATGAGCAATTATTAGAAACTGTTTCACTCTAATCTCAACACATAGCCATAAGCATGCTCGACAAGAAGTAACAACTAAATACCATATGGAGTGAAGCCAACCTAGAGTTTACTAAGGCCGATAAAGCCAAAGTAATAATGGGGGATAAATTGGCTACCTATGGTGAGTTGGATGTCACACTTAAGAAATATTTAGAGTCAAGAGATAATGTGATGCAAAATCTAGAAACATGAAAAAAAGAGACATTATGTAATCCATTTGGTGGATTTTGGACATAAATACACATAAATAGATTGGAGGAGTCAACACAATAAATCCAATAGAAGGTGTCACATGCTAGGGCCATCCTCACAATCATAGAAGATGGTGACATTCAAAATCTTATGGGGTACTATGATTAGCATGGTGTGGGAAGTTCTCATCGATTGGATGATGCTCAAGAAAATTTTCCATTTGGATAGCTCTATTGTAGATATCATCAAGGAGCCCCAGTTCATTCTACCAAACCAACTCTAGTAAGAACTTTAATAGATAAAAACTACTATAACTACACAACCAACCATTTAAATGTAGCTCGAGCACTAGATTCTACAGCTATAGCTTCTTTAGCAACAACTCTAATAATATCTTCTTCTTAGTCTCCCTCAGTTTTAGAAACACAATGTATGCCTCGACCTCTCTAGGTACTACACAAATTCCAAAATTGTAACAATTTTAATATTTTTTCTAGTATTGAAGGTCTTGAGAATTATGAAAGGGGCTAGGTTGGTTAAAAACTCATAAAAGGTGGCCACCTAGTTATGCTAATCTATTAAAAGCTCAAAAGGGTGGTAGATTAGTATGTTACTTAGTTAAAAACCCATAAGGATGTCTAAATAGTGTAAAAGAAGTGAAAATAGGTAAAAAACACCTTACATGATTACTATAAGTAATGATTTTATATCAACCTCTCAACATAGTAAATTTTCTTGGCTCTAGCACAAGGTGCACTTCCTGTAACTTTGTCTCAAGATGAGACAATTGTTTGAGTCTGTGAAAGTGTTGATAGTAGAATAGAATTGTAAAATAGTAGTGTAGAAACATGACAAGTGGGTGGTGGATTTCAACATTTATAAAGTATTTCATTTTGTATGTATTTGGCTTATGTATGTATTCCAAAATTCTATGAAATCTAAAAAGACTAATTTGAGCTTGAACTGTTGACCAAATTTGACCCTGCAGGTCAAATTAGGACCCTTATAGGTAAAAAAATGATTTTTAGGTGTTTAGGGGTCCAATATATTTGGGAATAAGGTATATCATAGGTCATTTAATGTTATTTAATGCTATATTAGCCTTGGTCATTAGTCATTTTAGTCCTTATATTATTTTGAGGTCAAAAGGGAGCATTTAATGACTTGTACAACCTCCTTGGGAAATGTGAAATTTCAACAAGGTGATGTCATTCCCCATATGTCCTCATATTTCTTAATAAATAATTAGTAATTGAAAGTGGTAGGTTTTTCAAAAGAAAAAGTAATTTTATTGGGAAGTGTGCCACATGGGATAAGATTATGAAATGTCTCTTCAGCTTCCTTACGATCAAATCCACATTTTAAATGCTATAGAAGTTCCATTTTTGAGCTAAAACCATTTTGATCCTTCTTCACCCTTCTAGACATATAAAACCAGTCTTCATGTTTGTACTTGGTATGATCATCAAGAGAAATTCTAGGCCAAACTCCTTTGGAAAGTGAAATTAAACTCAGATATCTCCATTTCCATAACAAGAGTTCAAATAATGGTGGCCTATGCTTTATGAACTATTGATGTAGTGGATTGCACTAGGGGCAGGAGGCTGAGCTCCTACCTTTCCACATGCAACAATGGAAACTCCCCTCTCACCTGTGGGACTGGCGAAGTTAGAGGGGAGAGTCTCTAGATAAGATCTAGCTCCCTTTGATGTATCTTTTAGGCCCTAGTTTCTCTTACTGCTAACAAACAAAATGAAAAAGGGGGGGATGAAAAGAGAGAGAGAGATGCTAAAAATAGAACCTAAGCCTAAAAATGAAAAGGTGATACACTAGAAAATGTGACCCACCCAGCCTGAATATACACTTTTCACCAAAAGGAAGCACCTATACACTTCATATAAAGTGGGAAGTTCTTCTGCAATAGTCATCTAGGGGTCCATGGAAGTACAGGGAGGAAGAAACTACTAGAGGCATCCTGGGACACACTTTGACAGCCTATTCACAGGCACCTATATTCTTTCTATAGACACTTTTGGTAGACCTGCAGAAAGGAGACTTCACAATACACTGGACATGCTGTAATCGATCTATGAAAAAGCATGAAAGACAATGACTTAACACAAAAGAAGAAAATAGACATATACTTTAAAGTGTAAGTCCATATGGAGGTAAAAATGCTAAGTCTTGATTGAAGGTAAAATCTCGCAGTGCTCTAGTTTACAAGCCCGAGAGATTTTTGGGCAGAGTTTTGCCTTAAGGCTAAGAGAGTGGCCCCTTTCTCAAATGAGAAATTTTACAATATATAGAAAGAGGAAGAGAACTTGGCACTTCTTGGGAGAGATTTTGGCACTGTTTTCTCAAGTGGCCCACGTGTGTTTTGAACCTTGGGAAGAGGAAGCCATCTAATTGTCAGCTCCTAATTTGACTTTGGTGTTCAATATTAATGTAAAAACATGGCCACACCTCTTTTCTACAAATAGACTATGGTTTGTCCCCTCATAAATGCCAACTAAAGGAAATAGGCAGCATCGCTCATCTGGCAATAACTCACCTCCTCTTTGCCACTTGGACTGCTTTGTCTCTTTTTGCACCTTGTCATCTTCCTGCTATTGTCTCTTTTTGCTCCTTCAACCCTCGAGGGTGATATTCTGGTGGGTCACTATGTTCCTTGGGCTCTTTTCATGGTTGGCACTCAGGCATTTCAAAAGCAAACAACTATTTCACTATCTTAAAATTGACGTTTGCACAGCCATCACCTTGAAATTGAATACCCAACGGCTAGTCTGTCTTCTTAAAATTGACAGCTTTTGGGATGTCACCATCCTTGCAAAATTTTGTCGGGTCTTTTCTATGAGATTTTTCTATGGGTTTTTTTCTTCAAGCTTTTCCTGCAGACAAAAAGTATACATAATTATCCCAGTCTTTATTATTCCTTGGCTCCTTTTCTTTTGGGTTCCTTGGCTTTTCTTTGTGCTGGCAGCCTTCCTCCAAATTCCTTCAAACAAAAAGTTTAAAGGAATTCAAAGCCTTAAGTCCTTTTCATGCCCTTGGAAATCCTTTAGCTGCCTTTGAAATGCCCCCTGCCCTCTGCAAGTGCTTTTGGACACAGAACTGCCCTCCATAAGGGAACCCGCCCTTTGGCTTTGGGATGCTCCTTTAAACCAAGCTATTGAACTGACCCATTGAACCAAAAATGGTTCACTGGTTCAACACTACATGCTAAGCCTTTGTTAAACTAAGCCTTTTAACCTTTCTCGCTTGAACCAACCATTGAACTAATCCATTAAACTAGTTCAATGGTTCAACACTGCACACTGAGCCTTTAAACTATGTGTTGAACCAAGCTCGATTAAACCAAATGTTGAACCAAGGCATTGAACTAAGAATGGTTCAATGATGCCAACCTTCCTCATGATTTTCTTCAGACCAGATCTTGAAGAAGCCTTGTAAAATCCAGCACTCTCTAAACTAATCCTTCATGCGCCAAAAGACTAACTTGCAGAGTCCATAGAAAAACTTCTCCTGCAAAGTCCGTAGAAATCCAAGCTTTACAGAGTTTGTAGAAATAGACCTATAAAGTCCATAGAAATGGACCTATAGAGTCTGTAGAAATTTTTTAGAGTTTGTAGAAATGGACAGATTCATGCAAAATTAAAAAATGAAATGGCCTAGAATAGCAATGATAGAAGGGGACCGATTTTTGGCCTGTTGGGAAAAAATGGTCAACAAATTGGTGACTCCAAGGGGAAGCATGCCTGCTATGCTTAGAGACCAGTTGCCTTGTAGTCCATTGGGCACAGAGTCAAAATGTAGCTTTGAATAAAGTTAGCAATAACCCCAAAGATCCAAGAAACAAACATGAAGCTTTTTACCCCAGACACAAAGGAAAACACACAAGGCTAAAAACACTACTTGTGCAAACTATACTTAGGGAAAGCAAGAAAGACAACTGAAAGCAAACTACTATGTACTACTAACTGGGTTTATTTGCTTTCCTCCTGGATCAAAAGGAAAACTTCTTAAGTCCCCTTCTTGGCAAGAAGACTTATGGTGCTAGACAAGTGGCTAAATGAAATGGAGAGTTGGTGACCTACTCCTCTTGCCTATCACCTGGATTGGTTGGTATCTGAGTGGATCAAATTTGAACATGCATCCAACATATACATACTCTATTCATTCCTAGAAGCTTGTTGAATGCTAGTCTTTCATGCTGGTGCATTTCACCAAGAAATCAGTGGCTACTGGCTCATCACCATAGGCCCTTTGACCTACATAGTCCCTCTGCAATGCATCATGGTTTGACCTATTTCTTTCTGCTTCATTGGAGATCATGCCAAACTCATCCTCTGCTCTTTCTTGGCCTTCTTAAAGAAGGGTAATAGTTGTGATGTCTGAAATGGAATCAAAAATTGATTGCTCATCCCCTAGAACATCACCTCTCTGTTTAAAAAATTCTTCTTCAAGGCTTTCCTCAAGGGAGACCAACTTCTCCTTTTCCTCCTCAAAGATCAAGATCTCTAGATGTTCAAAAATATTCTCCTAATCCTCCTCCAACTCAGGATCCTTGGCATAGTAGTCCTCCTCATCGAAATGACAAGGAAGTTCATCAAACAAATGGGGAGAGAGCTCACCATGCTTAAGTTCCTCCTCATACTACTGGAACATCCACATGTATGCGTGACCTACGTCTTCTCTATTGCTAATGAGGTCTTCACAAGGAGCATCGATGATGATTTATTCTTCATTGTCGATCATGATAGCCTTCTGGAAAACTATAGATTGGATCTTTTGCTCCTCACTTGCCTCCTACAAAATAGGTTCCTCCTTGAGAAGGGGTGAAATGGAAAAACCATGTGGAAGAGAAGGTAATCCTTGAGCTAGAATTGAATGATTCTCCTCCTTCCACTTGGTCAACACTTCATCTATATTAGGTGTGGCTTGATATCTCTCTTGGAAGTGTGTAGATGGGGTGTGTTCAGACATGGAATGTGACATTGGGTCTGAACCATCCATCACATATTGGCTGAGGAATCTCTCTCTAGATTCTAAGTCTGTAATTTTTCTGGCCATATCCTCTTAGAAGAGCCTTATTTGGAGGTCAATGGAATCATGGGTAGGAGTAGCTTTATCTTCTTCAAGGTTTTGAGTAAAACCTTGCTTCTCCTCTTTCCTACCCCATGATTCCACTATTTCCTTCTAGGTCAGGAGCATGCCATCAAGATCAGTGACATGGGGAAGTTGAGGAAGACTAGGAAAGGTTTGTTGATGCATAGGAAAAGCTATTTTAAGTGAAGGTGCATTTTGGCATGTATAATCCATTGCATAGGACCATGTACCTTGTATTTCTTCATATGTTTTGATCAAGCTCAGGATATTCATAGAACCACCTCAAACAGCTCCGCTAGTTACCCTTCAATAATGAAGTAACGCTAGAGTTTGAGGTGGTTCCATAATAACTTGAGATCCACCAAAGTTATACAAAAATGTGATTTTTTGAAGGCACCAGGACTGTTTAGCCAACTGATTCAACTTAGAGTTGCCATTGGTGTTGATGCAAAAGCCTCAAAAGGCTGGTTGGTTAAAGAACACACCAAAATTTTTTCAAATCTTTGGACCTAACTTGTCTTAGTTGGTCCCACTGGGCGTGCCAAAAACTATTGACATAGTGGATTACACCTAGTGTAGGAGGCTGAGCTCCTACCTTTCCACACACAATAATGAAAACTCCCCTCTCGCCTGTGGGATTGGCAAAGCTAGAGGGGAGAGTCTAGATAAGGGCTAGCTCCCTCTGATGTATCTTTTAGGCCTTAGTTTATCTCACTGCTAACAAATAAAATGAAAAAGGGGGGGATGAAAAGAGAGAGAGAGAGATGTTAAAAATAGAACCTAAGCCTAAAAATGAAAAGGTGATATACCAAAAAATGTGACCCACCCAGCCCAAATATACACTTTTCACCAAAAAGAAGTGCCCATACACTTCATTTGAAGTCTGAAGTTCTTTTGCAATAGTTAGCTAGGGGTCCGTGGAAGTACAGGGAGGAAGAAACTACCAGAGGCATCCTGGGACACACTTTGATAGCCTATTCATAGACACCTATATTCTTTTTGTAGACACTTCTGGAAGACTTGCAGAAAGGAGACTTCATAATGCATTGGACATGCTGTAATTGATCTATGAAAAAGCATGAAAGATAATGACTTAACACAAAATAAGAAAATAGACATATACTTTAAAGTGCAAGTCCAGATGGAGGTAAAAATGCTAAGTCTTGATTGAAGGTAAAATCTGGCAGGGCTCTGGTTTATAAGCTTGAGAGATTTTTGGGCAGAGTTTTGCCTTAAGGCTAAGAGAGTGGCCCGTTTCTCAAATGAGAAATTTTAAAATATATAGAAAGAGGAAGAGAACTTGGTGCTTCCTGGGAGAGACTTTGACACTCTTTTTTCAAGTGGCCCATGTGTGTTCTGAACCTTGGGAAGAGGAAGCCATCTGATTGTGGGCTCCTATTTTCACTTTGGCATTCCATATTTATGTAAAAACATGGCCACACCTCTTTTCTACAAATAGACTGTGGTTTGTCCCCTCATAAATGCCAACTGGAGGAAATAGGCTGTGTCACTCATCTGACAATAACTCACCTCCTCTTTGCCACTTGGACTACTTTGTCTCTTTCTACACCTTGCCATCTTCCTGCTCTTGTCTCTTTCTGCTCCTTCAGCCCTCAGGGGTGATCTTCTTGGGCTCTTTTCATGGTTGGCACTCAGGCATTTCAAAAGCAAATGGCTATTTCACTGTCTTAAAATTGACATTCACATAACTGTCACCTTGAAATTGAATACCCAATGGCTAGTCCATCTCCTTAAAATTGATGGCTTTTGGGACGTCACTGTCCTTGGCAAATTCTATTAAGTCTTTTCTATAGGGTTTTTCCATGGGTTTTTTTCTTTGGGCTTTTCCTGTGAATAATTTTTTTTCATAATTGTCCTGGTTTTTGTTATTCCTTGGCTCCTTTTCTTTTGCATTCCTTGGCTTTTCTTTGTGCTGACGGCCTTCCTCTGAATTCCTTCAAACTTTTTGTCTGAAAGAATTCCTTCGAACAAAAAGTTTGAAGGAATTCAAAGCCTTAAATCCTTTTCGTGCCCTTAGAAATCCTTCAGCTTCCTTTTAAATTCCCCCTACCCTCCACAAGGGATTTTGGACCTAGAAATGCCCTTTGCAAGGGCACCTACCCTTTGGTTTTGGGATGCTCCTTTGAACCAAGCCATTGAACCGACCCATTGAACCAAAAATGGTTCAACGATTCAACACTGCACATTGAGCCTTTGTTGAACCAAGCCTTTGAACCTTTCCCACTTGAAACAACCATTAAACCAATCCATTGAACTAGTTCAATGGTTCAACATTGTGTGTTGAACCAAGCTTGATTGAACCAAATGTTAAACCAAGGCATTGAACTAAGAATGGTTCAATGATGCCAACCTTCTTCATGATTTTCTTCTGACAAGATCCTGAAGAATCCTTGTAAAACCCAGCACTCTCTAAACTAATCCTTCATGTGCCAAAAGACTAACCTACAGAGTCCATAGAAAAACTTCTCCTTCAGAGTCCGTAGAAATCGAAGCTCTATAGAGTTCGTAGAAATAGACCTGTAGAGTCTGTAGAAATGGACCTGTAGATTCCATAGAAATTCTATATAGTATGTATAAATGGATAGATTCATGCAAAATTAAAAAATGAAATGGCCTAGAACAACAGGGATAGAAGGGGACCAATTTTTGGCCTGTTGGGCAAAAATGGTCAACATGAACCATCCTCATGAAGTTGACTATATTTTTTTAATTGCAAATTTGTCCACCCTATAGGTTTTATCTTGGTTTAGATATGTCTATAAAAACTAATTGATGAAGTTGTTTATAAATGATGTTGGCTTCCTTATCTGATTATCCTTATTCTTGGTTTCATTTTTTAAGGTGTTTTTATGAGCATATCATCTTAGGTTTACAAATTTCTCTCATTTGGGATGATAGACCTATTTTCACCATTTTCAGATCTTCATGCTTTGACAATGGCTTTAGAGGGTTATGATAGGTTTATTTCCATGTTTTAAATGTGATATTTATTCCCATTGACCTTCTAAACTCATTCATCAAAGCAATTCTCTATGAGGGTGCAGTCATGAACACCATATAGTCAACTTCTTGCTCATTGTTTACTTGCAACCATGGTGAAGGATGTGTATGAAACTAGTATGGCATGTTCATAGAGGTGTGTCTAAGGTTTTTATGCCTTGTTTTATCCTTTATCAACATTAAATAGTGAATCAAGCTTTCATTTGATGGAAAAAGAGGGATTGTGCAGTCATGTGCAACACCCTCACATAATTCTACCATAAAAATACACTTACAAGTGCTTGAAAGAAAATATCACGTTGAAATGAAGGTTTTGAAACTAGTTCAAGATCCTCATGATGATAAACATGCATTTTAAAGGAATATAATGGGGCTAGAGTGATCAAATGGTCAAAATAATGCTCACTACCCATACTCATCTTCAATGCATGCAAACATGAGAATAACCACCTACAGGTGGCCTAACAAAGGATTGTGATGTCATTCTAGAGTGTTGAAACATGATTTGGAACTATTATTAGCATCCCAATATGTTGAAGACACTTTAGCATGTATGTTTGAGATGATAAATTGCTATGAGAGTTGAAAACCACCTTCCAAAGATCTAATAACTGATTTAGGGTTTCTTCCCCCAAACGTGCAAAATAGAGCAACTATCTATTTTGAAGAGATCTTATAATAATGGTATGCTGACTCTGGATCACCCCTAGTGCACTCAAATCTTAGCCCCTTCATAGTATAATGACTTTTCAAAGTCTGGAGGGTAAGTGACTAAGGGAAAGAGACTATTGAGGATCTCAAATTTGTATTTTTATGCACTAAACTTAGGTAGTGATTACCTATAAGATTTTGATCCAAAAGAGCCTTCACACCTAGTGATGCAAAGCTAGAACATGCCAATATATGATAGTGGTTTTAAATGGTTCAAGTGACATCTATAGCCTAAGATATTATCTAAATAAGATAGTGTACTATCTCTTTTATCCCATACATACCTATAAGGGTTCTTTTACTTGAAAACATCTACCTATAACCATATTGCCTCCTTCAAGCTTAACCCAATGTTGCAAGTGGATCATTCCTTCATGATTGAAAGTTTTTAGGTGGTGAAAGGCATATCAATAGTATTTCTTATCTAATAATCCATCAAGTGGAATAAATATGCAATGTTTTAACCCTATTTACACCTACAGGTATCCTTTCACAAAGAGATACACACCTATAACTAACTGTAATAGCACACAGTCCAAGATGGAATCACCTAAGTTGGTAGATGAAATATGTTTTCAAATGGTTCATGAGATTGTATAAGGATGTGTAACCTTTTAAGAGAAGAATTCACACCTATATGATTATACTAGTCAGAACATAGTTGATTGTGTTTGACTGTGATAATAGTGAATAGGTTTGGGGTTCAAAGTGATGGAGAAGGACTAGGAAAGGTGAACAAGTGAATCCAAAAAGTGTCAAATGATACTAATAGATTATAAATGGAGTGTAAAAATTGTCTCCAAAGTCAAATCATGCAAGGCATCTATAGGAATGGTGTCAAAAAGAACAGGAGATAGTCAGGGTTTGTATTTACAGTCTTGAGAAGTTAGGTATGGAAAAGAGTATATGAAGAGTTGAAGTAATGGGAAATAGGTATATAAAGGGATCTAAATAGGTATCACACAATCTATATGAGGAAACCATAAACGTAGTCTGCCTTTTCTAGGTCTATCTTTGATTTTGAAGTGTCAGATAACCTGATCAAAGGACAATTTTTTGTAAAAATCACCCTCATTGATTGGATAGGCTTATCCTACTTCTTTTTTTTCTAGACAAATAGGGGAAATTCCCTCTATTTTATCTTAGATAGATGGCACTCCCTTTAAGTGAAATTGGTAGGTTTTGGGGAGAAAATGACAAAAGGGTAGACCAGGAGTGTTTGAAAATTTAAAGGAGGTTTAGGAGGTTATAATAAATATATAAAAATAGAAGGTACCTTTCATAAAATGATAAATCTAAAAAGGGAGGTCTAAAACCTTAAAGGTACAGATAGGCTCACTAGGTAGGCTTTAGGCCTAAGGTACAAATGAAGTGTCAAATCCAATTTTTGCATGAGGTGATATTTTTACCCTATTAATAAATTGTTTTTAAGGTCATTAAAAACATTTATACTCTTATTAAATTCAAATAACTCAAATTGGATGGCCTAGAACACAAATTTTGCAAGCAGGTCTGTTAAGCATGGTTAGGCCTAAAAGCCAAATGAGGGTTCAATTTATTTTTTAGCCTTGGGGTAAGTATTATAAATCATTTGGACATGTGTATTGGGTCACTATAGAGGTGATAAATCTTTTGGAAGGAAATCATGTTGTAGGGGAATCAATTTTTGGGCTCAAGATAACTTCAAGCCTATAGGAATGGTAAAGAGAGACCGAGTAAGCAACTTGAGATGCTCACATATCACTTGAGGTTATGCATGAGGATATATGGAGTTAAATGAGATTAATAGGTTATTTTAAAATCATTTTTATGATATTTTTTGGTAGTTTCAATGTTAATGTTTTATGAACAAACCTTAAGAGCCTAAACCACTCAAAATTGTTACAAACCCTTGTTAGTGACCTAATTGGAAAAACATAGTTGGATAGATACTATAATGTCATATTTTATATATAATGGTAATTGGAATTTGTATAAGGATATATTAGGTTCCTCCCCACCCTTTTTAATTATATGAAACCATACGGATGGAGTAAAAAATAAGGTGTTTTTGACTATTCTATGTGTTTTGCAAGTTCCAAGAGGAGTCTAAAGATGAAACAAAATTTGGGAGAAGTATTAGGACTTGGGATAACAATTAATATACATTTAATTCTTTATAATAACTCCTAAATTCTCAAATAAATAACTTCATCTCAGCCAGTAAAAATTGGCATAATGACCAAGCTAGTGAGAAGGGTGGGAAACTTGACGTGAGCTAATTTTAAAGTATGACTGATATCTCTAAGGCCATGGAGGGTCTTTGAAAGTGTCATCAACTCCATCCCATGAATTTACATTTAAAATTTAAGCCAAATTTGAGGTCAAGTGTGCAGGGTGCATGAAAGAGGAGTTTCTTAGACTGCAGATGATGATAGCTCATTTTCAAATGATTCTAGATGACCAAGATTACAACCAATGCATAAAAAGGAATGTATAAAAACCTTAACTCTTATTCCAATCATCATAACTATCCCTAATTATTTTTTGGATGTTCAAATAGGTCCAAGTCATGAAGACAGTTTTCTTAGCTAGAATGAGAACTTTCATGCCATTTTTCAAGAGCTTCATTACTTAGAGAGCCACTTGTTCCTTCTAAACTTTAATGGTTCATCCCACATCCTCTTATCATGTAAAAATAACTCATTTTATCATCTTGACAAGTGTTCTTTTGACCCTTAGACTTCTCTCTCTCTCTCTCTCTCTCTCTCTCTCTCTCTCTCTCTCTCTCTCTCTCTCTCTCAAGTTTTATAAGAACTAGCCATTTTGGCCATTGTAACTTATGCTCCAACTGAATATGACAAAGCCCTACTCATTTTCATACCATTTGATCAATAATACTACTAATTTTTACCTCTTCATGACTATTCATAATTTGTTTTACTTGGATGATTGATCTTGCTTAGTGATAACTATGATTTCCTTAGCATGGTGTCTCATTATTTCATCTTATTTTTAGTTGGAAAGCTTCTTATTGTAGGGAATATGAAGTGTTCTAAGAAGTGTCAAGGTTAAGTGAGTTATTCTATTAAATAGTGCCATTTAAGGCCTTTTTTCTAGTCTTCCTAGCCTAAACATTCATCCATAACCTCATAATGTAATATTGATGTGAGAAGATGTAGATTGGAGAAGCGTATGTTTGGTTAGTCTTTTGGTTTCATGTGTAACATGTAGCTGGTTGGAAGTCATCAAATTATTTGGTGTATCACCTACCTTAGGATAGTTTTCTTTTAGTTTTCTCTCTTCCTTTCCCCCCTGTAAAAGTTTAGGTGTAGTAGTGACCTAAAGTGGTACATAAAGGGAGCTATCCCTATCTAGAGATTCACCTCATTCATAGGCTACCCACAAGCCTAGAGGTGTTTCAATTATGCCACTTGGATGAGGAATGCTGAGACATCTCCTCAAAGGGTGCAACTCCAAGTGACAACATGAACTATAGGATCAATTGTGAAATGACAATGCATTGTAAATTTTTATAAAAAGTGATTAGTTGTAATGGAAAGGGGTTTCTAAAAGAAAGAGATTAATATAGAGATTTTATAATAGTTTGATCATTTAATAATACTGAATATTTTGTATAATTTATTATACGTTTCTATAGATAAATATGTAATTTTGAACTGAATTAAGACTTGAGATGTTCTATAACAATATATGTGTTCTAAATCTATATCTTAATTCACATACAAACACAAATTAATGTGTTCTAATGGGTTTTTTAAGATCCTCTACTAACATCATCAAAACTCATTCCCACCCCATATTAAGGAACACACCTCCTCATTTTCTACCATCACCTCCACTAGAAATATCACATTATTATTGCTTAATGTTATGCTTACAAAAGATAAAACAAGATCAATGGTCATATGTTTTGAATGACATACAATTATCAATTTACACTTTTACAATTTATAAAATCCATTCTGCCAAAAACATTAAGTAACATCCCTCTAGATATAACTTTCACCTTTGGGGAAACTCCTACTTAAAATATTTCTTTCTTTCTTTTGTAATATCAAGATGGTTCCAAAATTATGAGCTTTGTTATTTGGCACTAGTCACCAGAATATTTTTTAAATGCACGACCCAACCTAAACCATCTAAGAGACAACGCGGAAAATATTATCACAAGACACCCTTTCCCTTTCATCATGTGCATTGATAAAAAAGTGTGCTCTAGCATCCCCTGTGATGCCATTTTTATCACATCATTTTTAAATGTTAATTTTAATTATTTGGGAGTAGGACCCACACCAAAATAACTTTATTCTCTTGGGTACCATTGTCAATGATTCCTCTTTCCAGTCACTTGATGTTTGGAAGCCTCCTCTTTATGATCCCACTTTTCACAGCTCATCTTTCACAACACTAAATACAAATGAGAAGATTGAAGTCCATTGTTTATTAATTTATTAGTTGCAAACATATATAAGAATGATGATTAAGAATCTATGAAGGTATTTTTTCATTTAAGATATACCAATTAAATATTAATAAATCTAGATTTCAATAAAAATTAATTAAAATTTAGATATAAAATTAGTGTTTCTTTACAACTAAATCTTAAAAGAATATGAATTATATTGGCATTAAGCTAAAGAAAACATTTTGTGCATTTGTTTTGTTCCAAAAATAATTTAAACTAAAAAATAATCACATTTCAATAATATATGTACTTTAACAATACATGTATTAAAAATGTACAAACATATTTATATTAAATGTAAATATAAAATTCAAATATCAACATCACTTTAATTACTAAAAACTTTATTAACTATATATCTATTTTACAACTTTAAAAAGATAAAATCATTTGACTACACGTCAGTAGATAGAATTAGAAGTTATTCTTCTCATAATCAAGATCAAAAAACTAATCTAATAAAACCTTAAATAAATATTTTTGAAATATGCACACCCAACTAAGCATCAATTTTATTGTCACTTCCGATCTCAACTAGTATTATAACTACATGTTTTCACATAATATGTATCATTGCAAGACTTAAAGAAACATAAATATCCAAAGTGCATTTATGGGAGAAGAAAATAAATTTAAATTTAGTCATTGGATTAAAAATATCATCTCTCAGTCTAAAACTACCCATTTCAATCCATCACAAACAAGTTTAAGGATTAAGCACCAACAACAATTTAATCTTTCCTATAAATTCACTTCATTCACATTTTAATTATTCCTATCAGTGTTATTGATTTGCCTAAATTATTCTTGATAGTGTTGTTTAGCTAAAATACTGCATTTTTCACATTTTATTTGTCTAAATTGTTCTTATCAGTATTATAAAACTGAAATACTGCCTATTTTTAAGTGTTTATAATATTGTATTTATTTTCTCATACAATGTGTCAACATCACTGAACAAGATATTGAAAATTTGTTTCTTGTACTATAAGTGTTTCTAATGTTATATTCATTTTCTTATACAATATATCAACATCATTGAATAACATGTCAACATCATTTATTAAATTTTCTAGTTATAATTGGTTAATTATGTAATGAGGGCCATCGCTACTCACAAAAGGGAAAATGGTTTGAACCCAGTTGTGTCAATCAGTGCTCTTCCCCTAAAGACCTTGCCTATCTTGACCCTTTTTTTAACTCATGATACTACACAACCTTATAGTATCCTTACATGTGCACATAGTACCAAGTGGCATAACATGCAACACCTAATCATCATGATTGGCATTCAAAATTTAAAAACAAAGTGGTAACTTTTTTAGAGTATGTGTCATACTAAGTGCCACTTTGCATTATTGTCCCAAATTAAAGAACTTGTAAATATATCACACACCTAAAATTACTTCAATTGACCATGAATTGAATTCAAATTAATTATCCTTATCAGTAACTATCCTCAACACTGGTATTCTATTCATACCAAACTAGTCATAAAGCCTTGTAAACTAAATTAATTTCTTTCTTAACTTATTTTTACCACTAAAAATTAAATACTTTCATAAGATGTATTTACCCTGCTAGGGGAAGGGGACAAATAGTTGAGTGGGGTCCAATAGTTGTGACCTCCATGGTGAAATAATTATCTAATTATAATTAAACAAATCTCATTTAATTATGCATGTGATCAGTGCTTTTGGTCAAAGTACCATTTACATCTAGATAAGTGTCTTATTTTTGTTTAGATAAACAATATAAAAATTATGAAATTATATTAAAAAATAGTACATATAATAAACAATTAAACACTATAATTAAAAAAATGCTATATCATATTGAAAATAATGTACATTTTATTCAAAATTACATACACTTTGTAAAACATTACATCCTTTAGGTGAAAATAAATGGAAATGCCAACTTTATTAATGAAATGAGAGGCACAAAATCAAAATTGTATATCTTTATGTAAGTTATAGAAGATAAAATATTCAATATCCCATGCACTTACACTATTTTTACATCCTATCATATTCAAAATTCAAATATTTGGCTCTACAATATCTACCATTAATAGATAGTCTCTTTCATTTGTTGTGTCCACCTACAAGATTTAAGATTCAGAGAATTTTTAAGGATCTTTATTCCAATGTGTTGTTCCCAAAATTTGTCATTCATTTTTGGGACAACATATGAACTATTTTGGTCCTACAGGCCAAAATTCTCTTTTCCCTTCTCAAAAAATTATTTTGAGTGTTTAAATTCTTCATTATCCAAGCTTTTTCAGCTAAGGGACTAACATGTTCAACAAGTTTAATGACTTCAACAGGCGAGCTCTCTCAAAGAAACAAGTTCCCAATAGTTAGGCAATTTCAAGACAGGTTCAATGCTGAGGTTCAACCAAAAGGTCTATCGACAAGCTTCAAACAAAGCATTAAACCATTGAACCCCTGTTTCAACAGGTTCAAAGGTTCAATGGGTTCAAAGGCTCAATGACGTTGGCAAGCTTAAAGAGTTAAGCACTTTGGCAAGTTTAATGGCTTCAAAATACTTAGAAGAAAATAAGAAAGATTGAACCCATTAAACCATTGAACCTTGAACCAAAATGGTTCAAAGGTTCAAGGTTTAACAAGTTCAAACAAATGGTTCAAAGCAATTGGTTCAATCAGTCAATTGAATAAGTGGAACATAGTATTGAATCATTGAACCAAAGTTGGTTCAATCAGTCAGTTTAAGTAAACGGTTCAAAGGAGTCCCCCAAATCCCAAAGGCCAAGTGCCCTTGTGGAGAGCAGTGAACCAAAGGCCAAGGGCCCTTGCAGAGGGCAGTGAACAAAAGGGAACAAAGAGATATCTTTTGAAAAGATTTTTTGCAGCCAAATTTTACAAGGGAAATCCTTCGAACAAAATGTCTAAAGGAATTCCTTCAGACATTTTGTCCAAAGGAATGATCAAAGGCCCGCGGCCTAATTTCTATGGAATCTGTAGGAATTATTCTATGGACTCTATAAGAATGATTTTATGGACTTTACAAGAATGTTTCTACGGACTCCGTAACCTAGTTTCTATGGACTCTGTAGGCTTATTTCTATAGACTTTGTAGGCTTATTTCTATAGACTCCACAAGCTGGTTTCTACGAAATTCACAGGCATGTTTCTATGGACTCCATAGGCTTGATTCCATGAACTCCTTAGACCTATTTCTATGGACTCTGTAGACCTAATTTTATGAACTCTGTATATCTATTTCTACGGACTCTATAGGCTTATTTCTACAGACTTTAAAGGCCTATTTCTATAGACTCTGCATGCTAGTTTGTATGAACTTTTCAAGATTTGAAGAAGAAGGCCACTTAAAAGAGCCAGTAGAAAGGGTAGGGACCCTTGCGGGGGCTCTCAATGATAAAAAAATGGACCTTTCTCAAGGCTTGAAGGGACACCTTCCCTTTGCGGGGGTTCCAAAGATTTAAAGCTAAAGGAATTCCAAGGCTTCGAAAGACTTAGAGAAAACAAAGGCTTCTAAGAAAAAGGATGAATTGTTGAACCTTGAACCAAAATGGTTCAAAGGTTCAAAAAAATCTCTGAGCAATGGAAAGTGAATGAACCAGGAAAGTGAATGAACCAAAGAAGTAATGGAACCAAGGAGTCGAGAAGGCCACCCAAACTGTTAAACTAGTGAACCAATGACGTCCCCACAGACATCAAATTTAGGGTAATAAAATATCCATTAATTTAAAAATATGGCATGGAACCTAAAAACAAACTTAGTGACCAATTGAAGAGGGAACCAAAAGAGCCAACAGGAAGGGAGAAATAGCGCAAGAGCTCAAATTGCAATAGGAAAAAGGGAAAGACTAGAAATATTTGTGTAAGAGTTATTTCTAGTAGGTGGAATAGTCTACCAAGTAGACATCTGAGCTCACAAGCATTAAAGGTTGCAGCCTATTTTTCTCCCATGAAGTAAAGGTGAAGTGGACAGCTACATAGATATTTGGTGAAAGACTAGACAACCCATGTTGAGGAGAAGACATTTGAGATGAATCAACATGCCATAGTTAAGGTAGATGCCCTATTCTAGTATGACCCTCTTTGACAAAATTGAAAATGCATTCAAGGCATTGAATTCAGCATGGGCCATTCCATGAAACAAAGCACCAAGCCTTTCTTGGCTACTATATATTGTAATCTCTTTTTTTATGCAAAGGGATATCTCTGTTATAGAAGCAAAACTCTGCCCAAATTGAAAGGTGATTACTGAGACTTTGAGCTCAGATTGTTAATCATATTTCTTTATTTGAATGAGAAAGTATGTTACTTATAGACTTTATGCTATAATAGCTTGTGTCATTTAAGAGATTGTTCTTATGTCTATTTTTTGAATGCATTCTTGTCCATTTTAATGAAATAAGCAGGACTAGTGGAAGTAATCAGGAAGGTTTCCTAAAGCTGATTGTGGAGAGACTTTGTGTTACCACAATTATTGTTAGTGTGTTTATTTTTCTATTTATGTGTAAAAGACCTTGGGATGAATTTGTGCCCTCATTGTCCTTCGTATTTTACTCTTTGACAGTTGAGGGGGAGACTTTGTGTTAAACCTCATTCTGCTAGTTATTGTGCCCTATTCTAGTTACTTTTACTACCCAAGAAGGAATTTGGTTGTTGACTAAGTATTACTTATAAAAAAAGAGAAGTACTTCTAGCAATCACCCAAGATTTCTTCTTTATCTCTGAACATCATCTCTAAAAAAAGAGAGATGGATGGTGTTATCCTATCCATGAGTGTTATTTTCTACATATATATATATATATATATATATATATATATATAGTATATAGTGCCTCATAGTTATAAGGAACCTCCCCTTGATGAGAGGAGATATTTATTCCCTTTTGATGTGGTAAACCTGCACATTTGGCCAACCAATATCCTTATGCTATGGTTGAAATAACCTTTTTTCCCATCAGTTAGCTGGTGACAAAATATTCACACCAAAAATAGTTTTTGGTGACTCCACTGGGGATCTACAAGCATTTCCAGTCTATTCAAATCAAAGCATTTCATATTGTTGGGGAATGATGTGAAGTAGGAAGTAATATTGCCAGCTTCACACCAATAGTTTTTGGTGACTCCACTGGGGAAGAACGAGTAGTTTTGGTTCTTTTGCATTATCCATTTTCTCTACTAGGGACAATAATTTTGCACAATTTAAAGCCTTAAGCTTTAGAATGAAGCATCACTTGTGTCTTATCCATTATCATTATAGCCTTATCCATTTCTATTATATACTCTGAGCTGTAAGACCAGAGATGCTGGAGATCAAGTGTTTCATTCCAAAAGTCAATTCTCTGGCAGTTCCATGCCAACTGGGGAATAACGCATAGTTTGAAGCCTCAAGCTCCAAGTTGAAGTAGGGCCAGTTATTTTCCATTTTTATTCTATAATCTAGCAGCTTTATGCTACACAAGAAGCTAGAAAGCTCAAGGTGTTGTTGACCCTATTTTTGAGTTGGTGCAATAGGGCTATTTTAATTTACTTTCTTTACAACTTTAAGTTCAACGAACTAGGAGTCTTCCTCCTACCAACACCAGGTCACCAACACAAGGTAGAGCTTCTTTTTCCTCCATTAGCAGAGCTTTACCTATACATACTCCACCCAGATTTGTTACTCCCCTTTCCATAATCAAACCATGGCGATTCAAGGCCCTGAGTGAACTCTTTTAGCCTACTCAATTTAACTCCACCTCTACATGAACTGCCTCACAGTTCTAGGAAGGATTTCCCCAAGTTCTTTGGTGATGGGAGAGTTCATCTTGATGAACATATTTCAGCCTTCAGCATAACCTGTGGCATGATAGGCATGGAGTATGAGGACATAACAATCAGGCTATTTGTAGAAATATTGCAAGGTGCTACTATAGATTGGTTCTACCATCTGCAAGCTCAGTCAGTGACTGATTGGGACACTCTCAAAGCAAAATTCAAAGCAAGGTTTAAGCTTGTATAAGATGCACATGCCCTGCTAGCTCAACTCACACAAATGAAGAAAGAGCCTCATGAACCTATGAGGGACTTCATAGCCAAGTTCGACAAGCTGAGAAATAGGATTCCTATAATTGCTCAACCAACAACTGAGAATCTCAAATTCTTCTTCATCAATTCTCAGCTACCTAAAGTGAGTTTTCTGCTAAGATGTGCTAACCACATAGACCTTGCTACTGCTCAAGATTTGGCCACTAAGGTGCAAGATGATCTCATCTTGGTAGGGAAGATAAGGAGAAATCCTAGTAGAGGTAAAATTTTTTCATCTTCTAAATATCCATCTACATGCACCACTGATCAAATGGTGTAAAAGCTAGCAAATGAATTGATAGCCTTGAAAAGATAAATGGCCCAAGGTATGTCTGCTCCTTCATACAGAGATATACCAAGGAGGACATTCCCCAATCAGTCATACCAAGGCAATGCTACCAAGAATCAAGGGCAGCCAAATCATCTTCCTCCCCCTCAGGGGATACTTGCTATTGAAGCTGCTCCAGCCAACTAGTAGTTAGATATCTCAAAATAGAATTAAATTCTCTTTCCAACCTAAGTTGAACCTAGAAGATGACACTAATCTCTTTAAAGTAGACCAAGATGAATCAGCTAGCGACTCCAACATTGGTTTCCTAAATTACTAAGATGAACCCAGAAGTAAAGGTGAAGCATTTGATGGATCATATGTTGTATTCACTTGATCCCAGAATTAGTTAGCCTAGCAAGATAATAAGAAAAAAATAGAGGAGCATTCTTAACTGGCAATTTCAATTGCTAAGCGAGGAACCACTCTACCTTTTCAATCAAAGGACTCGATGATCACTAAAAAAATAAGTACCTCAAGTATGCCTTCACCTTCAACTTCAATTTCATAGATCAATACCCCATAAAAATTAGAAGGATGAACTACCTTCCCCCATTCCTAATTCATTTCAGACATTTGAGCTAATCGACCATGTCAAGAAAACCAAAATTTAAATGTCTAAATTTGAATTCCTGCAATCCAACCCTAAACAATTGGATAAGTTGGTTCATTATGTAAAGTACAAAACCATCCCTATAATACCAACTATTCCAAAGGTGACTCCCACATCCACCCAAAATAACCTTGTCATTACTCCTCCTGCTGCCCTTGGGAAAATAGAGCCTTTCTATGTTTCCCTATTGATAAATGGACACCAACTGAACAACTACATAATAGACTCAGGTGCTTCAGACAATGTCATGCCCACTAAAGTAGCTGAATCCCTTGGTCTCACACTGACCAAGACATTTGGGAGATGTTTCTCCATGGAAAATAAATAAGTGCCACTGCTGGGACAAATCAAGGATGCCCAATTTGCATTTGCAGCATTCTCAAATAAAAGGATCAAAATGACAGTCTTGGTGGCCGATGTCTCAGCCTCATATTGCATTCTTCTTGGAAGAAATTTTTGTAAGGACGTTGGTGGTGAATTGAACATGGACCTATCTGAAGTGAGGATCCCAGTTAAAGGCATCATGTAGAGATTGCTCCCTAAAAAGGAGGCAAAATATGTTGTCACTCAAACATCAGCACCTAAAGCTCAAATTCTATTTGAGTCTTTAGGTAGGGGTAACTTTTTTTGTCTACTGAAGATGTTCCTGTTATAGCAGATGAAAGTCCTATAGGTGGCGATCCAAGAATTAATTCAAATTAGACATCAAAAGAATTGGTAGGGTGTAGTATAGATGAAAAAGGATCTTCCATCTCTAATGAAGAAAAATCTGATAGAAGATCAGTTTTTGATGATGTTTGGATCTTAGAATTAGATGGTAGCAATTCTCCTACTGGTGCTGGAGTTGGGACTATATTGATATCTCCTTAAGGAGATATTTTTCCTTCTTAATACAAGTTGTAGTTTAACAACACCTGTAACACTACTGAGTATGAATCTTTGTTATTCGGGTTGAAGGTAGCTCAAAAAAGAGGTGTCAAGCTCCTTCATGCCAAAGGAGATACTGAACTGATGGTTTGTCAGGTGAGGAACTTGTGTGAAACCAAGAACAAAATATTGTGCCATTACTACAATCTAGTATGGGACTATATTAAAAGTTTTGATGCTTTCAATATTTTTGCAGTGCTTAGAGAACCTCATAATCATGAAAATTCATTGGTTGTCCCTACAAACTTCATGGTTCCTCACCTCAATTTCAAAAATAATAGGTACACTATCAAATTGGTCTTTTGACCAAGTTTGCCTGATAAAGCTAACCATTGGCAGGTGTTTGATGCTGACAATCAAATTATGTGCTTCATTGGACTAGAAGAGCAAGAAGCTATGGTAATGGACCATACTTCTGCACACCAAATTTAGGAGAAGAAACACTTCACCAAGAGAGCAGGGATTCATGGTTTTTAGATTAGAGACCACATCTTGCCATGGGGCAAGAAGAGAGAACCAAAAGAAGTACACAAAAAATGTGATTCTTGGTGGAGAGTTCCATTCACCCATCACTAATTCAGGGGAGAAAATGGTTTTTTGTTAGTTTATCAAGACAGAATGCCATTTTCATTGTCTCACAGTGGGTGGCATCTGAAGCACTTCAATTTTTGAAGTATTAGATAAGATCATCTGTACATATGTATATTTGTATAGTCTTTAGTTCTATTTTGTGCTATTCATTTTCATTTGTTTTTTGTGCCTTTCTTTTTTGGGTAGCATGACTCCATAGCCTAATGGCATACTTAAAGGCACTGGAGATTCTAGTTTCTACTCCCCTCAGCTATTTCAAAATTTTAACTAAAGGAAATTCCCCAACTGGAGCTAGCTGTTATTCCCAAAATCTATCACTCATTTTTGGGACAACATATAAACTATTTTGGTCTTGCATGCCAAAATTCTCTTTTCCCTTCTCAAAAAATTATTCTGAGTGTTTAAATTCTTCAATATCCAAGATTTTTTAGCTAAGGGACTAGCAGGTTCAATAGGTTCAATGACTTCAACAGGGATGTTCTCTCAAAGAAACAAGTTCTCAACACTTAGGCAATTTCAAGACAGGTTCAACATCAAGGTTCAACCAAAAGGTCCATCGGCAAGCTTCAAACAAAGGATTGAACCATTTAACCCCACTTCTAATAGGTTTAAAGGTTTAATGGGTTTAAAGGTTCAATGACATCGGCAAGCTTAAAGAGTTAAGCACTTTGTCAAAAGTTCAAAGTTTTTCTTCGACAAGTTCAACAACTTCAAAATACTTAGAAGAAAAGAAGAAAGATTGAACCCATTAAACCGTTGAACCTTGAACCAAAATGGTTCAAAGGTTCAAGGTTCAATGAGTTCAAATGAATGGTTCAAAGTGGTTGGTTCAAGTGGTTAATTGAATAAGTGGAACATAGTATTGAAGCATTGAAGCGTTGAACAAAAGTTGGTTCAATCGGTCAGTTCAATCGAAAGGTTCAAAGGAGTCCCCCAAAGCCCAAAGGCCAAGTGCCCTTGTAGAGAGTAGTGAACCAAAGGCCAAGTGCCCTTATAGAAGGTAGTGAACAAAAGGGGACAAAGAGATATCTTTCAAAAAGATTTTTTGTGGCCAAATTTTATAAGGGAAATCCTTCAGGCAAAATGTTTGAAGGAATTCCCTCAGACATTTTGTTTGAAGGAATGATCAAAGGCCCATGGCCTAATTTCTATAGACTATGTAGGAATGATTCTACAAACTCTATAGGAATGATTCTATGGAATTTGTAGGAATGTTTCTACGGACTCCATAGCCTAGTTTTTACAGACTCTGTAGGCTTATTTCTACAGACTCTACATGCTTATTTCTACGGACTCCACAGGCTAGTTTCTATGAACTTCATAGGCCTGTTTCTAAAGAATCTATAGGCCTGATTCTATGAACTCCTCAAGCTTATTTATATGGACTCCAAAGACTTGATTCTACAAAATCCATAGACCTATTTCTATGGACTATATAGGGTTGTTTCTATTGACTATGTAGGCCTATTTCTATGAACTCCGTAGGTTGGTTTCTACGGACTCCACAGGATTTGAAGAAGGCTGCCTAAAAGAGCTAGTAGAAAGGGTAGGTACACTTGTGAGGGGGTCTCATGATAAAAAAATGGACCTTTCTCAAGGCTCGAAGGGACACTTTCCCTTCAGGGGGTTTCCAAAGATTTAAAGCTGAAGGAATTCCAAGGCTTTAAAATACTTAAAGAAAACAAAGGATTCTAAGAAAAAGGATGAACCATTGAACCTTGAACCAAAATGGTTCAAAGGTTCAATGGGTTCAATGGTTCAAAGAAATCTTTGAGCAAAGGAAAGTGAATGAACAAGGAAATTGAATGAACCAAAGAAGTGATGGAACCAAGGAGCTGAGAAGACCACCCAAACCATTAAACCAGTGAACCAATGACATCCTCACAGATGCCAAATTTAGGGTAATGAAATATCTATTGATTTTCAAATGTGGCATGGAACTTGAAAACAACCTCAGTGACTAGCTGAAGAGGGAGTTGAAAGAGCCAGCAAGAAGGGAAAGATAGCCTGAGACCTCAAATTGCCATAGGAAAAAGGGAAAGACTAAAAATATCTATGTAGGAGTTATTTCCAATAGGTGGAATAGTCCACCAAGTAGACATCTGAGCTCACAAGAATTAATGGGTGCAGCCTATTTTTCTCCCATGAAGTAAAGGTAAAGTGGATAGCTACGTAAATATTTGGTGAAAGACTAGACAACCCATGCTGAGGAGAAGACATTTGAGATGAATCAACATGCCATAGTTAAGGCAGACACCCTATTTCAGCATGGCCCTCTTTGACAAAACTAAAAATACATTCAAGGCATTGAATGCAACATGGGCCATTCCATGAAACAAAGCACCAATCCTTTCTTGGTTACTATATATTGTAATCTCTTATTTTATGCAAAGGGATCTCTCTGTTATAGAAGCAAAACTCTGCCCAAATTAAAAGGCGATTATTGAGCTCAGATTGTTAATCATATTTCTTTATTTGAATGAGAAAGCAGGTTACTTGTAGACTTTGTGCTATAATAGCTTATGTCATTTAAGAGATTGTTCGTATGTTTATTTCCTGAATGCATTCTTGTCCATTTTAATGAAATAAGTAGGACTAGTGGAAGTAATCAAGAAGGTGTCTTAAAGCCGACTATGGAGAGACTTTGTGCTACCACAATTGTCTTTAGTGTGTTTATTTTTTTGTTTTTATGTAAAGGACCTTGGGATGAATTTGTGCCTTCATTGCCCTTCATATTTCACTCTTTGGTAGTTGAGGGGGAGACTTTGTGCTACACCCCATTCTACTGGTTATTGCACCCTGTTCAAGTTACTTTTACTACCCAAGAAGGAATCTGGCTGTTGACTGAGTATTACTTCTAAAAAAAGAGAAGTACTTCCAGCAATCACCTAGGATTTCTCCTTTGTCTATGAACATCATCTCTAAAAAAAGAGAGATTGATGGTGTTATCCTACCCTTGAGTGTTATTTTCTGCATATATATCTATATATATAGTATATAGTGCCTCATAGTTATAGGGAACCTCCCCTTGATGAGAGGAGAGATTTGTCCCCTTTTGATGTGATAAACCTACACATTTGGCCAACCAATCTCCCTATGTTGTGGTTGAAATAACCTATTTTTCCCATCAGTTAGTTGGTGACATAATATTCACCCAACACCATGCACATTAAAATTCAAAATAGGTTTGCGAGATACAATATCTCTATAAATTAAAAAATTCTAGACCAACCAATGTTCTAACATGTCGAAGCTAAAATCTATGTTAAACAATGCATTCTACTAAAATCCCAATGGGATTCATATGTTTTACATTCATATTGTTATGTTTTATATTTGTGACATGCTTCTATTTCCCTGCCTCCAACTTTCCATGGCTTCCACAAGCACCCACTAAACATTCACACACAAAAATGCTTGTTTCATTGGAAATGGATTTTAATTTGGGATGGAAGAGTGTAAATTTAATGGTATACACACAAATGCTTATTAGGATGTAAAGGTCTTTCAATTTGGGATGGAAGCTATGACAATATTGGTATATATAGAAATATTTTTTAAATAATTGCTATGCTTATTTATTTATGTATGTAATTGATTCATACATAACCTCAAAAACATTTTAGAATTGAATTAGGAGGAAAATATTGGTGTACACATTTTTTTTTAAATGACTATTATGCATATTTAATTATGCATTTGATTACTTCATACATGTTCTAGCACATTTCAGAATTAAACGGGCATGTTGGAAGATGCTTGTGTGAATGAAAATCTCAACGTTTTCACTCACATACCAATAAATGTTATCATTTTTTTAATTTTGTATGTGACAAAGGGTCATGCTTGAAGATGTTGAATGAGATTTATTTCTATTGATGTTATTATTAAATGCCACTATGTGTAACGTCAACCACATGTTCAACATGGATTTTTGAAACTCTTCACCTTAAATAGTCATGGAACCCTTACACCTCTTCTACCATCTATAGCATTTCATAGAGCTTGTAGCGTCACTATTTTAGATGGATAAAGCATTGTTTTAAGGTGTGTGCCTTGTATATGTATTTGAACCCATAATAGTCTTCAATTTTTTAAACGTGTTTATAGTACATTATTTTAGTTGTTATTTTAATGGTTATTTTTCATGCCTTTACATCTAAGTCAGATTTTATCAATATGTTCATGGTGTGGCCTCAAGATTTTCATTCACATCTAACTCGACATTTCTTAGTATTTAGATGGAGGTCTTTGAGGTTTTCATTCCCATACTAGTAAATGTTATAGTCTTCGTATAAAATTTAAGGTTTTCAATCACATACCACTAAATGTTAATCTTTGTACTAAAATTATGCGTTTGATTCACATTCCATTAAATTATTTTTGAGTTAATATTTTTTAGGGTACTATGTTAAATGTCAATCATTCATAGTAAATTTGAAGTGAATGGTCATGGATCCTAACAACATTTTATGTAGAATGCATTATTTAAAAAAGATTGTAGCTTTAGCATGGTAGATGGATCAGACCTTACCTGCCTTGAACAACTTACAAACTGAACATATATTAGTGAATCCATGTGGTTGTGCTATTTATATCCCTACCTAAAATATGTAGATGATATAATGATTTCATAATTAAGCCCAAGGTTTGATACTCCCTCATTCAACCAATGGGTTTCATATGTTTTACATTAATATTGTTATGTTTTATATTTGTGACATGCTTCTATTTCCTTGCCTCCAACTTTCCATGGCTTCCGTAAGAACCCACTAAACATTCACACACAAAAATGCTTGTTTCATTGGAAATGGATTTTAATTTGGGATGGAAGAGTGAAAATTTAATGGTATACACACAAATGCTTGTTTGGATGCAAAGGTCTTTCAATTTGGGATGGAAGATATGACAATATTGGTATAGATAGAAATATTTTTTTAATAACTACCATGCTTATTTATTTATGCATGTGATTAACTCATACATAACCTCAAAAATATTTTCGAATTGAATTAGGAGGAAAATATTGGTGTACACAAAAATGTTTTTTTAATGACTATTATGCTTATTTAATTATGCATTTCATTACTTCATACATATTCTAACACATTTTATAGTTAAACAGGCATGTTGGAAGATTCTTGTGTGAATGAAAATATCAAGATTTTCACTCACATACCAGTAAATGTTATCAATTTTTAAAAATTTTATGCAATAAAGGGTGCCACTTTGCAATATTGTCCCATGTTAAAGAACTTGTAAATGTATTGCATGCCCAAAATTCCTTTGGTTGACCATGATTTAAATTCAAACTAATTATCCTTGTCAGTAAATATCCTCAACACCCATATTCTATTCATATCAAGATAGTCATAAAGCCATGTAAACTAAATTAAATTTTTTATTAACTCATCTTTATCACCAGTAATTAAATACTTGCATAATATGTCTTTACCCTGCTATGGGAAGGGGGCCAATAGTTGAGTGCGGTCCAATCATTGTAACCTCCATGGTGAAGTGATTCCCTAAATATAATTAGAAAACTCTTATTTAATCATGTATGTGTTCCAGTACTTTTGGTCAAAATGCCCTATACATCCAAAAAAGTGCTTATTTTTGTTTGGATAAACAATATAAAAATTATGAACTTATATGAAAAATATCTAGAACATATAATAAATAATTAAACATCCTAATTAAAAAAAGTGTATCATGTTGAAATTAATATACACTTTGTAAAAAATTACATCCTTTAGGTGCCAATAATTGGAAATACCAACTTTATTAATAAAAGGAGAGGCACAAAGTCAAAATTATATATCTTTACTGTCAGTAATATAAGATAAAATCTCTAATATCTAATACACTTAAACATTTTATACATCCTATCTTATTCAAAATTCAAATATTTGGATCCAACAATTGGCTCCATAATCTCTAACATTAAGAGATTATTTCCTTCATTTATTACGTCCACCTGCAAGATTCAAGATTGAGATAATTTATAAGCCTCTACATTCCCATGCACATTCTTAATTTAAAATTTGTTTGTGAGATACAATATCTCTATAAATTAAAAACTTTTATGGTATTTGGATAGAGGTCCTCGAGGTTTCATTCACATACTATTAAATGTTATTATCTTTGTATCAAAATTAAGGTTTCTAGTCACATACCAATAAATGTTATTGTCTTTGTAACAAAATTATACATTTGATTCACATTTATGTAAATTATTTCTATGTTAATCATGTTTACGGTGCCCTTTTAAAATGTAAGTCACTCATAATAAATTTGAGATGAATATCAATGGAACCTAATAACCTTTATGTAAGATGGATTATTTAAAAAAGGTTGTAATTTAATAATGTTATAAGGATGAAACATTACCTTCTTTGAATAACTTAAAAATCAAATATATGCTAGTGAATCCATGTTATTATGTTATTTATATCCCTACGTATAACATGTAGATAATATAATGATTTCACAATTAAAGCCAATGTTTAATACTCCCTCATTCATCCAATATGTGGTGCTTACCTGAGAATGCAAACTTAAACTACCCAATTTCCCTCCTTTAGCTAATATGTTGAAATACACATGCATGTATGACTGAATAATCACTGATATGTGTATAGAAGCCCTAAAGGTTTTCAGTCACTACAAAGAGAATTTAAATTCACCCTTTAATAGTGGATAGCCTTTGAAAACTCCTCTATTATGGGGTGAATTTCATTGCTCCTTGTACTCAATAAGCCTATGTTCTCACCAGTAAATTTGAGAAGCCCAAAAAATAATTGGAGAGCTAATTGAAATTAAGCAACAGATTCAACCCTCTACCCATACAATATCACATATTCAAAGACATGATAAATTTTTTATCCCCAATTAGTTCATGAGGGAGGCATCCTCATAAATTTATTAACATGGTAAAAATCCCAGTAAGGACACAACCCTTGAAGGACCAACTCCAATTGCACTTTATTTGAATATAGCCATTCAAGCACATAACTCTATTTTTCCACCTTGGATGGTGTAAGTTTCGTTTTAATTGTTATCTAATGTAATCAATGGATTTAAGTTTGTTATGCAATGTAATGAAGTTTATTAAGTAATGTAATGTAATGTAATGGAATTTACTTATTATCTACAATTAATCATGGAAATGGATTGTAAGCTTAATGAAAGTTTCAAAGCCTTCACCTGGAAGTGAGTTACCCATTGTTATTCACTACTCTTGACTTTGAAAATTTTCATCATTATTGTTGACCAAATTTGACTTTTAGGTCAAATTGGGGCACCCCTAGGTAAAAAATGGTTTTATAGATGTTTTTGGGGGCATAATATCTTATCATGAGGTGTTTCATAGGTCATTTAATGTTATTCAATGATATATTTGCCTTGGTCATAAATTTCATTAGCCAACATGTCCTTTTGAGTCATTTTAGTGGTAAAAAAGGTGCATTTAATGATTTGTACAAGTTTATTGGGAAATATGAAGGTGTTAAAGGGTGATTTCATGTGATATGTGACTTAAAAAGTCTTAAGTAATTGAAACCAACTAAAAATTGGTAGGTTATTCAAAAAAAGGTAGTTTTCTTGAAGGAAAAAGTGAATTTGGTACTTGTATAGATTATTTGGGAAGCGTGCCACATGATGAATATTTAGGTAGTGTCTCTTCAAATTGCCCATGATAAATTCCATTTTTTATTTGATTTGGAAGTGCCATTTCTTGCTCAAAACCATTCTACTCCTTTTAATCCCTTTTTAGCAAGCAAAAGTGACTTGTAGGTTTATATTTACTACGAAAAACTCATGAGGTTTTAGGATAAATGATTTTGGGAGATTATAGTATACTTAGAGACATTAATTTCCATAGTAAGAGTGCAAATATTGATGAATTGTGTTTTATGAACCATTGCTAACAAGTTGACTATGCTTTTTTACTAATTATTTCATGCACCTTATAGGTTTTGCATCAATTTGAGAAATTATGTATGAAAAAATTACTAAGGTTGGATAAATAGGATTTTTAATTCATTTTTAGATGGTATCTATTCTTATTTTAATCTTTCATCATGTTTGGATGAGCAGGTTAACTAATGATGCAAGAAGGTGTCACTATGTGTAGTTTCAGCTGAAGTAATTTTTGTTTGCCAAGTGTTTTCTCTTGTAGGGGTCTCATATACATATTAAATGGTGTTAAAAAAGTCTCTTGTTCATGTGACCACATCCTTCCATGTTTTGGCTTCACCGTCTTATGTCTTGGGTAGCTTGCAAACTTGTCATTCCCCATTGTCAACTCCATGTTTAACTTTAGTTCTAGTCACATGTATGGGCTTATCTATCTTATTCCTGGAGTTATATTCATATTGTATCAATTTTAAAATCCTTTAGGATTTGAATAAATCCCATTGAGATGCTTATAAAAGGTACATATGTGGTCCTAAGCATATTCATCATGCTCAAACAGTCATTTGATGTTTCAAATTGCTCTATTCCACGTATATGCAAGTGATTTTCATCTTGAAAAAGGTGTATTGAATCAAGTTTTAAGTTATACTTGATGTATATCAATTAATTAAAGGTTTAACAATGTATTTGAGTGGTTTTTAAGCTATTCCCTATCATGTTCTTGCCCAATTCCATGTCCTACCTGCATAAAACATCCTAATGTCCACCTATAGGGCCTTTATGACATCATGATGATGTGTAGAGAGATGGACATGTTTCCTACTTCTTACAACTATTATAGGTGTATTATGGTGTTGGATAAGAACATACAAGGTTCACATGCATGGGGAGTTTCATGTTGTTCACATCTAGCTCACTGTGGTGCATCAAAACATCCACCTACAGGTGGCTGAGCGGGGTATCAAAAGATGATCTCATTCTAAATATGAAATCACTTGACACCAATTAAGGTTTTAGTATGAGGATCAAGCCTTGATAAAACCATAAAAAGTATAGATAGAAAAGGAAGTGGTTAACCATGTTAGAAGACAAGAGACTGAGTTTAGGGAAGTTTTCCCTAAAATGGAAAAACATAGATCAAAGGGCTTTTTTTGAGTATATTAAAGCATGATGGTAAAGGGTATTAATACATATAATTAGGTGTATCTTATATCCCCTAGCATATACAAGACCTATTATAAGAGTGAAGGTAAAACACTAAGTGAAAGGATGTTGTTTGAAGCCTCAAAATGGCCTTGAAAAACATTGAAAGTATGCAGTAGTATCTACAGGTATTAAACTCCAAGGTGTTGTTTCCTTTTCCAGTTAAAATGAAAACCATTCCACATGATTGAATGGTCTTATATTTTCTAAGGCAATATGAATGAACTAATTATCACTAAAAGGAACTCATCTACTATGTCTAAACCCTCATAAGCACCTTTAGTCCATACACAGGACATGAAAACATTTACCTATAACTGATTATGGAAATAAGCATTTAAACATGGTATTTTTGATGATGTTTTAACACTTTTGAGGTGAATACAGTCATGGGGTTGATACTAGTTAACTCTCAATATTCTAGGATGATCTCTATACCTTATGATCAAGGTACTAATTGAGAAATTCACACCTACATCAAGGTTTAAGGAAAAATTCATCTTAGTCATAAAAAATAATCATACATGAGTTATGTTTAGGCATTATCATGCATAAACTATAATTCAATTGACTATAGGTAGACAATGAAATGAAAATATTCCTAGGTGAGATTTTAAAGCCATAAAAGGTGAAAAAAATGAGTGTAAACAATATCCAAGAGGTTTTTTAAACTTCAAATGAGTCCTAAGCATATTTTTCAATGTACAAAGATTGTAATATTTGTTGTGGTGTGGAGCTAAAAGCTTCAACTGTTTGCAGACACAAGAGGAAGGATGCTGAAGAACCAGAGGAACTGGCGTCGGCAGCATGACCGACGTCGGTCACAGACAGTGGAGAAGGAGACCGGCGACGGCAGGCAGTCGGCCGACGTCGGCAGCACCAGACTAGCAGGGACTGGCGTCGGTCGCCTGTGCAGTCTAGAACTGTTTGTTGCACGAACAGTTAGTTAGTTGAACCGAGTGTTTGCATGCTAAGGGGCTAATTTAAGTCACGGGCTGTGTATCTAATTTTAGTAGTTAGAGTTCTATTTTTGTAAGCATGGGATCTTATTTATAGACCCATAAGGCATGTATTGTAATTATTCTAAGGCAAGTAAAAAGCATTGAAGCTAGCAAGGTCAAGGAGATCTACAGGTGTAAGGTCAAGGAGATCAGCTGAAGCATTCAAGGAGGGATAGCAACTCAGGCTTTAGAGTTGTTGTGTTGAGCAAGAGAGAGAGGGAAGAAGGTCTTGAGGTGTGGCAAGCCTTTGAGGTGGAGGAAGAAGTGGCATCTTCCTTATTGTATTTTCTTCTAGTAGTATTTAATACAAGAGTGTGTATTGTCTCTCAAATTCTTTGTTGTCTCAAGTTTCTAGCTACTTTATCATTTTGGTATAATTCCGTGTTTAATTGCATATAAGAAAGTAATCAATTGTGCTCTAATTGGTAGAGCTGTAGATCCCCTGACAAGTGGTATCAGAGCTACGGTTTGCAGGAAGCAGGGTATTGTTTTTGATTATAGGTCATTCACAGGGTTTTCTGATTGAGTGAGAGTTCAGCAATGGCAGAAGAAAGCAGGCTACGAATGGAGAAGTTTAACGGCAAGAATTATCAACACTGGAGGATGCAGATTGAGGACTATTTGTATCAGAAGGATCTATACTTACCGTTGGGTGGGGTTGCATGCAAGCCCACAGATATGAAGGATGAAGAATGGAACGTTCTTGATCGAAAGGCTCTTGGTTTCATAAGGTTGAGCCTTGCATCGTCTGTGATTTCCAGCTTATCACAGTGTAAGACAACGGAAGAGTTGATAAAGTCCTTGGCAAATTTATACGAAAAGCCCTCGGCTTCTAACAAGGTATACCTTATGAAGCAGCTATTTACTTTGCAAATGTAGGAAGGTGGATCGGTACATACTCATCTCAGTGATTTCCATGGTTTGGTAAACCAATTAGCTTTAGTCAATATTGTTTTTGATGATGAGGTAAAGGCTCTCTTGATTTTATGTTCTTTGCCTGAAAGTTGGGACGGTATGGTTATGGCAGTAAGTAATTTTGCATCTGCTTCTAAAATCTTAAAAGTTGATGATGTTATGAGTGTGATCTTGAATGAGAAAATACACATGAGAAGCATAGGTGAATCATCAGGGAATGCTCTAAGTGCAAAAAGCAGGGAAAGGCAAAGGGAGAAGGTTGAGCAAGGGAAATCAAGGTTGGGAAGGAGATTCGAGTCCAAAGGTATTACCTGCTGGTTTTGTGGAAAGAAAGGACATACAAAGAAGGAGTGTTGGTTGAGAGATAAAGAGAATCAACATGCAGGTATGGAAGAAGCAAAGGATGCAAATATTGTGATGCAGGATGCTCTCATACTTTCTTCAGATAGTCAGGTAGGATCATGGATTTTAGATTCTGGTTCATCTTTTCATGCATCCCCAAACAGAGATTTGTTCTACGAGTATGAACAGGGAGACTTTGGAGTTCTTTATTTAGGGGATGGTATGCCTTGTCAGATAGTTGGCAAAGGGAAAGTGCAGCTGAGATTGTAGATTGACAACACGTGGGTGTTGAAAGAGGTCATGCATGTTCCAATTCTGAAGCAGAGTCTGATTTCTGTAGGAAGGTTGGGAGATGAGGGATGCACAATAGATTCTTGGAAGGTTACCAAGGGAGCACTTGTTCTAGCAAGAGGTAAGAAAGTAGATACTCTTTATCTGTCTACTTGTATTATTGATTCCACTTCTGGTGTAGATTCGAAGATGTGGCCTAATAGGCTTGGTCACAAGAAAAGGAAGGGAATGGAAGTTCTTGATTCAAAAGGTATGTGTTCAAATTTGGAAAGCACAGATACAGTTCATTGCAGAAAGAGGAAATTTGATGCTTTTGACAAGAACAAAGAAGCCTTGGTGTTTTTGGAGGAGATGAAGGACATAGATCAGTCACAGGGGCTGAATAAGTCTGAGCAGGGCAGCATGGATAGAGGTTTGATCCAAGAAGAGCTCACGGATGAAAATTTCATCACTTACAGGAACACAGACACCGATGTCGGTAGCTTGGCACCGACGTCAGTCATCCAGATACCGACATCGGTCATGTGCAGACCAGCAGGGTCGGTAGGTTGGACAGGAGAAGTCTGACGTCAGTCATAAGGACGGACGTCGATAGGAGGGACACCGGCATCGGCCAGAGAAATGACGTTGACAATCAGTATCAGTGCAGGGAACCGACATCGGTCGGGAGTAGACTGGGAGATGGCCTAGATCGGTCACTGGAACGGATGTTGGGTGAATTACTAAGTCTCAAACACCCATGTGGAGGTCAGGATAGGTATGTGAACCTCATATTCATTGTTCACCTTCTCTATATTGCTAACTGATAGTCATGAACTAGGAAGATGGAAGAAGCAATGCAGGTAGAATCCAAAAATAGTGGGAGCTTGGCATGGATGAGGAGTGTGAGCCCTTGGAGAACCAAATAGGTATTTATTGGTAGTGTTGTCAGCTAGAAGGAAGCACTGGATAGAGGGATGGATTCCTGTTTTAGAGAAGAGAGTGGATGGATACATGAGACAGAAGGCTATGGTATATGGTCTTGATTATGCTGCAAAACAATGGAGGTTTGACCATTGTATTTTATCTTTACCAGGTTGGATAATATTAGCTACATTATCCTGTTACTGTATTGTGTTACTTGTTGTAGGGTTTCATATACAGGGAGTTTTTTGAGCTAAGGGTAGAGTTGGTTCAGAAGTATGTCATGGAGAATTTGGGAGCAGCAAAATTCTTGTGGCATAAGATACATGTATTGCATCATAGGTTTGCATGGTGGTTGGTCTTCAAGAGTGACATTGAAGAGGGATACAGAGCCTAAGGAACAAAATAGATGGTGTATAGGTACAGGTATAAGTTGCAGCTGTTTATCTCCAAGTGGGAGATTGTTGTGGTGTGGAGCTAAAAGCTTCAACTGTTTGTAGACACAAGAGGAAGGATGCTGAAGAACTAGAGGAACCGGCGTCGGCAGCAAGACCAATGTCGGTCATAGACAGTGGAGAAGGAGACCGGCGATGGCAGGCAGTCGGCCGACGTCGGCAGCACCAGACTAGCAGGGACCGGCGTCGGTCGCCTGTGCGGTCCAGAACTGTTCATTGCACAAACAGTTAGTTAGTTGAACCGAGTGTTTGCATGCTAAGGGGCTAATTTAAGTCACGGGCTGTGTGTCTAATTTTAGTAGTTAGAGTTCTATTTTTGTAAGCATGGGATCTTATTTATAGACCCATAAGGCATGTATTGTAATTATTCTAAGGCAAGTAAAAAGCATTGAAGCTAGCAAGGTCAAGGAGATCTACAGGTGTAAGGTCAAGGAGATCAGCTGAAGCATTCAAGGAGGGATAGCAACTCAGGCTTTAGAGTTGTTGTGTTGAGCAAGAGAGAGAGGGAAGAAGGTCTTGAGGTGTGGCAAGCCTTTGAGGTGGAGGAAGAAGTGGCATCTTCCTTATTGTAATTTCTTCTAGTAGTATTTAATACAAGAGTGTGTATTGTCTCTCAAATTCTTTGTTGTCTCAAGTTTCTAGCTACTTTATCATTCTGGTATAATTTTGTGTTTAATTTCATATAAGAAAGTAATCAATTGTGCTCTAATTGGTAGAGCTGTAGATCCCCTGACAATATTGACATCTGTAGGCAGGGGTATCTCAATCTAAGTAGGAGGGTATAGTTTGTGTTGATGGAAGCATATGAGTAACCCAAAATGATCAAATAGACATATATGAAATATCAAAGGGAGTTAAAAGAGGTCTATAAGTGCTATGTTCATCTCAATTGGAGCCCAGTAAAGCCTATAGATAAGGGTGTATCAGTCTAACAAGGTATGAGATAGTGACCCTAGGTTAGATACCCCAATGGTGTTTTGAAGGTTTCCAAGGAATAATATGGGTTAAAACACATGGTGTGACTTAAAATTTGATTAAAGGAACCTTTTAAATTAGAACATAAGCTCTAGGTGATGCATATGACACCTACAATAGTCAAACTAAGAGTGTCTTAGTTAGTAGTTCACCAAGTTGAAAGCAGGGTCTAGTTGAAGTGTTTAGCAGAGTTAAGGTGTTTGGTAGAATTGAAAATTATTTAATTATGGTTTTAATGATTTAATTAATTACCTCACACATCATGAACAGGTTTTAAGTGAGAAAATAAGCACCTACAAGGGTAAAAGGATAGGGGTTTAAGTCAAAGTACAGTGGGGTACCTAGTTTTGACAAAAAGGTGCATATGAAGCCCAAGAGAGGGTTTGGGTAATTGGAAAAGAATGTGGTCATATAAATAAAATTAATGATAGCTTCATGAACCATAAAAATCATGAAAAAAATATCCAAAGGATCTCTTTTACCCCTATGTGCAATTACAACCACCATGTTGGATTCTTGGACATGAAGGTAAGAGAAAGACATGAAGGTGTTTGCATGAAAAAATATGTTTTGAATCAACATAATATGGTACATGATTTATGAATTAATTTTTATAAACACTAAAATAACCCTTCAACATGTATATCCATTCTCCCTTACTTGGTCAAAGCTATCAATATGTACAAAGAGCTAGGAAACCTCTTAGCTCAATAGATGAACATGTGGAAGCCAAGGAAAAGAGTGTTTTTAGATGATTTAAAATATTAATTAGAATTAATTGTATATTATAATAATTTTTATAATATTTTAATCATGGTTTTATCATGGAAGGGTCACTCTTAGGTGGGTTTGAGAAAAATGTAGAAAAGCAAGCTTTTTAGAGGCCTTTTAGGGGCATTTAGGGTTGGTTAGACACCTAAACCATGGAATAAAGCAAAACCATTTGGTAAAAATAATAATTAGGGATTGTAAAATATAAAAAAATGTTAAATTTACTATGGGTATGAGGTATATACCTCACTATTTTATCTCAGAGGTTAGTTAGTCCATGAAAATTAGGTTTTGGCAAAATGAGCTAGTGAGGGCAAAATGAGCAAAAAACCTGATATGGAGCTTTGGTAACCTCATGGAAACATGTTTCAAGGTGAATTTAAGGTTAATATGTGATGATAATTACTATAAAAATCTTAAATATCTCTCTATGACAAAAATTCCCCTTGAATATAGTCTAACTAGGCAAGTTTCCACTAGGTCTAGTTAGTGAATGAGATAAGAGGATGAAGAAGGGTGATTGGGGGGTCATGAAATGGTAGTGTAAGATAAAATGAGATGTGAAAAATATTTATAAAAAAATATACCTATGATATATCATTCCTATCATCCAAATCTAATAGGGTGCCTATTAGACCTATTAGGCCTTAAGAAGACCTAGAACTAATTGGGGGTCCATCTTCATTTATAGCTCTTGGTGGACTATAAAAATTATTAAGGAATTTTATGGAGGTTTATATGGACAATTTTTAACTAATAATATTTATGGAAACTTACAATAAATCCATTTATATCCTAGAGAGAGTACAAGCATGCAAGAAAAGCAATGATAAGCTCGATGAAGTGTTTTCAAATGCTCGTATATTTTCTAATGCTTTGAATGGGATAAAGAGGAATTTTGGGGTATGTAATGTCCATTGGAATAAATTTTGTTGCATTTAGTGGTAGGTTAAATGTCAAAGTTTTATGAATAAAGCTTAAGACCCAAAAGTGCCTAAAACCCTACTAAACCCTTAGCTAAGACCCAATAGAGGAAACAAGATTGGAGAGATATAAAAATGACATGTTTTGACCATGAAATCTATTATATAATGAAAAGGACTCCCTTAGTATATCTCCCACCAAGATGATTTGCATGAACAACATGCAAAGTAGGGTATTATTAACCATTTTTTAAGTTTTGAAAGTTTTAGGAGGTTCGAAAAGATGTAATCAAGTTTGGAAGAAATATATATACTTTAGATAACCCATAATTGTCATTAAATTTTAGGGAAAATCTTATAAGTTTTAAAAAAAATTCCTTCATCTCAATCAATCAAATCTGGCATAGTAGACACAAGGGTGATAAGGGTGAAAACTCAAAGTGTAACCCTTTTTAAAGCATTCGTGATGCCTCTAAGGATATGGATGGTATTTAAAAGTGTCATCAACTCTCTCACATGTATTTTCATGGAAAATTTAATCAAATTTTGAGGCCAAGTGTGAGGGGTGACTGAAAAAGGAGTTTTTTAGACTACAAGCAGTGATGGCTTCCTTCTAGGAGTTTCTAGATGAGTAGGAATGCAACCAATGCATGTAAATGCATGTCTAAAGGTTTTACCTCTTATACAAATAATAATACCTATCCATAGTTAGTGGTGGGATGTTAAAATAGGTTTGAATTATGAAAGTAATTTTTTGAGCTAAGACTGGGAGTTTTATGCCACTTTTCATATATTTCATGACTTGTATGGACACTTGGTCCTCTTGACATCTCATGGTTCATTCTATACCTCTTTATCATGAAATTTTAACCCATTTTATAAAATTGACAAGTGTCCAAGTGTCATTTGGACTTCCCTTGTGTTGATATTCTTTTAAAGGCTATAAATATTAACTCTTTTGGCTCTTTTTAGTAGCCTCTGTTGGTTGATGGTGAAACCCTAGAAATTTTTTTACTTGAATATATCTTGAATAAATAATAAAAGTAAATTTTCCTACTTACATGTTGTACAATTGAGTGTTGATGTAATCTTGTTGGTCTTGTCTAGTAGAAGATGATCTTCTCTAGCATGTTATCCTTGATTATTCTCCAATGTACAAAAGAGTAATTGTTACAAGTATTTATTAGTGTTCTCTCTTAATTTTATGTGTGTTTTAAAGTGGTTTATGACTATATTCCTAAAAGGAATCACCCATTACCCTCCTAATCATTCAAATACCTCTTAAACCTAACTTATGAAATATTGATGTGACAATCCATCTTGAGTTGTGAGTCTTGAGTGAAGGAAACTTTGTTTAGCTCTAAGTAGTATAATTTTATTCAATAAGATGAAATTCAATATTTGTGCATCACCTTTTATTTTTCATAGTTGTTTTTTTATACCCTTTTCATCCAAAGTTGATAGGTAAGAAAATACTTCAAAGAGTGCATCAAGAGAACTAACCCTTCTAGAGATTCAACTCAACAAATTTTTACCCACAATAGGAGAGATGCTTCCATTATGCCACTTGGATGAGGAGAGATAGGAATCTCCTAAAGGGGTGAAAATCTAAGTTACAATAGTATTTAGCATACTTGATGGGATGCTAAGTCCTTAAAAATTGTCCAAGATTGGTTCTAGTCTTGGCATAGTTGCAACTACAAGAAAATCTACATTCAGTACCTGATGACTCCACTAAAATTTTCAAATCTTTGGTTGTTGATAAATCCCTAATTTCCATGCCAAAGGTGACCACAAGGTCTATTTTTAAAGGTATACCCTTTGAGTTTGTGCAATTGCCTTTATATTCTATCGAAAGGTTTAGGTTTGTGAATACTCATCCTTATTCAAGGGAGTTGGTGTTTAAGAAGTCCAAATTAATACTATGTTCAACCTCTAAAATCAATATCCAAAATTCCAAGATGGCTAGGAACTAACCTTTTGTATCCTTCACAAGATCCTTTGAAACTTGTCCAATATGATCAAATTCTAGGAGCAACCCTTAAGAGTGTTCCATATTTTAGTGGAGAATGTCCTATTACTACCATTGAGCACATTATAAACATATAAAACTTTTGCAATATCCATAATATCACTTAATATAATGTGGATATTATGTTATTGGCATTGTCTTTCAAGTAAAAGCTTTAGATTGGTATGGGACTATATTTAAAAAATTTATTGGTTCATGGGATGAACTAGGAGATCTATTGACTTATAGATTTAGAGAGAAGAGTGATTTTCTATCACTAGCTGAATAATTGACCACTACCAAGAGGGCACCGTAAGAGTTTATGCAAGATTTTAATAATATATTTCAAAAGACATGGGATAGGATTTTATCCCTTGTTGGACCGATTCTAAATTATGCCTTCTTATACTATCTAAAAGCATTAAATAGTGATGTAGACATGATGATCCAATCCATGGGTGGGAATACACTTCCTGTTGCCTATGAGATAGCCATAAATTCCAAGAATTATCTTGTTCAAGTAGGGAATATTTCTCCCAGGATACCAATGCCATTATTCCTTGATTCATAGCCTCCTAGTCATGTTGTGTTACCTACTTTGGCTCCTTTACCTAGTCAAGAAAGGCCTACCATTGCCCCAATAAATGAGATTCATGAAGTTAAGAGTTTGATCCAAACTATCACTAATGAATTGGTTTCCATTAAAAGGTAACAATCTCAAATTTATAGACCTTATCAGGCCTATAATCAGTTTGGACAAGTAAATAGGCCTCCTTTTCAAGAAAATAATCAAGGACAAAGTCAAATCACTCAAGCTAGACCTTACCAGAGTTACAATCCTAATGTTGCCTCATATTCCAAAGCTCTTATTCCCACTCAAAATAACTTTGTTCAAGAAAAACCATGTTATCCCTCCTATGACCAAATGAAGGCTAAGTTGCATATGCCAATGAAATGTCGAGTCAAGACATGACAATGCAAGGAAATCAAACATCTCAAGTTTTTAATTTTGAGATGCCAATACAAAATGGAATGAAAATTAGAATGGATAATGTACAAAAAAAATCTGATTATACTCTCATAAATCATTTAAAGGGAGATATTTGTGCCATCAATCATTTTGGGAATTCAAGCAATATGAATGTTAGTGTGTCCTCTAACCCTAGGTCTAAGAAGAGGGTTGTTGAATAGATTCAAGGGGCTAATTAAGGACCTATTTTGACTCCTACATCATCTCAAATGGTGGGTGGGTCTAACTTATCCCCTAAGGTTAAATAAAATTGGAATTTCTAGAATATAAGGCTTACTCCTACACATCCACCTCCATAAGTTACACCACAATATACTGGTGCTTCTAAAGAACCTTCCAAGGTGAGAAATAATTATATAAATGTTGTGGACTAGATGAAGAAGTTACATATGAGTATTTAACTATGGAATTCATTAATGATACCTGGACAAAAGGATATGCTTCAAAAAGAATAACAAGGACTAGGTAAGCAAGTTAGATCAGTTAGGAATGAGAATGTTGTCTTGGTGAATGGAACTCAACCCATTTATGAGAAAGTGAAGAAAAATAATAAGACTCCTCATTTTTACCTATATTTAATCATTGGTGATTTCTTAGTTCATAATTTTGTCATAGATAGTGGGGCTAGTACTTTGTTATGCCCAATTGAATAGTGGATAAACTAGACCTCATGTATGAACCAATGAGTAAAGGAGTTTTACAATTGGATGGATCACTAGTAAAGACCTTAGGAGTAGTCAAGGATTTGAACTTGATTTTACATGCTTGTCCTAATTTTTCCATTCCTCATGATGTGGTTGTGGTAGATTTACCTCCATAATTTCTTCTTTGTTTGTCAAGAGAGTTTACAGCTAAGATAGGTGGGTACTTGGCAGCCAATTGGTCCTATATGGTTTTTAAGACAAAGTATGGTACTAAGGTGAAGATTGAATCAAATATTATCAATAAAAATAACTTAGAGCCTTACATGCATAAAGTGATAAATGTTAGTTATGCCATTATTGATGAGGAGGAACTTCATATATATCATTCTTCAACATCTTCTCTTGAAGGAATTTATGATTTGTACTTAGATGAATGGGGAGATGAACATTATGAGCATATTCCTTACAAATACATAGAGGAATATGGTCTTGGGGTGTATTGTATGCATGAGGAGGACTCTTTCATGATGAATTTGATGAAGCCAAGTGAAAACATGGATAGTTTAAGGCAGCTATTCTTTGATGGATCAATAAGTAAGATTGGGGTAGGTGGTGGAGCAATGTTAGTTTCTTTTTCCAAGGAAAGGTACTATTCCACTTTCAGATTGAAATTCTCTTGTAATTTTAATGTGGTATAATATGAGCCCCTCATTCATGGCCTTGAATGGGCTACGAAAAGAGGTGTGAAATAATTATAAGTATATGGTGATAGTGATTTGATTATGAATCAAGTAAGAGGCCAAAATGTGACTAAGAAATCTTTGCTTAAGTCCTATAAGCATAGAGTGTGGGAGCTTGTGGAATATTTCCAAGATTTAAACATCACATCTATCCTAAGATAAGAAAACAAACATGCTAATAGGTTGGCAACAATTGGAGCTCAGTTTGATGTTCCAAAAGGGGTAAGAAAAGATAAGAATCAACCACATCTCGAGGTGATTATAAGGACCTCCATAATAGATAATTTCACTAATTAGAAAGTGTTTGGTAGTGTCCAAAAAATAACACTTTTTATTCAAGAGAAGGCTGAGTTTTCTTCCAAGAATCAATCCAAACTATAGCAGCAATATGGAGGGCAGATTGTATAATTAAAGTCAACCAAGCTCCCTAAAGGCCTAGTCACACTTGAGAGTGTTTTCAATGATGATGATTGGTTGAATAAATAAAAGGTAAGCACGTATACTAAGAAAGAAAACTATGAGAAAGTAAAAATCTTTAAGGATAAGTTGCTTTCACTTGGGGAGGTATGTACTAGTGAAGAGAAAAAAGCTTTCATTGAGTTATGTAAATATTTTTTTGATATCTTTACATGGTAATATAGTGATTTGAAGGGGTTTGATCCAAACTTAGATCAAAATACCATAGAGATAGATTATAATGTTAAGCCTATCAAGTAAAGGCAAAGGCCAATAAATCCTAAGATTGAGCCTCTCATGAAGAAAGAGCTTATTAAGTTGATTGAGTCCAAAATCATCTTTCCTATTAAACATTCATCTTGGTTGGAAAACTTATTCCTAGTTAGGAAGAAGAATGGATAAATCATGTTGTGTGTTGATTTTAGGGACTTAAATAGAGTTTCCTTTAAGGACCATTATCCTCTTCCTTCCATGATTTTTTTTTAAAGTTGTGGTATTTATTGAAAGGTTTTCTCTCCTTGATGGATATTCTAGGTAAAATTAGATTTTGGTGAAGGAAAGTGACCAATATAAGACATCCTTTACTACTAAATCAGGTGCATATGCTTATATGAAAATGCTTTTTGGCTTGTATAATGCTGGAGATACATTTTAATGTAAAATGGATATGGATTTTCAAGGACTAATAAATGACATTATGTTGGTGTATCTTAATGATATCATAATTTTTCTAAGGATGCAAAGGGTCACTTGAATCACCTTAGGTAGATTTTTGAGAGATGTAGAGAGTTTGGAATATATCTTAACCCAAAAAAGTGTGTGTTTGTTGTCCATGAAGGCAAAATTTTAGGATGCATTATCTCAAAAAAGGGCCTATCCATAGATATTAAAAGGGTGAGTGCAATCTTGGCATTGGCATTGACCAAACACAAGAAAGGCTTTCAAAGTTTCTTTGGGAAAATTAATTTCATAAGGAGGTTCATCCTTGATTTTTATAATTTAGTCAAGCCTCTAACCTCTATGATAAGGAAGGATGAAGTGTTCACTTAGAATAGAATAAGGAAAGAAAATTTTGAAGAGATTAAACAATCCATTGCCCAAGCTCCAACTCTTGCAAATCCTAATTTATCAAATGATTTCAACTTGTATACCTTTAGAAATGAGGTGGTAATCTCTACCATGCTTACTCAATAAAATGAAGAAAACTTGGAGCAGCCTATTGCCTTCTTTAGTCAAGGTTTGGAAGGCTATGAGGTAAGATACACCTATGTTGAGAAGCAAGTACATTCAATTCTTATAAGTCTAAATAAGTTTAGGCATGTGTTATCTAACAACAAGATTCACATATTGGTAACTCATCCTAGTGTCAAATATTTCCTCTTAAGTAGAGACTTGAATGAAAAAATGGTTGG